>JAJEKV010000096.1:3369677-3933139 GCA_021234155.1 Isoetes taiwanensis | reverse complement strand
GGCCACCAAGCCCCGCGATCAAGTGGACCTCGAGGGAAATGGTCGAATCGAATATATGTTAAAACTCTTTTGGGTAGTATATATGTTTGATTTTGAACCTACAATGTATTTTGCCATTGTCATTGATTCTATTTATAAGATTGAGTTCTCTATTAAACGAGGTTCAAATATTGAAGGAGGTTCAGGGTTTTTGATTGACGTTGTATGACCCAAGCTTTCACAAGCAATATCAAGTCCATTCTTCTTCCATTGCCATGTTTATGGAATTTGTTTCATGTTCCAGCAGTAGAATTTGCTCCTCCCTATTTGCCTTGACGCGAAGACCCTTGCGCCTTTATAGTGATTTCAAATCTATACTAAAACTTTTGACGCTAAATAGTGGGCCCCCTTGATAAAAATTTATTATCGCGGAGAAAAGTGATTAAAATTTGTCACGCATGACAAATATTTGTCGGCATGACAAGAGAGTGACATAATTTGTCACGAGAGTCAAATTTTAATCTTTTGTCACGCTTTTGAGTTTGAATTTTTATCACGAAGTTGCAAAAAAAGATTTGCCTTTTGTCATGAGTGGCAAAATTAAAATATCGACAAACTTTATTGGCGCAGCATGGCTATTATTTAACTCCACCTCCACCATTGATTCTATTTATAAGAGCCTTAACCGAAGTCCATCTCCCCGGCCGCAAAAATGCCTTCTTCCATTGCCATGTTAAAAAAGAGAAACTAATTTCATGGAAGAAATGGACACAAGAAATATGAACCCGGGTTTTCCCGCGGATCGAGATGCAAATTTAAGAATTTTGAGAGTAATGGCCGCAATGGCGCGGTTTGGCCAACGGAGGGCCATCTCCTACCATGCCCGGGCGATCAAACGAAGATGGACTCGAGGAAATGGTCGACTGGAATGAATATATGTTAAAAACTCTTAGTAGTATATGTTTTGATTTTGAACCTACAATGTATTTCTTGCCATTGTCATTGATTCTATTTATAAGATTGAGTTCTCTATTAAACGAGGTTCGGGCTATTGAAGGAGGTTCATCGTTTTTATTGACAATTATGACCCAAGCTTTCCACAAGCAATATCAAGTACATTCTTCTTCCATTGCCATGTTTATGGAATTTGTTTCATGTTCCAAAGTAGAATTTTTAGTTCTCCCTATTTGCCCGCGGATCGAAAGACCTTGGTTATCGCATTTCAGCCTATACTAAAACTTTTGACGCTAAATAGTGGGCCCCCGCGATAAAATTTATTACCGTGACAAAAAGTGATTAAAATTTGTCACGGACTTCATGATGACAAAATATTTGCCTGGGCATGACAAGAGAGTGACATAATTTGTCACGAGAGTCAAATTTAATCTTTGTCACTGAATATTTTTGAGTTTGAATTTTATCACGAGTTGCAAAAAAAAGATTTGCCTTTTGTCATGAGTGGCAAAATTAAAATACGTGACAAACTTTATCATTGCGTTTGCATGGCCATTATTTAACTCCACCTCCACCTGCGAGCCCTTGTAACCGAGTCCATCTCCCCGTGGGCCGCGAAAAATGCAGCCATGTTAAAAAAGAGAAACGAACTTCATGGAAGAAATGGACACAAGAAATATGAACCTGGTTTTCCGTGGAGCTGGATTAGATGCAAACTTTAAGAATGCGAGTAATACCGCAATGGCGTAAGAAGGGCGGAACGGAGGGGCCACCAATGGCCCGGTCGGATATACCTCGAGGAAATGGTCGATAAAATATGTTAAAAACTCTTAGTAGTATATCTTTTGATTTTGAACCTACAATGTATTTTTGCCATTGTCATTGATTCTATTTATAAGATTGAGTTCTCTCTAAACGAGGGTTCACCTATTGAAGGAGGTTTAGTCGTTTTTATTGATAGTGTATGACCCAAGCTTTCCACAAGCAATATCAAGTACATTCTTCTTCCATTGCCATGTTTATGGAATTTGTTTCATGTTCCAAAGTAGAATTTGCTCCTCCCTATTTGCCCGCGACGAAAGACCCTTTTATACCTTTAATTATAGTGATTTCGGCCTCTATACTAAAACTTTTGACGCTAAATAGTGGGCCCTCGTGATAACAATTTATCATCGCGGACAAAAGTGATTAAAATTTGTCACGCATGACAAATATTTGTCGGGCATGACAAGAGAGTGACATAATTTGTCACGAGAGTCAAATTACAATCTTTTGTCACGGTTTTGAATTTTTATCAATGAAGTTGCAAAAAGGATTTGCATTTGTCATGAGTGGCAAAATTAAAATACGTGACAAACTTTATTGGCGTGCATGGCCATTATTTAACTCCACCTCCACCGCGAAGCCCGTAACCAGTCCATCTCCCGTGCCGCGAAAATGCCGTCATGTTAAAAAGAGAAACGAACTTCATGGAAGAAATGGACACAAGAAATATGAACCTGGTTTTCCAGGTGGAGCTGGATCAGATGCAAACGAAGAATGCGGAGTACGGCCTGGCAATGGCGGTGCGGGCGGAAACGGAGGGCCAGCTGCTCCTGGCGGATCAAGTGGACCTGGAGGAAATGGTCGATAACTGAATATATGTTAAAAACTCTTAGTAGTATATGTTTTTGATTTTGAACCTACAATGTATTTCTTGCCATTGTCATTGATTCTATTTATAAGATTGAGTTCTCTATTAAACGAGGTTCAGTCTATTGAAGGAGGTTCAGTCGTTTTTTATTGACAGTGTATGACCCAAGCTTTCCACAAGCAATATCAAGTACATTCTTCTTCCATTGCCATGTTTATGGAATTTGTTTCATGTTCCAGTGTAGAATTTGCTCCTCCCTATTTGCCCGTGACGAAAGACCCTTGCGCCTTATAGCGATTTCAGTTCTATACTAAAACTTTTGACGCTAAATAGTGGGCCCCTGTGATAAAAATTTATTCACTACTACAAAAATAGGTAGAAATGGCACAAAAGTGACATTTATCCTCCGCCCTTTTACCGCGTATAAGCGTCACTTTTGTGCCATTTGGGGAGCACAAACGTTATAAATGGCACAAAAGTGACGCTTATACGCGGTAAAAGGGCGGAGGATAAATGTCACTTTTGTGCCATTTCTACCTATTTTTGTAGTAGTGATTACTGTGACAAAAAGTGATTAAAATTTGTCACGCATGACAAATATTTGTCGGGCATGACAAGAGAGTGACATAATTTGTCACGAGAGTCAAATTTTAATCTTTTGCCACGGTTTTTGAGTTTGAATTTTTATCACGAGTTGCAAAAAAAGATTTGCCTTTGTCATGAGTGGCAAAATTAAAATACGTGACAAACTTTATTGGCGTGCATGGCCATTATTTAACTCCACCTCCACCTGCGAGCCCAGAACCGAGTCCATCTCCTGTGCCGCGAAAATGCCGTCATGTTAAAAAGAGAAACGAACTTCATGGAAGAAATGGACACAAGAAATATGAACCTGGTTTTCCAGGTGGAGCTGGATCAGATGCAAACGAAGAATGCGGTATCGGCCGGCAATGGCGGTCTTAAGGAACGGAGGGCTACCGGCCCCGCTGGATCAGGTGGACCTGGAGGAAATGGTCGATAACTGAATATATGTTAAAAACTCTTAGTAGTATATCTTTTTGATTTTGAACCTACAATGTATTTCTTGCCATTGTCATTGATTCTATTTATAAGATTGAGTTCTCTCTTAAACGAGGTTCAGTCTATTGAAGGAGGTTCAGTCGTTTTTTATTGATAGTGTATGACCCAAGCTTTCCACAAGCAATATCAAGTACATTCTTCTTCCATTGCCATGTTTATGGAATTTGTTTCATGTTCCAGTGTAGAATTTGCTCCTCCCTATTTGCCCGTGACGAAAGACCCTTGCGCCTTAATTATAGTGATTTCAGTTCTATACTAAAACTTTTGACGCTAAATAGTGGGCCCTCGTGATAACAATTTATCACTGTGACAAAAAGTGATTAAAATTTGTCACGCATGACAAATATTTGTCGGGCATGACAAGAGAGTGACATAATTTGTCACGAGAGTCAAATTTTAATCTTTTGTCACGGTTTTTGAGTTTGAATTTTTATCACGAGTTGCAAAAAAGGATTTGCATTTGTCATGAGTGGCAAAATTAAAATACGTGACAAACTTTATTGGCGTGCATGGCCATTATTTAACTCCACCTCCACCTCATGAAAGCCTTAACCGAAGTCCATCTCCCATGGCCGCCGCCATGTTAAAAAGAGAAACCCGACTTCATGGAAGAAATGGACACAAGAAATATGAACCTAGTTTTCCGTGGGACCTGGATCGGATGCAAACGAAGAATGCGGAAGGTATCTACCGGCAATGGCAATGGCGGGGCGAAACGGAGGGGCTGCTCAGTCCCCGGGCGGATCAAGTGGACCTCGAGGAAATGGTCGATAAACTGAATATATGTTAAAAAACTCTAGTAGTATATGTTTTTGATTTTGAACCTACAATGTATTTCTTGCCATTGTCATTGATTCTATTTATAAGATTGAGTTCTCTATTAAACGAGGTTCAATCTATTGAAGGAGGTTCACGTTTTTTTATTGACAAATGTATGACCCAAGCTTTCCACAAGCAATATCAAGTACATTCTTCTTCCATTGCCATGTTTATGGAATTTGTTTCATGTTCCAAAGTAGAATTTGCTCCTCCCTATTTGCCCATGACGAAAGACCCTTTATGCCTTTATAGTGATTTCAGTTCTATACTAAAACTTTTGACGCTTAAATAGTGGGCCCCGTGATAAAAATTTATCACCGTGGACAAAAAGTGATTAAAATTTGTCACGCATGACAAATATTTGTTTTCGGCATGACAAGAGAGTGACATAATTTGTCACGAGAGTCAAATTTAATCTTTTGTCACTTGCTTTTGAGTTTTAATTTTTATCACGAAGTTGCAAAAAGGATTTGCCTTTGTCATGAGTGGCAAAATTAAAATACGTGACAAACTTTTTATTGGCGCAGCATGGCCATTATTTAACTCCACCTCCACCGCGAGCCCAAAACCGAAGTCCATCTCCTGCGAGCCCGTAACCGAAAATCTCCTGTGGTCACCAAAATGCCGTCATGCTAAAAAGAAAACGGACTTCAAATGGACACAAGAAATATGAACCCACGGTTTTCCGTGTGGAGCGGGTCGATGCAAACGAAGAATGTGGGAGTAGGGATTCAATGGCCCGGGGCGAAACGGAGGGGTGTGGGACCTAGAGGATATGGTCGATAACTCAATATATGTTAAAAACTCTTAGTAGTATATGTTTTTTATTTTGAACCTACAATGTATTTTTTGCCATTGTCATTGATTCTATTTATAAGATTGAGTTCTCTATTAAACGAGGTTCAAATTTATTGAAGGAAGTTCGGGCCGTTTTTTATTGACAGTGTATGACCCAAGCTTTCCACAAGCAATATCAAGTACATTCTTCTTCTATTGCCATGTTTATGGAATTTGTTTCATGTTCCAGTGTAGAATTTGCTCCTCCCTATTTGCCCATGACGAAAGACCCTTGCGCCTTATAGTGATTTCAGTTCTATACTAAAACTTTTGACGCTAAATAGTGGGCCCCCGTGATAAAAATTTATAAGAGAGTGACATAATTTGTCACGAGAGTCAAATTTTAATCTTTTTTCACGGTTTTGGAGTTTGAATTTTTATCACGAGTTGCAAAAAAGGATTTGCCTTTGTCATGAGTGGCAAAATTAAAATACGTGACAAACTATATTGGCGTGCATGGCCATTATTTAACTCCACCTCCACCTGCGAGCCCAAAACCGAGTCCATCTCCTGCGAGCCCAGAACCGAGCCGTCATGCTAAAAAGAGAAACGGACTTCATAATGGACACAAGAAATTAACCCGTATTCCGTGGAGCCGGGTCGATGCAAAACGGAAGAATGCGGAGTAGGGACCGCAATGGCGGGTCTGGGGCGAACGGAGGGCCACCGCTCCCCGCGGATCGTGGACCTAGAGGAAATGGTCGATAACCAATATATGTTAAAAAACTCTTAGTAGTATATGTTTTTTATTTTGAACCTACAATGTATTTTTTGCCATTGTCATTGATTCTATTTCTGAGATTGAGTTCTCTGTTAAACGAGGTTCAGTCTATTGAAGGAAGTTCAGTTGTTTTTTATTGACGATGTATGACCCAAGCTTTCCACAAGCAATATCAAGTACATTCTTCTTCCATTGCCATGTTTATGGAATTTGTTTCATGTTCCAAAGTAGAATTTGCTCCTCCCTATTTGCCCGTGATCTAAAGACCCCTTTGCCCTTATAGTGATTTCCGTTCTATACTAAAACTTTTGACGCTAAATAGTGGGCCCCCGTGATAAAAATTTATCATCGTGACAAAAGTGATTAAAATTTGTCGGGCATGACAAATATTTGTCGGGCATGACAAGAGAGTGACATAATTTGTCACGAGTCAAATTTTAATCTTTTGTCACGGTTTTTGAGTTTGAATTTTATCACGAGTTGCAAAAAGGATTTGTCTTTGTCATTAGTGGCAAAATTAAAATACGTGACAAACTTTATTGGCGCATATGGCCATTATTTAACTCCACCTCCACCGCGAGCCCGAGAATCGAGTCCATCTCCCCGTGGCCGCAAAAAAATGCCGCCATGTTAAAAAGAGAAACGTAACTTCATGGAAGCAATGGACACAAGAAATATGAATCTGGTTTTCCAGGTGGAGCTGGGTCAGATGCAAATGAAGAATGCGGAGTAATGGCCCGCAATGGCGGTCTTGGGGAACGAGGGCCAACCGCTCTCGGCGGATCGGTGGACTCGAGGAAATGGTCGATAACTGAATATATGTTAAAAACTCTTAGTAGTATATGTTTTTGATTTTGAACCTACAATGTATTTCTTGCCATTGTCATTGATTCTATTTATAAGATTGAGTTCTCTATTAAACGAGGTTCAGTCTATTGAAGGAGGTTCAGTCGTTTTTTATTGACAGTGTATGACCCAAGCTTTCCACAAGCAATATCAAGTACATTCTTCTTCCATTGCCATGTTTATGGAATTTGTTTCATGTTCCAGTGTAGAATTTGCTCCTCCCTATTTGCCCGTGACGAAAGACCCTTGCGCCTTATAGTGATTTCAGTTCTATACTAAAACTCTTGACGGGCCCCCGTGATAAAAATTTATCACTGTGACAAAAAGTGATTAAAATTTGTCACGCATGACAAATATTTGTCGGGCATGACAAGAGAGTGACATAATTTGTCACGAGAGTCAAATTTTAATCTTTTGTCACGGTTTTTGAGTTTGAATTTTTATCACGAGTTGCAAAAAAGGATTTGCCTTTGTCATGAGTGGCAAAATTAAAATACGTGACAAACTTTATTGGCGTGCATGGCCATTATATAACTCCACCTCCACTTGCGAGACCAGAACCGAGTCCATCTCCTGTGCCGCGAAAATGCCGTCATGTTAAAAAGAGAAACGAACTTCATGGAAGAAATGGACACAAGAAATATGAACCTAGTTTTCCAGGTGGACCTGGATCAGATGCAAACGAAGAATGCGGAGTACGGCCTGACTGCGCAATGGCGGTATGGGGGAACGGAGGGCACCGCTTCTCTGGCGGATCAGGTGGACCTGGAGGAAATGGTCGATAACTGAATATATGTTAAAAACTCTTAGTAGTATATGTTTTTTATTTTGAACCTACAATGTATTTCTTGCCATTGTCATTGATTCTATTTATAAGATTGAGTTCTCTATTAAACGAGGTTCAGTCTATTGAAGGAGGTTCAGTCGTTTTTTATTGACAGTGTATGACCCAAGCTTTCCACAAGCAATATCAAGTACATTCTTCTTCCATTGCCATGTTTATGGAATTTGTTTCATGTTCCAGTGTAGAATTTGCTCCTCCCTATTTGCCCGTGACGAAAGACCCTTGCGCCTTATAGTGATTTCAGTTCTATACTAAAACTTTTGACGCTAAATAGTGGGCCCCCGTGATAAAAATTTATCACTGTGACAAAAAGTGATTAAAATTTGTCACGCATGACAAATATTTGTCGGGCATGACAAGAGAGTGACATAATTTGTCACGAGAGTCAAATTTTAATCTTTTGTCACGGTTTTTGAGTTTGAATTTTTATCACGAGTTGCAAAAAAGGATTTGCCTTTGTCATGAGTGGCAAAATTAAAATACGTGACAAACTTTATTGGCGTGCATGGCCATTATTTAACTCCACCTCCACCTGCGAGCCCAGAACCGAGTCCATCTCCTGTGCCGCGAAAATGCCGTCATGTTAAAAAGAGAAACGGACTTCATGGAAGAAATGGACACAAGAAATATGAACCTGGTTTTCCAGGTGGAGCTGGGTCAGATGCAAACGAAGAATGCGGAGTACGGCCTGGCAATGGCGGTGCGGGCGGAAACGGAGGGCCAGCTGCTCCTGGCGGATCAAGTGGACCTGGAGGAAATGGTCGATAACTGAATATATGTTAAAAACTCTTAGTAGTATATGTTTTTGATTTTGAACCTACAATGTATTTCTTGCCATTGTCATTGATTCTATTTATAAGATTGAGTTCTCTATTAAACGAGGTTCAGTCTATTGAAGGAGGTTCAGTTGTTTTTGATTGACAGTGTATGACCCAAGCTTTCCACAAGCAATATCAAGTCCATTCTTCTTCCATTGCCATGTTTATGGAATTTGTTTCATGTTCCAGTGTAGAATTTGCTCCTCCCTATTTGCCCGTGACGAAAGACCCTTGCGCCTTATAGTGATTTCAGTTCTATACTAAAACTTTTGACGCTAAATAGTGGGCCCCCGTGATAAAAATTTATCACTGTGACAAAAAGTGATTAAAATTTGTCACGCAGATTAGATGCTTACAGGACTGGCCAAGTTCAGCTGAACAAAGAGCATGTGAATGCTTTCAAGAAGGAATAGAAAAGGGAAAAAGTGAACTGCAGGTTCTTGGCGCTATGACTGAGCGCTTCTTGGGGTAGCGAGATGTGTAGAGAGAGAATTCTGGCCCAACTTGGGCAAATTGGAGTGAATTTAGATGATGGGGGGACAGGAAAGACACATAAGGAGACAGGACAGAGTGATGTAAGCCAGGAAAAGGTAAATTTGGGACAGGAACAGGTTTTGGGGAGCCGTGAAAAGGATGGACAGTCGAGGTCAGAGTCAGACTCCTATGTAGCAGGGAATGATGGCAGTCATATAAATTCTGAGAATGGACAGTTCATAAGTTTATTTCAGAATTCGTCAGATCACGTTAAAACCCAGATCATTGCACTTTTGAGATTTTTGAACGGGAAAACAGGAAGAAACCAAAATCCTGAATACTTTGCATGTGGAGAGTGGCTGATACCGACAATGGCGGAAAGGAGAACTCGAGCTCAAACCATGTCGCCTGTTGAAATGCAATCTCATCTTGTGGGACCAATCTTGGACCAAATTAATGAAGAACAAAGGAGGATTTTGGAGAAACAGGAAAGGAGATCAATTCATGAATTCAGAGGTATTCCTAACTTCAAAAATCATCAGTTTATTCCCTCTAGATTAAAAGATCTTGAATCCCGAGCAGTCATTGGGTGTATTCGTCATGAGGGAGTGAAGCTAAGCTATCTAAAAACAGATTTTATGAAGATGGATAGGAAAGTTGAAATTTCTGGAATGTATTGGCTGCAATTCCCTTTCTTTGTGATAGAATGTGGAAATCCAAATACAGTCCAATATTTACTGAAGCAAGGTACCATTTACAGAGCCAACACGCAATTTTATTTTCAGAAATGGAACCCAAAATTTGATCCTAAAGACTTAAAACAGCTATACCATCCAGCAGCTTGCACTGTAGCAGGACTAAATCCTATGTATTGGCATGAGGATATTTTCAAAGAATTATTCACGGGAGTAGGTGAATACATAGGATGGGAAGGAGTTCCAGAAAGAGCTCCAAAAATCTGGGTTCAAATTGATATTCTGAAAGAAATACCAAACCAAGTTCAATACCAAGATTTCTTTGGAGAAATCAAGAGCTTACCTCTGAATTGGCAGGGTCTTCCTGCACCATGTAATATTTGTGGACTAAGATTACATGGTGGAGGAGTATGTCAGGGTAAATGGATGAAGCACACTGATGATCAAGCTATTGCTGAAAACAAGGAAATTTCTCAGTATGAACATGAGAGCTTCAAAGCAAATTCATGGATGACTGTTAAAAAAAACAGGAATGGAAGTGCTAACAGAAAGGCTAAAAAACAGGAGGACAAAGGAAAAACTGAAAATAAAGAAGATGGATCTAAAAATTTGTATGCTTTGAGGCAGGAATGGAAGAAAAAAGGAGAACATAATAAAATAAATGGACAGATCAAAGTGTTGGTTAATGCTAATGGCCAGGGAGTGGAGAATTCCAAGGAACCTATAAGACCAAAAGGCCAGGTGTTGGAATTATCTATGGTCCCTATAAGTCCAAAGAATAGAAAGGGAAAAGACATTATTGAACAGAACCTCAGCCCTCATATTCATCCAAGTACTTCAATGAATGTTAAATATGATGGTCAGCTTTCAAAATCTAATGTTGACAGGAATAATGGGAAGGTCATTCACAAGGGAGAAGGTTCAAGGTCTAAGTATCAGGGGGAGGACAGTCCAGGCAAGCAGATGTATGATATATTATTAGAATTGATGGAGAAAGCTGAAACCTTGGCAAATGACAGAAATAGTGAGGATATAGGATATCAAACGGAAAAAGTGAGTGAGGGTGCATCAGAAATACAAGAAAATGGCATGGCTGAAAATGAAGACACTGGAGATGAAAAGGAAAATATTATTGATCAGATCCAAACTGACTCTGATATAGTACCAGAGACACAAGAAGAGGGTTGTGATGATAACAAAAAATATAAGTCAGAGTTCAAGTTTTTCACAAGATCACCAATGGAAATGCAGGGTTTGCAAGATCCTATAAGCCCAACTGGCCTGGAAATTGGGATCAATAGACCAATAAGTCCAAATGGCCTGGGAATTGGGACCAATAGACCAATAAGTCCAAATGGCCTGGGAATTGGGACCAATAGACCATTAAGTCCAAATGGCCTGGGAATTGATAACAATAGGCCAATAAGACCAACTGGCCAGGATTTGCATGTAGGGGATATGCAGGGCCAGGATATTAGTCCTATAAGTCCTTGTATGGAAGAGAATGAAAACGAGATATATTATACTCCCCTTACCACCAAAAAGAAGATAATGAATGTCAAATTCTCCCCTAACAGTCCAGCTTTGAACCTGAGAGTACAGGAAAGGAAAAGATATCCAGCATGAAGGAGAGGAATTAAGGGTCCTCTCAAAAGGAAAAGGGCTCTGATTGCCCTTAAAGAAATGAAGGCTGATATTATTTTAATGCAAGAACATAGACTTCCACATTTTGAGACCTCTAAATTACATGATTGGATTAAACCTGGGGGAGATTCAGTCTGGTCTGCTGCTGAGGGCACCAAAGGTGGCATTTGTATGGTATGGTGGGGATTCAATTGTCTTCAAAAGTTTGTACATCAATCGGGTAGATGGACTGTAGCAGTATTACAAAGAGGAAAGGAGATAATTGCTATTATAAATGTGTACGCATCTACTGAATCAAATGAGAGACAAGAACAATGGAAGGACATCCTACAATGGATTCAGAATGAAAATATCGATAATTGGATGATGGCAGGTGATTTTAACAATACACCAGTATGGGATCAGAAGCTGGGAAAGAAAATAAATATGGCTAGGAAAGAAAAGGATACTTGGGAAGCTCTGATGGAAAATTTTTCATATATTCCTCCATCTACCTCAAACTATTATTCTTGGAGCAATAAAAGGAAGAATGAGGAAAGGGTTTTTTGCCTTCTTGATAGATTCTACATATGCAATAAGAATCTCAACACATGGGATGATGTTATGATATCTGGGGATATTGGCAATTCAATTTCTGATCATTTTCCACAGATTTTACAGGATAGGACTCAGCCATGTAAGGGAGGAACAAATATTCCATTCAAATTCAACACTACATTTCTTAGTAATAAGAGTTTCATTGAAGAATTTAAAGGTTTTTTTGCAACTCTAGCTCCTGTCAGCAGAACAGAATCTATGAAGGCATTCTTACAGAAAATGAAGATAGTCAAAATTTGGATCAAAAAGTGGGGTAAAGATTGGGCAATGAAGAAAAGAAAAGAAAAGCAGGAATTATATGGGCAAATGAGGGAGATAAGAGGTAAGTTGTTCCTAGATAAAGATAATCAAATGTTACAACAGTTAGAGGAAGATCTTGAAAGAAAAGTTAAATTGGTCGAGGAGAATGAAGCAAAATCTCTAGCAGTCAGAAGTAGGAGTAAGTACATCAATGAGATGGATAAAGGAAATTCAGCTTTCTTTTTTAGGACTGCTAAGAGCAGAATGGTCAACAATGGAATTGTACAGGTCAAAACTGTGTCAGGAAAAATGTTAGAAAAACAACAGGAAATAGAAGACTTCTTTCATGGTGAATACAGTAAGATTTTCAGTGAAGTCAGAGTACAACATGATGAGGTGGAAAAATTCTTTCAAGATATCCCACAGAATCCCCAAGCTAATCAAGATGAAGACCTATTGAAAGAACCAGATGAAAAGGAAATATTGGAGACAATTAGGTCAATGGCAAAAGGTAAAAGCCCGGGACCAGATGGTTTTCAGCCAGAATTCTATGAAGAGTTTTGGGATATTTTCAAGGATGATCTTATAAATTTCTTGCAAGGGGCTTGGAAGGCAAAGAAATTGAACCCTGCCATAAATGCTGGACATATCACTCTAATTCCAAAGGTAGGTAATCCATTACAGATTGGGGACTGGAGACCAATATCTTTGACAAATGCAACTTACAAAATATTAGCCAAAATCCTTGCAAATAGGCTGAAACCTACCTTACATAACATTATTAGCCCCTGTCAAACTGCTTTCTTGCAACAGAGAAATATTTTGGAGAACTACATTGGTGCATCAGAGGGATTACACTGGAATGAGGTGTCTGAACAGAAATGTATGTTACTCAAGTTGGATTTTCAAAGAGCTTATGATACAATTAATTGGCAATTCTTGGAAAGAGCTATGAAACATTTAGGTTTTCAAGATGAGGTGTATCAAAAAATCTGGAATTTCAACTCTACAGCATCATCAGCCTTGGTAATTAATGGGAGTCCAACTAAGCTATTCCAATGTAGGAGGGGAGTAAGACAAGGGTGTCCTTTAGCCCCTTATTTGTTCTTAATTGTTGCTGAAATTGTTACCAGAATGGTTATTAATCTTCAACAACAAGGTAAAATTAAAACATTGGAGATGCCTGAAGATCAAGAACCTTTCACTATTATGCAGTATGCTGATGATACTTTTGTTTTTCTTAAACATGGAGATGAAAGTTTGGAGAACTTTCTGTATGCAATTGAGGAATTTGGAAAGGTCTCAGGGGTTAGACTGAACAGGAAAAAAAGTGCAATTATTTTAGATACCACGGATAAGGTTTTACAGGATATCAAGATTTTGGATAAGAATACCTCAATTTCCATTCTAGGTATTCCTTTGGCACTAAACAAAAATTTAGCTGGAGTATGGAAGCCCATTGTTTCCAGAATCAAACAGAAACTTAACAAGTATCCTGCTACTTTGTCTTTGGCTGGAAGAGTGGAAATTGCAAATGCAGTCATAAATAGTACACATATTTATTTCTCTTCAGCAATTATTGGAGATAAAGGTTCTTACAACAAAATTGAGTCTGCTATTAGGAAGTTTATCTGGCAAGGTAATCATAAAGTGGCGTGGTCGGATTTAATAAAGGACAAAAAGAATGGTGGATTAGGATGCAAGGATCTTTTTCTTCAAGCACAGGCTTTGGCTGCTAAATTAGTGTGGAGGGCTATTTACTGTACCAAACCATCTCCAGCACTAAAGTTAGTCAAGTTTTGGATTGGGAAATCTCAAATTGTTGGCAACTTCCTGATTCAGCTTTTTTCAAGGTGAAACCAATTGCAAGTACATCTAAAACTATCAAAAGGATCTTGGAAGCTTGGAATGAGGCAAGTCTTTGTTACAAACCACCATTTATTGATGCAAATTGTCAGGAAGTACATATGTTTTGGCATCCAGATCTTGCTACAGAAGAGGAAGGATGCTTAGCATTCAAGCATCCACAGAAATACATGCAATGGCATAATGCTGGTATCAGAAAGTTTGAAGATTTAAGAGAAGGTAACAGATGGAAAACTTGGGATGAGGTGGCAGTGATTACAAAGGGATCTCAAGTGGATAAGGAAATTTATAAAAAGATAATGCTGAAAGTGGATTCAATAGATGAGTTCAGTGATAATTCTAATCAATGGACTCTGAATGGAAAAGAGGTGTACTCTGTTAAGGATGTTTACAGATTAATTATAGGGTACAAAGAGTCTAAGGCAAACAGTATGTGGAATTGTGAGGAAAAGACACTGGCCAAGATTATGGCAAAGGGTTGGAAAATTTATACAGCTAATAAAATTAAAACCTTTAGATGGTTATTATTACATCAGAGCTTACCAACAAATGAGAAAAGGGCAAAGTATGATACCTCAGTGTCACCTATGTGTCCCCTGGGTTGTGGTCAAATAGAAAGTTCAAATCATGTCTTCACATGTCACAAGGTTGCAGACTTCTGGAGCTGGGCAGCACAGATAAATCAGGGAGCAATAACAGCTAATAACTTCCTTTCTTTTATGAATGCCAATACTCAAATCCTGAATACTACTAGAATTCTAGGTTCGTGGATTCTATGGAAACATAGAAATAGGGTTCAAATGGGAAACAAGAATCCTTCCTTATTCTGGATTAAAAAGGAGTTCATATACATTATGACAGAGACAGCTGTGGCACACAAAATGGCAAAAGGAAAAAGCTATGATAGATCATGGGAGAAATTTGGTACCTTTCAGGGATATTTTGATTTCTACCTTACTAATCTTAATGCATTTGATGATGTATTGCACAGGAGAAATGAGGAGGCTCAATAATACAGGAAGTGGAGAAAGAATGATGGGAGTTGCTGAATATTCAGATGATGAATTCTCTCAACTATCCAAGTTTGAGCAAGAAAATACATTCAAGCAGCTAAGAAGGGAAATGGTGCATGCAAAAGCAATAAAGAGGGTGCTCAAAATCAGAGAGGTATGGAGGTTTAATAATCTCAAACCATACTTTGAGAGCCTGTTTCATAAATGGCAGCAGAAGAGGCAAGCACATGTCCTGCTGCTACTTGATTTCACCAATTACACACCAGAGGATTTGGACATAATGCTGAGGATGTTTGGCAAGAATGACATCCCAGATTTCACCCTACAGGATGTGCTTGATGTGGTGTAGTAAGTCGATGCTGGAGTATTGCATACTAATCAGTACATGGATCAGCATAGGGATCACACCTTGGTTATCGACAGTTTTCATATCTGAAAACTTCATCTCGGTTTTATTTTATTTTTCTGATATCTATATTTTGCTATCTTATATTATAATGTTATACCGTAATTCTTGGATCAAGCCCTAATTTGAATGTTCGAGATCATTTGAGTGCATCCGAAGGCCGAGATTTATTGCACGACTTACTATCACCATGATTGGTCGTACTTTGATCTCTTAAGGGGAAAGGGTAAAGGAAAAAGGGGGAAAAGGAAAAGGAAAAGGAAAAGGAAAAGGAAAAGGAAAAGGAAAAGGAAAAGGAAAAGGAAAAGGAAAAGGAAAAAAAAAGGAAAAGGAAAAAGAAAAAGGAAAAGGAAAAGGAAAAGGAAAAGGAAAAGGGAAGGAAAAGGAAAAAATGATGAAAGGGAAAAGGGAAAAGGGAAAAGGGAAAAGGAAAAAGGAAAAAAGGGAAGGGAAAAGGAAAACGAAAAAGGAAAAGGAAAAGGGAAACGATGAAAGGAAAAGGGAAAAGGAAAAGGGGAAGGGAAAAGGAAAAATGATGAAAGGGAAAAGGAAAAAACGGAAAAGGAAAAGGAAAAGGAAAAGGGAAGGGAAAAGGAAAAAGGAAAAACGATGAAAAGGAAAAGGGAAAAGGAAAAGGGAAGGGAAAAGGAAGAATAATGAAAGGGAAAAGGGAAAAGGAAAAGGAAAAGGGGAAGGGAAAAGGAAAAACGATGAAAGAGGAAAGGGAAAAGGAAACGGAAAAGGGAAGGGAAAAGGAAAACGATGAATAAGGGAAAAGGGAAAAGGAAAAGGAAAAGGGAAAAGGAAAAGGGGAAGGAAAAGGAAAAACGATGAAAGAGAAAAGGAAACGGAAAAAGGAAAAGGGAAAAGAAAAAAGGAAAAGGAAAAGGGAAGGGAAAAGGAAAAGGAAAAAACGATGAAAGGAAAAAAGGAAAAGGGAAAAGGGAAAAGGAAAAGGGGAAGGGAAAAGGAAAAAAAGCGATGAAAGGAAAAAGGAAAAGGGAAAAGGAAAAAGGGAAGGAAAAGGAAAAAACGATGAAAGGGAAAAGGGAAAAGGGAAAAGGAATAAAAGAAAGGAAGAGGAAAAAGGAAAAGAGAAGGAGAAAAGGAAAAAAGGAAAGATAAAAAGGAAATAGAAAAAGGAATAGAATAGGCGAGGGGAAAGGGAAAGGAAAAAGAGCACCGCATGAGAAGGGTAAGAAGTAAAGGTGAGAAAAGGAGAAAAAGGTAAGGGAAAATAAGAAAAGGTTACAAAGTCTATGGGAAAAAGAAAGTAAAAAGGAAAAAGAGGGGGAAAAGGGAAAAAGAGAACTTGGAAAAAAGGGAATGAGAAAAAGAGAAAAAAAAGGAAAGGGGCGTGAAAAAAAAAAAAAGAAAAAAAAGAGAAAGGGTGAAGAAAGAGAAAAAGGAAAGCAAAAAGAGCATCGAAAAAAGGAAGAGGGAAAGGATGGAAAAATGAGGAAAAAGGTGGGGGAAAGTAGAATAGACAAAGGGTAGGGAGCAAGGAATACTAAAAAAGAGGAAAAGAGGAAGGAGAAAAGGGCACGAGAAAAAAAGGGAAGAGGGAAAGGGTGAGGAAATAGAAAAAAAGAAAGGAAAAAGAGTATGGGAAAGGGAAAAAAAAAAAAAAAAAGAAACAAGAAAGGAGAAAGTGGAAAGGGGAAAAAGGGGAAGAGGATGGGGAAAGAAGGAAAAATGGTACATAAAAAAGGTTGAGAAAAGGGAATGGAAAGAGGCATATGAAAAGCGAAAGGGAACTAGAAAGGGAAAATGTAAAGGAAGGGGAAAGAGAAAGGAAAGGGAAAAAGGGAACATCGCAAAGCAAAAGGGTGGGGAAAGTATGAAAAGGGAATGGAAAGTTGAAAGGAAAAGGGAAGCGGGAAAAGGAGAAGAGAAAGCAAAAAGAGCATGAGGAAAAGGGGAGAGAGAAATGGGAAAAGAGATGGGGAAAAGGGCACATGATCAAGAGGAAGAGGGCGGGGAAAGGAAGAAAAGGGCACATGAAAAGGTAAGCAAAAGAGAACGAAAAAAAATGCATGAGACGGGAAAGAGATAGATAGATAGGTGGGGAAAAGGAAAAGGAAGGGGAAAAGGAAAGCGAAACAGAGTAGTGGAAAAATGGGAAGAGCGGGGAAAGATAAAAAGGAAGGGAAAAAGCTGATAAGCAAAAGAGAAAGAAAAAAAAAAAAAGGGGAAAAGGGAAGGCAAAGGGAGGGAGAAGGGGGTTAGAAAAAAAAAAGGGGAGAATAAAAAAAGAAAGAAATTAAAGGTTCCTAATTTATGCCCAGCAAGGCTGGGTACCATTACTAGTAAGACTATAAGGATCTAGCTAGTACAGCAGTTCTTATATTTCTGATTTTTCTTTTTTCTTTGTTTCTATAAGCAAAGGTAATTATGTATTTCATATAAAATGCAATATAAAAAACACCTTGCCCTCAAAAAAAAAAAAAAAAAAAAAATGCGATGACAAATATTTGTCCGCATGACAAGAGAGTGACATAATTTGTCACGAGAGTCAATTTTAATCTTTGTCACGGTTTTTGAGTTTGAATTTTATCAATGAAGTTGCAAAAAGGATTTGCCTTTGTCATGAGTGGCAAAATTAAAAATACGCGATAAACTTTATTGGCGCAGCATGGCTGCGCCTGGGATTTAATCGCGGTGTCGCCACGATTCTCTAGCCGCCTGCGGAACCTCTAGACCCTGTGAAGGGGAGATGCAACCCTTCCTCGCCTCGACGGACCATTATTTAACTCCACCTCCACCGCGAGGCCCAGAACCGAGTCCATCTCCTGTGCCGCGAAAATGCCGTCATGTTAAAAAGAGAAACGGACTTCATGGAAGAAATGGAGACAAGAAATATGAATCTGGTTTTCCAGGTGGAGCTGGGTCAGATGCAAACGAAGAATGCGGAGTAATGGCTCGGCAATGGCGGTGCGCGGCGAACGGAGGGCCACCGCTTGCCCGGCGGATCGTGGACCTCGAGAAAATGGTCGATAATCAATATATGTTAAAAACTCTTAGTAGTATATGTTTTTGATTTTGAACCTACAATGTATTTTTGCCATTGTCATTGATTCTATTTATAAAATTGAGTTCTCTCGTTAAACGAGGTTCACCTATTGAAGGAGGTTCACTGTTTTGATTGACAAGCTGTATGACCTGCTTTCCACAAGCAATATCAAGTACATTCTTGTTTGGGGTCTGGGTTCGGAAACTCCTAGAAGACAAAAGCCCTCTGTGAGGACCCGTGGATCTAACAGGAGAGTCCGGGGGACTATGTCACGCGGATTTGCAAGAAGAGAACAAGAAGAAGAAAAACAGAACAAATGAGAGGAAAATGATAAGCTTCCCTGATATCAATGATGAATATACATGAGCTCTCGCGAATAGAGAGAAACCGAAAGGAGACAAGACTCAAAACTCATCTAGCCTTCATGTGCTAGTTCCGATCATATATATATTGGCCCAATATAGACACTCCGATCGATCTCGCGGCCGACCGGAAGGAGGCCCGATTTGCGTGAATGTTGACGGTGCTCTTGAAGTGCCTAGAATCACGCCGACGCCGACGCTGGCGTGATGTGCCATCACTTGTCCGGAAGGGCGCTTGATAGCGTGACCTGTGCTTTGATCAAGGTGGGTCGGCCGCTTGGTCTTCACTGGCCTTTGATGGTCAATCCGGCTGATCAGGGATCCTTGAGCTTGACCTGGTCCGGTTGCGGTGCATGAATAGTCTTGAGCCAGAGGCATGGACTAACACTTCACTAAAACGACACCCGGGCCAAGAAAAGGAGGAATGGCTTCCCATGGTGGGAAATCGCTCCGAAAAGTGATCCTCACGAATGAGGTCGGGCACCATTATGGTAATGAGCAATGAGGTCCCGGCGGGTTTGAAGAGCTTCAGGGGGTGTTGAGCCCTAGGCGTGATGGGCCTCAATGAGAAAGTGAGAGCGCATCATATCTTCCAGGCAGCATGGGCGGCCAAGGAACAAACCGGCACTCCATTAGAAGGCAGTTTTGAGACCAAAGGCACCGACGCTGGCATTCGGATTGCAAAGGAAAGATTGACGCCGATTTAAAAGAGCTGACCAGATGCATTTCGCTAGCCGCACGTAAACCAAATTTTGACGGTGGGCGGAAGGTCCGTGAGGTGGCAAAGATTCCGCAAGAAGGTATCAAGACCATGCGCGGGGCATTAGCGTGCTTTTGCCAACCACGCCATTACCAATATAAATCCAATTTTGATTATTGTCCAAAGTGGCATTATCCTCCCGCTTGAACGCCCGACAAATCGGGATCCCACCGAGATCCGCGGAGATCCGAGGAGGAGAACCAAATAAGTGGCTATCCATGACCTTCATTCAAAAAGGGAAGACGCCAAATAAGAAAGGAACCGTATGGGGCTCCTAAGGAAGCATATGGAGAAGGAAGCATGCCTGTGTCGCGTGGGTTCGCGAGCCATGTCCCAAATGCGTGAACAAGATTTTGATCCGTATAGCACGACACCAATGGTCCCATTCGAAGTAGAGAGTAATTGATAGACCGAGGATTGACCCAACCCGGGGGATGGTTTTGCTTTCTAGAAGGCCCCCCGAGTTGATTGTAGCCGCCCAAGCTTGCGCATATAAATCAAAAATTGAGATCATCGGGGTGTGCTAGATTTTGTGGACCCTGGTCCAACGCTTCAGCCCCGCCACAGAGGTAAGTCCGAGCCGCCTGTGCATGTACTCCTGCTCAAAAGTCCGAGATCGGCGAGAATCCTTGAAATATTTGTTGGTGGGTGATAACAACCAAGCAGCATTGGAGTTGCCGCTAAAAACACGATGTGCCTCATCCCGGAATTTATCCTTGAGATCCGACAGGTAGAAGTCATGAAAAACATATGCCATGGGCTGAACAACTCGAAAGATGACTAATTCAGGGTCATCAACCGTGAGTTGTTCAAAGACTAAGAGTGCACAAAATAAACCCTTATCTTCTACTAGGAATGGTACCCAGCGTTGCTGGTCATAAGTTGAGAGCCTGTAAATGATACACTGTAGTAATGAGAGAAATGCGTATGAATAATCCAAAAGTACTCCATTGTTAAAGTATTCGATGCCATTTCTCTTTTCCTCTGCTATTTTCTCTACCCCACTTTCACCCTTTTTTTCTTCCTCCTTTTCCATATTTTCCTTTTCCTTTTTTCTTGTTTTTCTTAAACATTCCTTTTCTTCTTTCTCTTTTTTTCTTTTTTCACCTTCATTTTTCTCGATGAACTTTTTCCTTTCCCTTTTCCCACCATTTTCCCCTTTCTTCCCCCCTTTCCCCTTCATTTTCTTTTGACTTTTCCCTTTCCCATGCCCTTTTTGACACATTCTTCCTCTTCCCTTTTTCCATGTACCCTTTTCGTCTTTTCCGCACCCTTCTCCCCTTCTCCCCCTTTTTTTCCATTTCTCTTTTTCTATTCTCTTTTTTGCTTCCCTTTTCTTTACCTTTTCTCTTCCCCCCCTTTTTCCCCCTTCCCTTTTTCCGATTCCCTCTTCCCCGTGCCCTTTCTCCCTTCCCTTTTCCCGTTTCCTCATCCCTTTTTTCCTAGATTCCCTTCCACCCTCCTGGTCTCTCCTTTTCTTTTGCCTTTACCCTTCCCTTTTTCTTCTCTCCATCCTTTTCTCTTCCCCTTTCCCATGCTCATTTTTCCTTCCTTTTCCCCCTAACCTTTTTTTCCCTTTAATTTTCCTTTTTCCTTTTTCATTTCCCATGTCTTTTCCCCTTTCCTTACCCTTTCCCTCTTCTCCTTTTTCACATGCCCTTTTTTCTCTCCCTTTTCTCATCCTTTTTTTTTTCTTCACCTTTTTCGCCTTCCCCCCTTTTTTATGCGCCATTTTCCCCTTCCCTTTTCCCCCCTTCCCTCTCCCCTTTTTCTCATGCCCTTTTCCCGAGGTTCCCTTTCCCCCTTTCCTCGTCCCCTTATCTTTTTCCTTTTCCTTTTTTCCATGCATTTTTTCGCTTCTCTTCTCCCACCCTTTTACTATTTCCCTTCTTCTATTCTCTTTTCCTCGCTTGCCCCAATCTTTTCCCTCTTCTTCCTTTTTCCCCATGCCCTTTTTCCCTTCCCATTTCCCCTTCTTTTTTCATTTTTTTTTTTCCTTTCCCTTTTTCCATGCCGTTTTTCCCTTTATTTTTCCCTTTTTCATCTTTTCCCTCATTCTTTTTTTCCCATGCCCTTTTCCCCTTCCCTTTTCCCCTTCCCTTTTCCCTTTTCTATTTTTTCCTTTTTCCCCTTGCCTTTTTCCCCTTCACATTCTCCCTTTTCCTATTCCTTTCCTCTTTCCCCGTAAGAGATTAAAGCTTGACCATTCACAGGTGTGGTAATTTGTGTGATAAATCTAGGCCTTTGGATGCACTTAAATGATCTTAGCCATTCAAATTAGGGCTTGATACAACACGCTAAAACATTATAATATACTAGTAATGGTGCCCAGCGTTGCTGGGCATAACTTGGGAGCCTGTAAATGTTTTTAATACTTTGTAAAGAACTTTATAAGCCCATGGTTTTTATTTTGGCTTTTCATAGAGAAACAAAGCATTAGAGAATAGAACAATGACTTGTTAGCTTATAAATTACTTTAAGCCCATTTGAAAAATCAACATTAATCTCAACCTAACATATATTAACTTGAAATAAAGGTGAGAGTCCTGTACCTAGATGGCGATTAGTCCCATATTTCATGTTTCTTAGTTGTATGATGCTATTTTGGCTCTTCAAACATGTCTTCATAAAGTCCTATTAATCCATGTGAAATGATCTTTGATCCACTAATTAGTGCCTCCGTGGAGTTAGGCCGATGCGTTAGTGACTATGCAGGGATAGTTGTCAGTTGTGATTGCATCCAGGTGATATGGCTAGGTCAATGGCGCAAGTAAAAGAAAATATCACAATATGTCCATCCATAGTATAGCCTAATGAAGACTGCAATAGAGCCTAATGAAGACCTGTCAGGCCCTTATAAAGTGTAATGGCATAAGTAGGAACAATTTCCTATGTAACCTTGTGGCCTAGGTGATTACCAAGTGTAATGGCATAAGGAAGAACAATTTCCTATGTAACCTTGTGGCCTAGGAGATTTTATGTTGATATGACATGATTTCAAGCTTGTGCATTCTAAATGCAAAAAAATGTAATTATGGAGTTGAGCCCAACATTTAAAATGTCTCTGAGTGGTTTGCTCTCAAGCACGGTTGTATGCTCACATATTTCTGGGCAATTAATTGACCTGTTCCAGGTCTTTTTCAAGTGTTTCTGGCAATTCTGGTCTTTTTCAAGTGTTTCTGGCAATTCTGGTTCCAGCTGTGGCAATAATCGCTCTAATTTGGGAAAGCTTTTTTGAAATTATGTAACTTCAGATGTTGCTTATGCAAAGTATTTTGTAAGGTGTTATTTCTTATCAACCTCTTAGTACTTCCTGCTATGATAATGCTTTTCTATCTTTGCTATTTCACCATGGCATTGCAATTAACACCTTCAATGTTTTATAGTTTGATTTTGCATTGGTCATTCGGCAAACACTTGACTCAAATAAAGAATTCCAAATGTTTGCATTGGTCATTCATTGAACGCGACTCAAATAAAGATGCATAACCAACGTATTTTGTAAGGTCTTCTTTATTATCAACGGTTAGAGTGCATTAGAGTGCACTTTTATATTTTTGCTATCTTATATTATAATGTTATTGTGTAAGTGTTGGACCCAGCCCTAATTTGAACGGCCCAGATTTGATGAAGCCAACGGTGCAGATGATGCCACGTTAGAAGCCCTTTTTAGCTCAAAAAAGGCCCTAATTTGAACGGTCCGGATTGGTCTACCCAACGGTGCAGATGATGCTATGTTAAACGCCTTTTTAGGTGAAAAAAAAAAGCAAAAAAAAAGAAAGGGTTTTGGGCGCGTCGCCTTCAAAGCATTACGGCAGCTATGGTGAATGCTTTAGTTGTAGATGCGGATCTGGAGCTCCCTTTGATGGCTCACATTGGAGAAGTGAAAACATGTCTTCAAAGCAAAGCAGGTAAAGATGTGCTGGTCCGAGAGTTGGGATGTTAAATTAGGATCCGAGGGGATCGGAACTATAACAGAGGATCAGATTTCCTTCTCTCTTCTCTTTGCAAAGATTGCCACAATCATAGGGATGATCGGCAATAGAGGCCGGGCTATTGTATTTGTCATTGTTCCCTTCCCGAAGGTTTTGACAGATCTTAGTTCTTCAATGAAGGCACCAAATAAACGCCGCATGAGTGGCCATGAGGTAAGATACTTCAGAGAAAACATTTATGGCAAGGGATTTAAGTTTCAATGAGGGTTGTATTATTTCGACAATGAAAGGAGCAAAGGGAAATAACTTAAGGCTAAGAGAAACGTAAGATCCGCAACCAAATACATAGAAATTTATACTGGATCGGGTTTTTATTCATAGATGAGTATGTTTTGTGGAGTAATCGGAGCAACAAGCAGCTTTACATCGGCAACATCTCTCAAAGGGCTTGCAAAGCAGTTATCCGGACAGAGGACCGTGATCAATAATCTCGCCACAAAACCTTGCTCAAAAGTGACGATCTTTACCAGTTTGCCGATCCGCCGTTTCTTTGCATTTTCTTTACTTCCCTCCTATGGCTTTTCGACTACAGAGTATATCTTAAATATGTGTCTATCCTCAAAGCATCCCCGCCTCTCAAAGGGCTTCGAGAAATGACCGCCAAACATCCCTGGTAATTTTCCCTTCCTTCAGAAGCTTGCCTTTCTTGATATTTAGATCTGTTGTAGATGTTAATTGATGCAAGATTTGTGCAGGAATTTGATGACAACTTCCGCAGATGAGGGACAATTTTTAGGATTGCTTCTTAAGATCATCAATACAATTAATAGTCTTGAGATTGGGGTTTATACTGGTTATTCTCTTACCCTTAGCAGTACATTGCTCGCTAGAAGATGGTAAGGTTTGTCTTGAAACACTCAGGCTTAAGTTGCTTTGAGTAGAAGCTTAAATACCAGTCTGCTGCAGGTTATTGCCATGGATATCAACAGGGAAAACTCTGAACTAGGTTATCCATATATGGTAGAGGCACGGGTTGATCACAAGATAGATTTCTCTAAAACTGATGATTCGTGTATGATTTATACATGCCTAGATTGGAAGGGACATCTCAGAAAAGCAGGAAAAAGATGCAAGGGCGGCCATCTATAGAGTCTATCCCTCATCTTACATAATCACGTCTTCTTCAATCCGGGCTTTCCTTCTCCTTAAATGGATGCTTCATTTCCATGGATTTATCCAATTTTGCTGAATTCAATTGTTTTGTGGTAAAAATCCCCTGCAGATTGGCTCTGGGTTTTGTAATATAATGGGGTCAGATTCGGCGCCGTTAGATTCAAGGGAATCATCCGATTCGGACATTCATATGGAATTGTTTTGATGCATCGTGAAATGCGAGTGTGGCACCGTCTTTCTCGCCTACGCTTTTACTGTGATAAATATGAGGTCCCGCATTTGGTTGCCTTTAATATTTGTTGCAAATGCCGACGAGGATGTGCAACTGTTTAATGTCGAAAAGCCTCGAAAATTCGTCCAAGCACCTCCTTTCCGGGCGGTCAAGTTAAGAGGAAGATTTTATTTATATCGTGTCTTTTCGATTTGTTGGATTTGTTGCTGCTGCCCCATATTTGCATCCCCGCTTCTTATCCCGGTTCTAAAGTCCTTATAAGGGGACCCGTTCTTTGCCGTTCTTGGATGATTTATTTGTGTTAAGTTTAAAAATGCATGTTTGTAAAAATGCCACAAAGATGACACTATCTCATGGAGTACAATGATCAGAGCATATATGCACCAGGACATGAAAGCAAGGTTTTTGTAAAATGCAGAGTATATCCTTCCAGATGAATTTAGTTATTGGAGTTCTTGATGCATGTGCTATGATAGGCATTTCCAATCACCAAGTCAACAGAGATGGTTAAAACTTTGATGTCTGTGAAGTTTTTACAGGAACAAGGAATTTCCATATCTAGAGATCTTGCCTACCACATCATCCATGTGTGTACAAATCCTCAGAAAGATTTTATATTTGAAAAGAATCTCTATTCTCTTATTGTATAAAGTGGCCTTAATTGCATTGGGGTGCTAGCAAGCCATCTTATTCGAGTATTCACTTCTTCTGGTCACTTAGTGGAAGCAAATGTTGCCTTTGCTAATCTGGTAAAACCATGTTAATTGGAATGCAATTTTCGAGGCTCATAACGAACATGGCAATGAGAATTTGAGTCTACAGCTTTTACAATAGCATGAGCCAAGGGGACTCCATGCAAAATTATTTCACATTATCACCATCTTGAAAGCAAGATGTCTAAACGAGATGTTATATCTTGGGCGAATGGTAGGAAGTTATGCAGAGCATGGCAAAGGTGCACTTGCACTATGGCAAAGGTGCACTTGCATTAAACTGGTCCAAGAAAATGCAAGTTGAGGGTGGGAAACCAAACAATGTACAATGTCACATTCCTTTGTTTCAAGGAAACGCAAATTGAGGGTGTGAAACTAAACAATGCCACATTCCTCTGTGTTCTCTCGTGGTTCTCGCATGTAAGCACGCTGACTTAGTGGATCAGGGGCTCTTGGTATCCGGTATTTCGCACAAATCAAGTGGCATGGTTTTGAGCCAACCACGGATCGTAACAATTGCATGATTCATCCCGTAGGCCATGCCCTGTTATTTCAAGGAGGCGTAGAATATATTACAAGCCTTCAACAGAATGTATGAGAATGTGGAACTAGAGAGAAGATGCACCAATTTACAAGCACCAAAGGCCTATTGATATGGAACCATTTATGGTGTCTTTTACATATGGAGAGGACCATAAGATTGCCAAAAATATTTGCATCTGTAGTATTCTCCATGATTTGTGTCTCATTGATTGTCCTTAACTTGAGATGAGAAATGTTTGTGAACAATTGTAAACTAGCCATCATATTTGGCTCAAACATTTGAGACTGGAAAATGCAATGACTTACATATTCTAAATCAGGAACTAAGATGCATAAATGCATAAATCTAAATCAGGCACCAGTCCCTGCTAAAAGCTGTGAACCTCAATCTCTTCATAGAAGAAGTTCTATGCAAGATAAACATATGCATTGAAGTTTATGTGTTAGAAGCAATGGTTGAAGTGAATCCGTTTAAATGGCTCAATTTTGCAACAAGTTAAGAAATCAATTTCTTTAATGCAAACACGAAGAACGCAACCTAGCAATGCTCTCCCCTATCTAAGCTCGCTCACATATTGCCATGCCAACAATAAAAGATGTCAAGAATAAGAGTTCAACTGTAGAGTTTATACTACACTCTCGAGTTTATACTACACTCTCTTCTCATTCTTCTTATAACTTTACAAGGTTCAAACTAATCCCGAGCAACGCTGTGCACTGTTACTATGTTTGGACATTTTTGTTAAAAAAAAGGTTACTGCACACTTTCCTCATTGCAATCAAAACATTTATAGACTTCGAACTTATGCCCAGCAGCGCTGGGCACCCTTACTAGTTTTACCATAACATTGCAATTAGCACCTTCAAGGTTATATAGTTTGATTTTGCATTGGTCATTCAGCTAAACACTTGACTCAAATAAAGAATTCCAAATGTTTGAATTGGTCATTCAGTGTATCAATATCAAGGTTCCAGTGTATCAATATCAAGGTTCCAATAAGTACATGTACAATTGATGCAACCAATAAGTGTATCAAACTTCCACTAAGTACATGTACAATAAGTGATGCAACCAATTGAACAACCAGATCCACGTCTCACACTCAGGCATGCTTGTATTGGTAAGAACTACAATGTCTGCCTGCCGAGATGTATTAAAAAGAACGAAGACTGTTACAAAAGTTGTAAAGTACCTCATCACATGCCATTTGCTCGAGCATATCTAGTTGCTGCAACTATTTCATTAATTGTTCATAAGCTTATACTTGTACACATGTACTTGCAAACGGCCCAAAGTCATAAACAATAATATCTATGGTGCTATTAGAGGAACATCAAAATATTTTCTACATTGAACCTAGATATGTGGCAGTAGATTGGCTTGTGCCAAATGTATAAACTGTTATTCGAATTGTAAGCTCCAAGTGTGAGAATCACAGCAAGGATAATATGCCTAGACACTGATGAAGTGTAGAACTGGATCCATGGCATGGAAAATAGAGTCAAGACCATATGGAAGAATTGCACCCTCTGAGGAACTTGCACAGTGACTTCTTGTTAACCTTATATACTAACATGCTGCAATTGCAAATTTATGAGAAGTACTACATACCACGGTTTATATGGAACAACATTCCTTGCAGCCAGCTCTCCAAATTGGCACACGATGTTTGGAAAATTCCTGCAACCAGACTTAGCTTCTAAATTGATGACTCTATGAATCCAAAGTACAGCTCCTGGGATTAAATCATGCTATTTGCTGTCCTGCCAGCACAAGAAAGCATCTATATGTAATGATTATGTAGAATGTCTGATGCAACCTTTGTGATCTTAAAAATTAAGTAACAAAAAGAAAGAGAATATAGGACCTCCATACATGTACATCCAGTGATCATATGGAACAACATATGCCCTGAGAAAGGCGCTGCCTGCATTGTGATATATTAGATTGTAGATATGTAGAAGAATTGAACCCCAAATGGTTTTGGATATTGGAAGCACTTACTTACCACAAACATGCCTACTGTTGACAGAATGTGCTATCTAGAACAACAAAGTAGTACAATTTGTAGCACAAACATGGTCACTAAATTCAATTCCAACTTCTTCACATCCAACCTTGGAGATAACTCCCTTGCTGTCATGCATTGCACGTACTTCTTTGGCAATATTTCGCTTAATTTCTGAGCTATCATCCCTCCATCAATCTTAAAGGCAGCATGTCCTGTTAAAATGATCACTTCCATTATATAAATGCACGTTTCCGTATATAAAATAAAATAAGCATTGCACCTACTCTAAACAGAATGGACACAAAACATTAAAGATGAAGTGCAAGTACATGTAAACTTACTATGTCTTGATGATTCTGGAAAGGATGAAGTGCAAGTACATGTAAACTTACCATGTCTTGATGATTCTGGAAAGGCCTGAGAGATTGGCACATTTGGCTGATTAGTATGCCATGGTTATCCCTTTCAATCAACACCTGTTGAAAATCTTTGCGTAATAATAAATAAACAACAATATCGTGCAAGCAATCTGAACAATAGGAATGTTTCTAGAGCTCCTCTAAGCAAATAAGGCTTCTGGTCTGGAAGCTCTGTTTGGTGTCCAAGGTTGAAGACGTCACACATAGACTCCCCTTTCCCTTAACAAACAACAATGAAGACTACAGACGCTTGATAAATATTTCATTTAATACAAATTTTAAAGGAAGGTCTGCAAAGGTATATGCAGTAGAAGAAAACAAATAACGTAAACTATTTCATCTATATTGGAAAGCATTACCTAGCTTGTAGAATGGGGCAGAGAAGTTCCCAGAGGTCTCTTCCAGAAGCATCACAGGTCTCTTCCAGAAGCATTCATATCGTATGTCTGGCTCTAAAGCCATGTCCTGTAGATGCCAGAGCAATACTCTTCTTCAAAGCAGTCGTTTCAGACCAGCATCTAGATCTATATGTACCGAGCTTTCTGATCGTTGGATTCTCCTGTCCGACCCTTTCTGTCATTTTTTCCGTCCAGCAAGCATAACCTCAATGCTGAAAATGAATTTTGGTTTTTCCCATCCAGAAGCATAACTTCAATGCTAGAAACGAATTTGGAAAACCCTAAACTCCAAAGAAAGCAATGTCTACAGGAACAACTGGCCAGCTCTGCTCGCCGTGATTTTACTGGCCAGATCTCTCCAGTTCGAGATTTCTAAAGCAAAGGCTCCATAAAAGCAACAGGGGATAACTGACCCTTGAAGAAACCTTATTTCTTTATCTCTGAACCTTCAGTTATGGTAATCCCAACCGCCTTGATCATAGCAGGCCGCCATAGCTATAGCCGCAGTATATCCGTTCTGTCCTCTCCAAAGCTGCCATCACCAAGAGCTGAAGAGGAGATTGCCATCGCCTAAGCAGAGTTTTGCTTGCTTGGTCATGGGTTGCCGAACTTTTAGGGTGCGTTGACCACGCGACAAAAAGATAAGTTAAAATGAAAGTGCAAGATGATGCCACGTTGCATAAATCAATCTGGGCCGCCCAATTTAGGGCGCGGTGCACTACGCACTTACGGTATAACATTATAATATAAGAAGATAGAAAGATCCGGCCAGATCCGAAGGAAGTCCACACTGTGGAACGGCGGTTGATGAACTTGGCCATTGGCCGCGTACCACTTCAAAAGAAAGAGGTGCCGTCGGGCCACCACATAATCTAGATAGCTGGAAGGAGTATAGAAGTCCACCGGGATGTTGGTAGCAATTTCAAGATATCCCTCCTGTTTGTGTTGGGCTTCCTCAGCAGATTGAACTGCTTGCTGGAGCTGATGTTCAAGGTCACGGATCCGATTCTCCTGTTCTAACAAAAGACGGGACTGATCACGGACCCGTTTACCAGGAAGCGTGGCATGTGAAGAGGATTGCCCGTGAGTATGGAGGCGTGGGTGGCAATCTCGATCATCGATGACTTTTTGTTTCGAACCTCCAACAAATTGAAGTCCGAGGGACGTTAACTGATTTAAGCGTGGTGTGCTGAGCTTCAAGGGAGGTGAGTCGAGTTTCATGCTCCGTTAGGTTTTGAACTTGAGTGTTGTAATTGTCACAAAGCTCAGAGTACAAAGTATCGAGCTTAGCAATGTGTTTCTCCTTTTCACCCAGGAGAGTATCTTTGGACTTGTTTTGTTCCAATAACTCGAATTTGGGTTTGGAGCCGAGCCTCGCCGATATGTAAGGAGGCTAGTCCGTTCCTCGAAAGCACTTGTGAGGTCAATACGGGCTGTAATAGAGACGCCGCGCTTGTCTTGAAGGTTGGTCTCCAAAGTTTGAATCGGGCAGTGGCGCCTTTGAAGGTCTCTTTGAACAAAGATCGAAGCCTCCGTGGGGCGCTGAACACCAGTCCATGAGAGAGCTTCCCCGATGCTTGTAATTGCATGGCAGCGGCTTGAACATCTTGCTGGAATTGGTACAGGAGCTGTCGAGGATGGGGAGGCACAGGGCCCTGTTGCTGCTGTGTCTGAGAGTGTTGAGAAGCATGGCAGGAATTGACAGGCGTGGCCTCAGAGGAGGAAGAAGATACAGTAACATGCACAGCCTGAGGTTGAACAGGACGAGGGGAGGCCTGGTGTGATGGTACAGCTTGTTGAGTTTGATGCTGGGAATGCCGAGAGCGCTGAGTGGAGGTATGGGAAGTGGAAGGGCTCTCAAGAACAGGAAGATAATGACGAATTAGGGCTTGTAGATGGCCTCCCACGGAAATTTCAGAGACAGAGGAGGGAGTAGCCCGGATGCGATCTACTTCTTGAAGAAGGCGATAGAATAAAAGCTGTGGCCAATCAATATTCATATTGGAGTGGATGGCAGTGATGACCATATTGTAAAACGGCTTATTGATGTGGGTGTTCTTAATGGAATGCCCAAGCAATTTTCTCCACAGAAACTTCACAAAAGTCTCATGTGGTTTGGCAATATTGGTGAGGCGATGCTGGTTTGCTTGATAAGCAGGAGCGCCAAACTGAGTGACGTCTATGTCCTGTAAAGCAGCCCAAGAAACAGCAGGTTTTGGCAAAGGGATGTGGAATACCTCAGAAATCAAATGCTGAGTAAGTAAAATGGTGGTGCCATCGACCACCGTAGCAAATCCTTCCGGGCTGTTGACGATGTGTGCTATGAACTAGCAATTGCTCGATTTGGGGCCGGAGCTCCATTTTGAAAATTCGTAAAGCTTGTATGCGCTCAAGAACTTCCCCGACTCGCACCAACAAGGGCCTCTCGAAAGGTGGGCGTCAAAAAAGACACAGACCCGAAAAGAGTCGCATCCCTTGGAGCAGAAGCTTGAAGTGTAGAAAGCTTGAGAGTGGCCATGGCGAAAAACGTCGGAACAGAAAGAACTGTGTGAAGAAGGCGGAGAACGGAGAACGGGGCGCAGAGAGATCTAAAAGGTTTAGGGCGCCGCAATTGAGGCTTAAAGGGCATGATGAGGGCTTAAATCAGAGCCGCTTGATGGTGCTGTGTGTCGAAAGATGCCAAGGAGGGGATTAAGAGGCAAAAATTTGGATAAGTCCCCAAACAACTTAAGGGAGAAGCAATGAACGGTGTGGATGAGACGTGAGAGAAGGATCAGATGTGACAGGTGGCCAAATGACACATATTAATGCTTGACGGGTATGAAAAGAAGCAATGGCATTTAATGCTGGCAACTTGAAGTGGGATATCATTAAAACGAATGTGTCAGAGGGTACCCGGGCTAGATAGGCGGCGGGAGAAAAGATTCTCAATTTAGAAAGAGCCTTGCATTGCAAACACGTTGGCGAATTTCTGATTGGTCCACCTCGACTAGCAGTTCCTCGGTTGGCTATATAAGACGAACCGGGAGTGAAGCGAAGACATTCGATGGCGCTTAGCATGGCGGATGCTGGTTTGAACGAGGGTTGCACCATGCCGACTAACTGTCAAGAGTGGATCACCTGAAAATGAATTGTGCGGACTCGTAGGCGCCGCCACAACCGTGGCGTCGCGAATGGATGGCTGGTGCTCCCCGATGGCTGAACATCCCGACTTATGACCAACGGGATGGAGGTGGTTCTCGCACCGCTGGGACCCCGAAAGCAGAACCTCTACCACCTCCTCTCCGCATTACCTCTGCCCAACCCGGTAGAGGGTTTTTCCTCTTAGGGTTTTAGTAGATAGGGCTCGAGCCCGCTTTTTGTATATAGGACGGTGCCCATAGCGAATTAGTCGGGTCAGGCCCGCATTTTGTAAAAATATCCACTTATAATATAATATGCCACCGTTTAGTCACTATCCGTGGTGTTTGCTTCTTGAACTCAGACTGCTTTGTTGATTGTCACTTTATGTGTGATGAAATGTTTTGAGGCGAAAACCATTAACCAGTGTAGGTAATGGAGTGCCATCTAACTCAGCCAGTTGGAAAATGCTAGGTCGAACCACGTGAACAATTTGATAAGGGCCAAGCCAACGAAACTTAAGTTTACCCGGAAAATTTTTGTACCGAGAATCATAAAGAACCAAATCTCCTTCTTTGAATGTCTTTGTCTTCAGTCGTTTGTCATGTAAAGATTTTTGCAACTGTTGTCCATGAAGAACACGAATATAAGCATCCCTTCGAAGTTCATCCAACTGTTCTAATTGATAAACCCTTTCTTTGAATGCAGCAGGTGGATTATGAGCAGTAGCCAGTTGAAAACGGAGTGTTGGAAGGATGTATTCAAACGGCATGAGAGCTCCTGACCATAAACCAATTTGAAAGGAGTGTGACCTGTAGCAATTTTGAAACAAGTATTGTAGGCCCAAAGAACAGTAGGAAGTTTTGTTTGACAGTCTGTGCGTGAAGCGTCACAAATTTTCTTGAGAATGGTGACCAAAGTTTTGTTGGTGCTTTCTGCCAAACCATTACCTTGAGGATAGTAAGGTGTGCTCTTGTGATGATGTATCAGGAGATAATCCGTCAGCTCCTTGATGGTATGATTGATAAAGTGGACACCACGATCACCGACCAGCTCGGGGGGCAGCCGAATCGCGATGATTTGTTGATAAAGGACCGGCGGTCGTTGGGTCAGCGTTGTTGTCGGAAGCGCGCAAGCTTCCGCCCATTTGCAGCATAGTCGCGCGAGAACTGTATCGTAACGAAAGCACGGGTGCCGCCGCCAGAGAGTCGATGGGTCCCACAAAAATCCATTCCCCATTTGGTCGGGCGAAGTAAAGCGGGCAACCGGGCGCCAAGGGAAGAGCCGCCACGGCCGCCGTACGTCCCACACGCCGGCAAGCATCACACGTATGGGGCGCAGGTGTGAGCTGCCTTTGAAGAGCGTGGGCCAAAAAAATACCCAAAGAAGAAGGATTTTATGCGGCCGTGGTGTCACCATGAAAATGACCACCACCTAGCCCTTGATGAGCTTCTCAACAATATCCGAACTTCATGAGGTAGAACACACGCCACGGGCTGATGGTGTCCTTACCCTTTTTGTAGAGATGTCCCCGCAACCATGGTGTAGTCACGACCTCGCGAGAGAAATTGATGTCGACGGGATTGCCTCTTGGCGGAGAGAGCGCCTCGTCTTCGGTGGAAGACCACCCGAGGAGGAGGTACCGCTGAAAATCATGGAACCAATGTGGTGTTGCCGCGACTAAAAAGAGTTGAGCATCGTGAAAAGGCGTCCGAGACTCCGGTTGAGGGATCATCCGTGGGATGCGTGAAAGATAATCCGGGGACAACATGAGATTTGCCTCTACTTTATGAACAATTTCAAAAGGGCAAATTCTTGAAGAAGAAGGACCCAACGAGCAATGCGCCCGGTGGGCGTGGACTTGTTGATCAAATAAAGGAGTGCTTGGTGGTCCACAAAGAACTTGATTTGATCGCCCAAAAGGTAGTGACGGAAGCGTTGGACACGTAAAAATGAGACCCAAAGCTTCACGCCTGCGGGCAGAATAGTTGCGCCAGCCAGAATTGAGTTTTCTACCGGGCGATCGATTTGGTTTTGTCGAAGCAGCGATCATATTCTTGCGAAAAGAACAGCTCCAATAGCAAACGCCGAGACATCGACATGAACATGAAAGGGCTTGTCCCATTGAGGAGGAACAAGAACCGGGCCCGAAAAGCAAAAGCTTCAACCGTTGAAAGCGAAAGATCCGCCTTAGAATTCCAAGCCCGTGGATTCGCCACCGTAAGTTTATGAATGGGATCTGCAATGGTCGCTAGTCCGGGAATGAAGGTGGAGTAATAATTGACCTTACCCAGAAAGAGCGTGTCTCTCCTTGATATTGGTGGGGCTTGAGCCTTGAGCACAATAACCGATTTTGGCAGATCTCGGGTGATACCGCTATCGACAACGTGGCCTAACGTAACTCCCCGAGGTGACGAAAAGGTGCATTTCTCGTGATTGAGACTAATGCCTGACTCATCACATTTCGAAGACGAAGTTCCAATTTATCCAAATGGTCAGCCATGGAACTGTGAGGCGAGAAGTCATCTTGAAAAATTTGTAAGAAGGGATTTTCCTTCATGAAATCATGAAAAACCGAGAGCATGATGCGTTGAAATGTGGATGGAGAGTTTGATAAGCCAAAAGGAAACCACCTTGTAGGCAAAAAAAAGTGCTTTACCCGGGTGGTGAAAGTAGTCTTCGATTGATCAGATTCTTTGATGGAGATCCGATTGTAGCCGTAAAACCATCCATGAAGGAGTACATCTCATGTCCAAAGAACCTCTTCCGTGAGCCCGTCCGGCGAAGGGAAGTGGAAAATGATCACGCCCGCGGGCCTGATTGAGTTTTCGGTAGTCCACGCAGACGCGGATCTTACCATTGTGTTTGAGGGCAATGACGATGGGGCTCACCCATTCCGGAATGTTTGACCTCATAGATCAAACCCGCAATGGTGAGTTTGTCAATTTACGCCTTTGACGCGATCACGGTAATTAGGGTTGAGCCGTAGATCGCTGCTGCTAAACCGGTCTTGCATCAGATTTGGTAGGAATGGTGAGTTCCCCAAGCTTTTGTTGATTCCCCCAAGATCTCTCAGAGTAGCTCCGGCTAAAATGTGTTTGAATTTTTGAACGAGCTTTGACGGCCCCGTTACGATAAGGGGCGGAAGATTTGCAAAAACTAATGCGACAGTGATTGTTGCCCACGTCCCACGATCTCAACTTCGTGAGTCTAAATATGAGGTATTACTTCAGTGTCCCGACAATATGTGCAGCGTTGAAGCATAACAGATCGTGGCACTTTTGCGTGGTGAAAAAGAGAGGTTGCCGAAGTTTCATCCAGCCAGGGTTGCTTCATGACAAAGATGTACATCAACAGGAGTGGCGGGGAGGTTCACCATCTGAAAAGTGATCAACACGTTGGATTCTATTGCAAGGAGCCGTAAGGGTCAAGCAAAGCAGCCATGACCGGTCCCCGATCAAGAGTCATGTCGCCCCAAGGATCAGCATATTCGGTAGGATGACAGAGGCGCACTCAAGCAGGGGGAGCCCCGAACTTGATAAATATTTTGAGCTTCCTCAACTGGTTCGTAATGAGAGGGTTCCGCGATGTTCACCGTAAATGATCTTGCCTGTTTCCAAGTCCATGGTGGCATTGAGGTGACCATCGCTGATGACCAACCGACTGCGGGCCTAGTAATGGATACTCTTGGCCCTGGCGGAGAAAAGGTCGGCCCACCAACATTTCATAATCACCAGGATCTTCGCCAGCCTTCCAAACTCCAAATTCCATGGGGAATCGGAGATCACCGATGTTGATGTGAAGAAGAGGCGTGGACGCTTTGAGGTCCAGTGATATGGCCATTAGCCAACTTGATGTCATATGGGGCAACGAAAAGAGTTGTTTGATGCCCATTTGTTTGGCGGAGTTTATCCGCGATGAGATTGACCGCGCTACCTCGCCTATTTGAACATGGTTGACTTGCCGATTACCCACCGCGGCATGGATCGTGGGTGTAGAGGTAGCCACGTTAACTAAAAACAGCTTGAGAGTGGTAACCGGTCCTTGAGAGCGTGACGAAGTTTCAAAATGGTTGCCAAGCTTTAAAGGAATTTTGATCTTGGCTAGCTCCTCTTGGAGTTCCGAGGCACATGAGAAAAAGGATCTCCTTTGGTTCCACGGGTCTTTGAGTGCATGGTAGTGAAGCGCAAAGAACTTCTTTGAGTAAGTCAACCTCTGCAGCAATATTGGGATATGTCCGAGGCGTGGAGGTTGAGATGTGGAAGGTGTATCGTGGTCTTTGTTGAGCTCTGGTGGTGGCATGAACATTTGCTAGCATGCGGCCTTCGCCAGCTTGCATGAGATTCAAAATGCTTTGGCGAACTTTAGGCATGACATTTGGCATGAGTTTCTCCAAGTCGTGCAAAATGAACCTTTTTTTCTTCCTCATGAGGAATGGTGTCAACCGCAAAGGCGGGTTGCGTGCCATTTGGAATAATGGTCAAGGGACGTGATGCCACAGTGCCGGGCGTGAAACCAAACCAACCCAATTTGATGGTCAGACTTTGGAGGATTAAGTGCCCGAAAAATTTCCTCCCCATGCTTGTTGATCCAAATGGGTTGATTTGCCGGAGCTGGTTGATAAGCGTGATTGCTTTGGCTCTTGGTGGCTTCTTAAGAACTGGTCTCGGGCCTTGTTTGCCATTAGCAATCCAGAGTTGGTAAGCCGAGGCGGACCGATGTGGTCCGATTGGTGCCGAAGTCAGATCTGAACTTGTGGAAGTTGAGGGCACGCCGTGGTGGTATGACCCCATTCTTGACAGTGATAACACTGAGCTTTTGAAGGATCAAAAGGAGGACGTGGGTTTGGTCCCCGTTGTTGCTCTTTTGTTCTTGATAGAGTTGAGCCGGTTCGCTGAAGTGGTGGTCACGATAGTCTGCGATTGTTCTTTGAGGTGTGGTTTGCACTTGATAAACGAGTTTGTTTCGGAAAGGTGTGGGATGAGTGCGAGTGCACTCTTCCGTGGCATGATTGCACATGTTGCATCGCTTGCAATGAGGCGGGCCATTGGTGGAGTTGCACTCATTTGCCAAATGGCCTTGGTATTTGCAAATATGGCACCAGATCTGACTGCGTTGTGGATTGGCGTGTTGAGGCTGGACAGCCGTCTGTGGAACCATGACAGGTGGAATGAAAGGGAGCTCTTGAAGAGCCACGCCACGGGAGGAAACATTGACTGAGTGATTGACAAGGTCGATAGCCTGCTCCAAAGTCTTGGGACGCTTGTGTATTCATCATGAGTCGAATAGCCGAGGAAGTCCTTGGAGAAACCAGACCAAAAATCTGCTCTCAGTTGGGTACTCCTTGAGCTTACTTAGCGTAATGTGAAGGCGATCCATAAAATCCCCCGCAGACTCTGGGGCTCTTGTTGAAGTTCATTGAGTTGCTTGAGATGAAGTTGATCATCATCCGTGGTCCCATAATGAGAAAGAAAAGCGCTCATTTCGACCAATCTTGTTTCCAATGGCTTTTGTTGGACATGAGCCATTGATGAGGAGAGCCACGCAGGGTGGTAGAAAAGATGTGGAATTTCAGTTGAGGTTGCGCATGACCATTTAGGACAGCTAGAGCCTCAAATTCTTCCATGTGGGCCCGAGCACTTTGGTCTAAGGGTTTGCCTTTAAATGTTGCCAAAGGTGGGATAAGTCAGTTTCAGTCCGGAAGGTAGATGTGAAAGTGCTTGGCTGGACAGGACCAGTATAATGAGGATATGGAGGTTGAGTTGGAGGTGGCATGGTGCCGGAAGGACCCTGATGAAGGGGTGACCGTGGTTGAGGAACCGAAGGTGCCCGAAAGCATTGGTTTGAGATCTGTGAAGGTTGTAAAATGAAGTGCAAAGTGGGAAATGTAGGGAAAGGAAATTCACCGGTAAGTGCAAAAGAGACTTGTGGATATCCCCGCCCACCCCGGGAGATGATGGTCGTGAAGGAAAAGGCGTATGGCCCTGAAGAGTGATGGATGTAGGCATGTTCGTGGGTATGAAAGTAAGGTTGAGAAGGTTGAGCCCTGATAGGGCTCCCCGATAGTGATGAGGTAACCGAGGTCGTGAGCAATGTTTGCACGCTTTGGGGCGGGAAAGTGGGGCGAGATGTAATGCGAGGGTGGGTGGCGCCGACCGAGCCCTAGGACCGGCGATGGCCTCCCTCAATGTCATAAGCGTATCCATACATGTCTCGAACAGTTTCGACGCCGATGGCGCAAGCCGCGAGATGCCGCTCGAAAGGAGTTCTTCCGCGCGGAAGTTTCTACGCATGGCGGGCGTAAGAAAGGTAGGATTGAATCGTGACCTCGCAGCGGGCATGTTGTTTGGGGTCCGGGTTCGAACTCCCGGAAGACACCCCGGAGGACCCGTGGATCTAACAGAGAGTCCGGGGACTATGTCACGCGGATTTGCAAGAAGAGAACAAGAAGAAGAAAACGTAAATGGAGAGGAAAATGATAAGCTTCCTTGATATCAATGATGAACATACATGAGCTCTCGCAATAGAGAGAAAACTGAAAGGAGACAAGACTCAAAACTCATCTAGCCTTCATGTGCTAGTTCTGATCATATATATAGTACAATGGCCTTTGGCCCAATATAGACACTCTGACTGATCTCGGTGCCGACTCCTGGAAGGAGGCCTGATTTGCAGGAATGTTGACGGTGCCTCTTGAAGTGCCTAGAATCACGCTGACGCTGACGCGGGCGGTGACAGGCCATCACTTGTCTGAGCGGCGCCTCTTGATAGCAGACCCAGGCTTTGACTGCGTGGTCTGCTGTTTGGTCTTCTGCTGGGCCTTTGATGGCTGACCCGTGGCTGACTGTGGATCCTTGAGCTTGACCTGGTCCGTCGTGTGCATGAATAGTTCTGAGCCAGGAGGCACAGGACTAACAATTCTTCTTCCATTGCCATGTTTATGGAATTTGTTTCATGTTCCAGTGTAGAATTTGCTCCTCCCTATTTGCCCATGACGAAAGACCCTTGCGCCTTATAGTGATTTCAGTTCTATACTAAAACTTTTGACGCTAAATAGTGGGCCCCCGTGATAAAAATTTATCACTGTGACAAAAAGTGATTAAAATTTGTCACGCATGACAAATATTTGTCGGGCATGACAAGAGAGTGACATAATTTGTCAAGAGAGTCAAATTTTAATCTTTTATCACAGTTTTTGAGTTTGAATTTTTATCACGAGTTGCAAAAAAGGATTTGCCTTTGTCATGAGTGGCAAAATTAAAATACGTGACAAACTTTATTGGCGTGCATGGCCAAGTCGGGGACGAATCGTGTGTCGCCACGATTCTCTAGCTGCCCGTGGAACCTCTAGACCCCAGGAAGGGGAGATGCAACCCTTCCTGCCTCGACGGACCATTATTTAACTCCACCTCCACCTGCGAGCCCAGAACCGAGTCCATCTCCTGTGCCGCGAAAATGCCGTCATGTTAAAAAGAGAAACGGACTTCATGGAAGAAATGGAGACAAGAAATATGAATCTGGTTTTCCAGGTGGAGCTGGGTCAGATGCAAAGGAAGAATGCAGAGTACGGCTCCGCAATGGCGGTCTTGGGCGAAACGGAGGGCCACCAAGCTCCCCGGGGATCGGTGGACCTGGAGGAAATGGTCGATAACTGAATATATGTTAAAAACTCTTAGTAGTATATGTTTTTGATTTTGAACCTACAATGTATTTCTTGCCATTGTCATTGATTCTATTTATAAAATTGAGTTCTCTGTTAAACGAGGTTCAGTCTATTGAAGGAGGTTCAGTCGTTTTTGATTGACAGTGTATGACCCAAGCTTTCCACAAGCAATATCAAGTACATTCTTCTTCCATTGCCATGTTTATGGAATTTGTTTCATGTTCCAGTGTAGAATTTGCTCCTCCCTATTTGCCCATGACGAAAGACCCTTGCGCCTTATAGTGATTTCAGTTCTATACTAAAACTTTTGACGCTAAATAGTGGGCCCCCGTGATAAAAATTTATCACTGTGACAAAAAGTGATTAAAATTTGTCACGCATGACAAATATTTGTCGGGCATGACAAGAGAGTGACATAATTTGTCACGAGAGTCAAATTTTAATCTTTTGTCACGGTTTTGGAGTTTGAATTTTTATCACGAGTTGCAAAAAAGGATTTGCCTTTGTCATGAGTGGCAAAATTAAAATACGTGACAAACTTTATTGGCGTGCATGGCCATTATTTAACTCCACCTCCACCTGCGAGCCCAAAACCGAGTCCATCTCCTGCGAGCCCAGAACCGAGCCCATCTCCTGTGTCGTGAAAATGCCGTCATGCTAAAAAGAGAAACGGACTTCATAATGGACACAAGAAATATGAACCTGGTTTTCCAGGTGGAGCTGGGTCAGATGCAAACGAAGAATGCGGAGTAGGGACTGGCAATGGCGGTGCGGGCGGAAACGGAGGGCCAGCTGCTCCTGGCGGATCAGGTGGACCTAGAGGAAATGGTCGATAACTGAATATATGTTAAAAACTCTTAGTAGTATATGTTTTTTATTTTGAACCTACAATGTATTTTTTGCCATTGTCATTGATTCTATTTATGAGATTGAGTTCTCTGTTAAACGAGGTTCAGTCTATTGAAGGAAGTTCAGTCGTTTTTTATTGACAGTGTATGACCCAAGCTTTCCACAAGCAATATCAAGTACATTCTTCTTCCATTGCCATGTTTATGGAATTTGTTTCATGTTCCAGTGTAGAATTTGCTCCTCCCTATTTGCCCGTGACGAAAGACCCTTGCGCCTTATAGTGATTTCAGTTCTATACTAAAACTTTTGACGCTAAATAGTGGGCCCCCGTGATAAAAATTTATCACTGTGACAAAAAGTGATTAAAATTTGTCACGCATGACAAATATTTGTCGGGCATGACAAGAGAGTGACATAATTTGTCACGAGAGTCAAATTTTAATCTTTTGTCACGGTTTTGGAGTTTGAATTTTTATCACGAGTTGCAAAAAAGGATTTGCCTTTGTCATGAGTGGCAAAATTAAAATACGTGACAAACTTTATTGGCGTGCATGGCCATTATTTAACTCCACCTCCACCTGCGAGCCCAGAACCGAGTCCATCTCCTGTGCCGCGAAAATGCCGTCATGTTAAAAAGAGAAACGGACTTCATGGAAGAAATGGACACAAGAAATATGAACCTGGTTTGAAAAAAAGGAAACAAGTTGCAAAAAAGGAAAAAGTCCAGATCAAATGTGGTCAGGAAAATTGCCAAACTATGACAAATTTAAGGTGTTTGGATGTCTAGGTTACACTCATATACCTCAGGAAATGAGAAAGAAGTTGGATGACAGGTCAATGATCACATATCTAGTGGGATATGATGAAAATTCAAAGGGTTTCAGAATGTACAACCCCTTAAAGAAAAACATTGTGGTAAGCAGGGATGTAAGCTTTGTTGAAAACGTGTTATACAAACCTGGAAAAGAAAAGGAAGATGAAAAACAGAATGCAAACAGTAATGATATTAATTTGACAAACAAGGAGACTATCACAGCAGAAAACATTGACCAAGGAATGGAATCTGATACAGACACAGAAGGAGGAGATGAAAATGAGCAAGAAACAACCACAAGAGCCACTGAAATTCCAGAAAAAAATTGCTGAGCATCAAAACATGAAAGATAACATGAAAACAAAAAGAAGAAAGCCTGAAGGGGAAAGACTTAGAGAGGAACTAAAGATGGATATATCAGAGTATGGAAGAAGGGCAGATGGGAGAAGCAATAGATTGGATCAAGAATCAAACAATGATGAAGCTTTAATGATAATGCAAGTTGGGACACCAGAAACTTTTGAAAATGCAATCAAAGGTATTGAAGGGGATAAATGGAAACAGGCCATGTTGGAAGAAATGAACTCTTTTGAGAGAACTGGCACATATGAATTGGTGGATTTACCAAAAGGAAAGCATCTAATAGGAAACAGATGGACTTAGAAGCTGAAAATGAACTCTGATGGTACTCCAATGTATAAGGCAAGATTAGTTGCCTAGGGATACTCACAGAAGAAAGGCATTGACTATGAAGAAACATATTCTCCAGTGGTAAAGTTGGTCAGCATAAGAACTATTATTGCAATTTCAAATGCTTTAAATTTAGATCTACATCATATGGATGTATGCACTGCATTCTTAAATGTTGATTTAGAAGAAGAGGTATACATGTATCAAGCTCAGGGCTTTGAGAAGGGAATTGGAAAAGTGTGGAAATTGAAAAAGGCTGTTTATGGAGAATGGTATGCTTGTATAAATGATTTCCTGAAGGAACAGGGTTTTTTAAAGCTGACAAATGATGGAAATGATGAGATTAATGACTTAATGGTTGTGATATTCTCTGCAATAGTTTTACTTGTTAAAATTCAATGAAGTTGAAATTGAATTGAAAGCTTTGAAGATATTGAGAATTATACATTCCTATTGCATAAATAGTTGTGTATCTTGTTGAACATAAGAATGCAAGATTATATTGCCTTGGAAAATTGTTGTCATTAGATTGATTAACAATTTAATTTTACAACATGATGGTTCTCTTTATTTAATTTCTTGGAAAAGTTAGGAAGGGCAGGAAGAACCTTAATATTACATTGACTGCAACATTTGATATCTTATATTGCCCGTGATAAAAATTTATCACCGTGATCAAAAAGTGAACCTGGTTTTCCAGATGGAGCTGGATCAGATGCAAACGAAGAATGCGGAGTACGGCCTGGCAATGGCGGTGCGGGCGGAAACGGAGGGCCAGCTGCTCCTGGCGGATCAGGTGGACCTGGAGGAAATGGTCGATAACTGAATATATGTTAAAAACTCTTAGTAGTATATGTTTTTTATTTTGAACCTACAATGTATTTTTTGCCATTGTCATTGATTCTATTTATGAGATTGAGTTCTCTGTTAAACGAGGTTCAGTATATTGAAGGAAGTTCAGTCGTTTCTTATTGACAGTGTATGACCCAAGCTTTCCACAAGCAATATCAAGTACATTCTTCTTCCATTGCCATGTTTATGGAATTTGTTTCATGTTCCAGTGTAGAATTTGCTCCTCCCTATTTGCCCGTGACGAAAGACCCTTGCGCCTTATAGTGATTTCAGTTCTATACTAAAACTTTTGACGCTAAATAGTGGGCCCCCGTGATAAAAATTTATCACTGTGACAAAAAGTGATTAAAATTTGTCACGCATGACAAATATTTGTCGGGCATGACAAGAGAGTGACATAATTTGTCACGAGAGTCAAATTTTAATCTTTTGTCACGGTTTTGGAGTTTGAATTTTTATCACGAGTTGCAAAAAAGGATTTGCCTTTGTCATGAGTGGCAAAATTAAAATACGTGACAAACTTTATTGGCGTGCATGGCCATTATTTAACTCCACCTCCACCTGCGAGCCCAGAACCGAGTCCATCTCCTGTGCCGCGAAAATGCCGTCATGTTAAAAAGAGAAACGGACTTCATGGAATAAATGGAGACAAGAAATATGAACCTGGTTTGGAAAAAAGGAAACGAGTTGCACAAAAGGAAAAAGTCCAGATCAAATGTGGTCAGGAAAATTGCCAAACTATGACAAATTTAAGGTGTTTGGATGTCTAGGTTACACTCATATACCTCAGAAAATGAGAAAGAAGTTGGATGACAGGTCAATGATCACATATCTAGTGGGATATGATGAAAATTCAAAAGGTTTCAGAATGTACAACCCCTTAAAGAAAAACATTGTGGTAAGCAGGGATGTAAGCTTTGTTGAAAACGTGTTATACAAACCTGGAAAAGAAAAGGAAGATGAAAAACAGAATGCAAACAGTAATGATATTAATTTGACAAACAAGGAGACTATCACAGCAGAAAACACTGACCAAGGAATGGAATCTGATACAGACACAGAAGGAGGAGATGAAAATGAGCAAGAAACAGCCACAAGAGCCACTGAAATTCCAGAAAAAAATTGCTGAGCATCAAAACATGAAAGATAACATGAAAACAAAAAGAAGAAAGCCTGAAGGGGAAAGACTTAGAGAGGAACTAAAGATGGATATATCAGAGTATGGAAGAAGGGCAGATGGGAGAAGCAATAGATTGGATCAAGAATCAAACAATGATGAAGCTTTAATGATAATGCAAGTTGGGACACCAGAAACTTTTGAAAATGCAATCAAAGGTATTGAAGGGGATAAATGGAAACATGCCATGTTGGAAGAAATGAACTCTTTTGAGAGAACTGGCACATATGAATTGGTGGATTTACCAAAAGGAAAGCATCTAATAGGAAACAGATGGACTTAGAAGCTGAAAATGAACTCTGATGGTACTCCAATGTATAAGGCAAGATTAGTTGCCTAGGGATACTCACAGAAGAAAGGCATTGACTATGAAGAAACATATTCTCCAGTGGTAAAGTTGGTCAGCATAAGAACTATTATTGCAATTTCAAATGCTTTTAATTTAGATCTACATCATATGGATGTATGCACTGCATTCTTAAATGCTGATTTAAAAGAAGAGGTATACATGTATCAAGCTCAGGGCTTTGAGAAGGGAATTGGAAAAGTGTGGAAATTGAAAAAGGCTGTTTATGGCCTAAAACAATCACCCAGAGAATGGTATGCTTGTATAAATGATTTCCTGAAGGAACAGGGTTTTTTAAAGCTGACAAATGATGGAAATGATGAGATTAATGACTTAATGGTTGTGATATTGTCTGCAATAGTTTTACTCGTTAAAATTCGATGAAGTTGAAATTGAATTGAAAGCTTTGAAGATATTGAGAATTATACATTCCTATTGCATAAATAGTTGTGTATCTTGTTTTTTTTTTTTTTGAAGGCACGGTAGTTTTTATATTTCATTTAAAAAAGATACATAAGGAAAAAAGGTGAGTGGATCACCCGGAGGAATCTAAAGATATACCTCCATTGCTGCTCAAATTCTAACATTAGCAGCATCATTTTAGATCATAACTGAAAAGTTAGTTATGAGATACATTAAATCTAGCTGTTCAAAAAGCTGCAACTGACAACTGTCATACTATTCCATAGTCCTAATCATCCACTTCTATAAGGTCATGTATGGTTATATCAGCTACAGCCGAGTTGCCAAAGATGCAGAGCATCTTATCTAACTGTTTAACAGAGAAGGAAGTGAAAACAAGGAGCAGTAGAATATGCGCCTCTCTCCTCTGCTGCCACTTATGAAAAAGTCGTGTGAAGTACGGCTTGAGGTTGTTGAAGCACCAGACCTCCCTTCTTATCAGCATTTTCTGTATAGCCATGGCGTGTACCACTTCCTGCTTCAACATAATAAAAGTGTCAGCTACCTCGGTCCTTGACAATCGATCATGTCCCCATCTGGAGGGAGCACCAGTTTCAGTCATTCTCTTCATTTGTTCTGTGAAGCAAACCATTAGCATCAGTTAGTAATAGAAAGAAGAAATTGAAATTCCCACAGAATTTCCCGATTCTGTCCCATTCCTTGTCATAACTTTTCCCTTTAACCATTCTGTGTGCATTTGCTGAGTCTGTTAATGCCTGTAAGAAACTGATTTTGATCCAGGTGAGGTTTGGTCGTTTCTTTTCTATTGCTACTCTGTTTCTATGTTTCCATATGCACCAGCAGCATAAGGCCCTCGTAGTGATCACTATTCTCGACTCAGCTTCTAAGAAATGCCTCAGGTCACCAAGTGAACCTTTATTCAATTGAGAAGTCCAAGTCCAGAACTCCTGGAGCCAGGGGCATTGGAAGACATGGTTGGATGTTTCCTTCTCTCCACACCCTAAGGGGCACAACATTGAAGTATTCTGAACATATTTGCTCCTTACTGCATTTGTATGAAGACTTTAATGTAAGATTAGCCATCTAAATGTCTGAATCCTGCTTGCCATGTAGGATTTCCAACCTTTAGCACAGTTCTTGGCTAATTGACCCTCACTACAATTCCACAACAAGGTAGCTCTTGAGGGTTTAGGATTTAAGAGTCCTTTATAAATTGCACTGACCTTGTATCCAATACTGCCATTCAAAGTCCAATAATTGGTGTTCATTGCCAACTCCTGATATTGTTGCAATACATTCATAAAAGCTTGAAAGATATCCCTATCTACCTTGGAGCCTTTTATTTTATCCTTCACCTCCTCCCAAGACATCCATCTTGTGACGTTCCAGCACAGTATACGCCCCCAGGACGTATACTATACTGCCTCGTCACGCGTACACACCACCCCGACTGACGTGTACGCCAACGTGTAGCTAGGCTAGTAGCCCTAGGGGGCAACGTGCAAGGAGTGCGCACTTATTAATGTGCACATTAAACAATGTGCACATTCATTTAGATGCACATTTTCCCATATGGCCACTTCATGCCAAGTGGGCCACACCCATAGGTGCAATTAATGTGCACATTTTCCAATGTACACATTCATTAATGTGCACACATTTTCATGTGGGCACATTTGGGTGCACACATTTCCATGTGGGCACATTTGGCCACCTAGCCTTAAAGGCAAGTGGGCCCATTGCCAATTATCCCACATGCCAAAAGGGGATAATTGGAAACCCTAACCAACCCCCTTGTCTATATAGGGTGGGAAACCCTAACTTGCCCATTTTCGATTCTAGGGTTTTGTTGCCTTTCACAGAATCCTTGCAAAAACTGTGATGCACAAATCTCTAAATTGTGGGATTTTCTAAAAGATACTTGCCAAATTCTGTGTTTAGGGTGCAGAGAGCCAAATGTGTGGTGAGGGGATGAGAAAAGATGTGCAAATGTGAGGAAATAAGGTGATATGTGAATGCAGGTGTATAACTAGGATGTTTTCTGGAACAAGGTGGTGAAAATGATTGAAGAAAAAGCTCTGGGATGCAGTCAAATTTCCTTTGAATGCAAATGAAATATACGAGCAAATCCTGGCAGAATAGCTATTTGTTAAGCCAAATCTAGATGATATCAGATAGTTTGAATTGATTTCAACTCATTTGTTGATCAGGATTGATGGGAAATTCTTGGCAAAGTTCGCCAGAAGTGGACTGGCACATAAAAAATGGGAAAAAACTATTTTTTTGAAAAAAACACTCAGAAATCGATTGAAGAAAAGGGGAAACACCATGGATTGCTCAAGAAAACTTTTCTCAGATTATCTTAGGAACATGATACACTTGTCAGGTAATCCATTCGATCACTCTGAAATAGAATTGGTATCAGAACTTCCAAAATCTTTGCTTTCAAGAACAAGGGCGGGTTTCTAATCAAAAATCTCCTCTCCTTAATTGGAATACGGCTCGGATCATCTTTATAGACCTGTGTCAGGGTAGTTAGAGCTCTAATTTGTCTGCATATGGGCACGAACTCTTCTTTCCCAAAAATAGGCAATGCTCTGTTCTTGGTATGATCTCCATTAATTCGGCATCCTTTTCATAATTCGATTGGTTCCAGAAGTCGGTTATGATCAGGCGAACTGCTCTGCATCATTCAAAGTGCGCGGGAAGCCGAGAATCATAGAACCCTAATGGTTTTTTTGCCAGATCTTCTTCAGTGGATATATCCCACAGGCCTAAATCAAAAAGTCAGCCCAGGTATATATAGCTCGATCCGGGCTAACTATTAAATTGACGGTCTTGCCCACGGGATTCGGTATTCTCCACCGCCCCACGCCCGGGTGAGCCACGGGGGGGGGATTGGTGAAAAGGAATCTAGGTCGGGGGTAGAATAGGACAATTTTTTTATATTTTTTTCAAAGGGCACGATTCCCAAGAATTGGAATTCAAAGGTCTATATAAGGTCTTTTTGGAAATTTTTTGTGCCAGGTGGCATATTTTCATTGGGGCAACATGGTGATGTGGTCAAGTTTTGAAAAATGGCACTTTGATTTTTTGGCTAAAAAAAGGTGAATCAATGGTGACTGGACATGGTATAATGATGACTTGGCATAATGGAGGATGATGTGGCAAGGTCAAACATGGCTTTTTGCCCAAGTGGATTTTCTTTTAAATGCCCCTTGATATTTTTTGATGAGGTGGCATGATTTTGACCCAAGTGGCAAAGATATAACCAAAGTTGGATGACAAAGCATTTTGGTGAGCAAGGTGGCCATCCTAGGTGGCATTTTGACTCTTGATGACGTGGCAAGGGTATTTTTTGGAAAGTGTGCCTTTTGACTTTCTATTTTGACTTTCACTTGACTTTTTGACATCTTTGGTACTTTAGGATGATGACTAGGATGCCACTTGGCAAAGGTATAGATTTTTAGGCATTTTTGGGGAATATTTGGCCAGCGATAGGGGAAATTCAAGGAAAAATAGGAGATAGGCTCAAAAAATTTGGGAAAAATCAAGGGTGGCTAGTTTTGGCTAAAGGATTTGGCAAGGGTGCTCACCTGGCCTAGATTCTCTTTCAGCCTGATACCTTTCCTTAATAGCTCCTCCAATACTTAGAATTTTCTTCATATCTTCATCTTTTCTTCATGTTGCCACTTCAAGGGGCAACAGGTTTTAGAACTCTGTTTTGGCTGCCTCAACAGCCAAAACCGCCTCCCAGACTCTGCCTGGGAGAATTGCATCCTTAGTTTCCCTTGATTCGAGCGTTTCAGCAGGATGGTCGAGCTCAGGTCAGAAGGAGCCCCTCAAGGATCAGGTATTGAGCCAATTAGATAGTCTAAACCCTATTTCAGTCATAGAATCAGTAGGTTTAGCCTCTTAGATTGCCCATAGCAGCTCTCTAGATCTCTAGATAGCAGATTCTAACTAAAGAACCTAACTCTATGTTGTAGATTAGATCTAGTTCTTTAGTTCTCTGTGAAGTATATGGATGATGTATCTCTATGAACTCCTTTGTATTGGGAAGGGGGTAGAGACCTAAAGCCTTGAAGTTGATGCTCCTAGAGTAGCCTCTAGCACACCGTGGATTCGGCTTGTGCACAAGAGCCGACCGGGATGTGGGTGAAGGGCCGACCGGGCGAGAAAGAGGTTCATGTCCTGACTCTTGAACGATCCCTCCTGGTGTGTAAAGCCCTGGGGATCATTGTGACTAGGTCCAATGGCTTGCCGCTGCGTGTGGGCAAGGCATGGGCTCGACACCCGTGAAGTGGTGTTCACTTTCCCGGGTCCAAATTTCGGATACGTGCAAAGGCCCTCTAGTCACCTTGAGTCGCATGTAGATCTCGGAGGGGAGTGATCCCTACCCCCCCATCGGAATCGGGAGGATGAGCCCGTGAATAGCCCTTTTGGCTATGCATCCGGTGAGCTCTGATCCAGTCCCCGACACTTTTCAGCCCACTCGCAAAGTGTGCACAAGGAGGGGCTGGATGGAGTGGACAACCCTAAGCCATGTTCATATGCCACCCAAATCCATTGCCATGAATTCTCGCTTTGCAATGAACTCGAGACCCAAGCCGTCGGTCATCCCTTTGAGTCCGAGCCTTGGGTAGGATTCCCTATGTGATGTGCTTGATCTTTGTCGATGCAGATATGTGGAGGACCATCCTTCGTGATGGTCATATGATGATGTTGATGTATGTGCTCGACATGTATGTTTACGCTTCAAGCAGCCTAGGTAGGCCCCGAGGGAGGCGGGGTGCAATGACCCCTTCACTCTTCCCACCGCACCGTCCACGGTTGCGGTGTCATGTGAAGGGGCCCTCAGTATTAGCATGGAGCTGGTATGGGGATGAACTCTCTGTTTTGTATACGGTGAGTGCACCGTGATAATGAGTAGGGGACGCCCACAAGGTATCGAGCTATGTTCTTGGAAACCAAGAGCAAAGCAGCGCCATGTTCCCAAAAAGAGCACTAACTTGATAGGATCTTTAAACCTCGAAAAATGGGAAATTTTTTTCTCATTTTTGTAGTTATGCTAAGCTAGTAATGCTAAAATGAATAAAAACGTTAAAAGACTAAAATTGGTGAGCCAACATCCGTGGTAGGTGGTCTCACACGCCGCCCAGACGAAAAATGACATTTTCATTTTGCCGGGCTAACGTGCGTGAGACATTCAACATTTTAGGCACCAAAAAAGTTGTAAACTACAAAGTGAAATAACTTGATAATTCTAATTTTAAGCTAAGAATCAGTAGACTTAGCATGTTACATGTTCAAAAAAGTACAAAATTTAGTAGTGGGCCCCACCATGTCTCACACGTCGCGCCCGGTGACAGGAAATGACTTTTTCATTTTTGGGCTGGGCGAACGCGGTGAGGCCTTTTCTGCTTAATTAGGTGTTTTAGATGCTTTAGGCAACCCAAAAGGTAGTTAAAAGTTGACCTAAAAATTGGCCCCTATAAATAGACCTAGACCCCTCCCATTTTCGTGTTCTTCCTTAGAACTTTGCTCGCGTGCTTACAAAGGCGATCTTCCGGGCGCTTTAGTCTCCGATCGACAAACCAGAAAATGATGGCCCGCGACCAAACAAACCGCAAGGAAGCCTAGCCGGCGGATCCTCCAAATACCGGTACCCTACCTCTTCGAGAGTCCTTCGAACGCCTTCTCCATGAATCTTCTTCGAGCGAGGATGCGGATCGGATCGAGCGACCATACGGAGCTCATAGAGGACGGCCGCCGACATCATGCACCAAATCCTCGAGGAGATCGCACAAGAGGAGGGAAGAAGCGGGAGCGGCAGGAGCGCGAGCAGGCGATCAACAGCCAGAGCAACCCCAGCCGAGGCCCAACCACCTGAGGAGTACGGAGCAAAGCGGACGTACCAACGTACCAGAACAACCCCAAAGGCCGACCCACCCGCAGAAGAACAAGGAAGAGAAGAGCAGCAAAACAACAACACTCAGCCCCTAAGAAGCCGATCTTGCACGCTTCATCGCCAGTATGAAGCTAAAGAGCCACGGAGCCGAGGACGAAGAGTTTCCGAAGACGACTAATTCGCCCCCAGCCCAAGAAGAGGAAGGCCAAAGCCATTAAGGCGCAAGAGGAAGGTCGGAGGGCTCTGCAAGCGGTGAACGGGATCAACATCAATGAACCATCAGGCGAAGAGACCCCGCCTACTACCGACGACTCGGATGAAGACTACGTGCCTGGCGCAGAGGGAGCAAGCTCTTCAAACCCCCTAGTCAGAGGAAGAAGCCCCGAAAGCGTGTAGCACGTGAGCGTGAGAGGCCTGACACCATAAACCCCACCTTTCCGATGTGGGATAGGGTTAAAGCCCCGCGACCCCAACGGGAGGCGTATGTGATAGACCCTGTCAAGGTCTATCAGAAGAGAATTAGGGAGCACAACTCCTATATGGAGAAGTGGGAGGCATACAATGCCTACTTTCAGGAGCATCGGGTGAGGACAGTTGAAGGTGGAGTACCCCGCGGCGAAGCAGACTCTGAGCCACCCCCACCAAAGCCGAAGCCTCCCAGAGCACCAGGAAAGAAGCGGGCCGGCAGAAAGAAGCTGGAGAATAGGGCGCTCAAGGAAATCCGGCACTTCCAGAGGAGCTACGGACTCTCGATCCCCCTGCACCGCTTTCAACGCTTGGTCCGAGAGGTCATGCAGAGTATAATACAAACATGCGGTGACGGATGAAATGTTGTTGTGCTTTACGCGAGGCGCCAGAGGCTAAAAATAGTGCAAAGACTTTGAAGATTCATCTACCGCGACGGTTACACGAAAGAGGGTCACCCTCATGAAGCAGACATGCAAATGGCCTCACACATCAAGGGAGAACGCCTTTGAGATTTTGTAAATAATCAGAATTTTGTTAATATAAAGAATTTTGGAAGTAAATAACATGTCTGATCTAGCTTAATTAAGTTAAGTTATAGAATTCTAGCTTTTGTTTTAGTCAAATTGGAGCTTTTGAGCAAAATTGAGACGATGTCTCACACGTCGCGCCAGGACAGAAAATGAGATTCTCATTTTCGGGCTGGGCGCAACGTGTGAGACCATGCCCAAAAATGCCCAAAACAGCTCCAAATCGACCAAATAAGGGGTCAATTCTGCCTAACTCGATGAGTTTAGTGGAATTACAGCCTTAGATCACTTAAATTGAGTAAGCCTAGCCCAATTAGGGACCCATGTCTCACACGCCGCCGACCAATGAAAAATGAGATTCTCAAAATCGGTCCGGGCGCAACGCAGGAGACCTCGCACTATTTATTTGCTTCACCAAATGATCTCCAAATTGTTGCAATAGGCTCATTATTTGTCCTTAGCATGCTCAAACCCTAGAAATAGTCTTCAAACTTGCAATTGCATCCCTTAATAGATCAGAATCACCTGATCTCAGTAAAATCTAGGTCATCCAAAAATTAGGGTTTCCCCCAATTCTATAAATAAGTTCCCCATTTCTCATTTAGCACCCTGCAAGTTTGCTCTCAACTGCTTAGGCGATCTTCCAACTCCCCCGAGGCGCTTCGCATCCGTTTGATACTCTCTTCTTCGCTAGATCAATGGCCACCGCCGACTTCGGGCGATGGTACATCAGCCGGGCCCATCTTGCCGGGCGGATGTCAACGACACTTCCAAGTCTTTGGGAAAGAAATTGACATCCAAGCTACGCTAAATGCAACACCAAAGATATAGGCAAGTGCTAGCAGACTTTCAAGCTAGGGTAGGGCCCTCCCTTGTTCAGTCCCCCTTGTATAGGATACTTCGCCCCCTGCCAATCCCTTCAAGGCTTTGGGTGATGTCCCCAACATCGCCAAGTACTTAACCAATAAGGCGCCAGGGTTACTCGACTACATGGTCCCGGCGCCAACGTGACCAAGTATTTCTCCTACACCGCCTCTAGCCATTTCTTGTCCCATCACAATAAAACCCGATGGGAGCAACTCTATCCCTCCGATGGAGGTGGACCCCATAGCAGCCCAAGCAGAAGAGTAGATGCTTCGCAAAGATAGCGTGAGCAAGAAGTAAAGGAAGAAGAAGAGGAGGATGACGAGGAATACACCTGGAGCTCGACTCGTGATGAAGAACGGCGCCAAGCGTAGTAGGAGCTGATCAACTTCGAAATGGAGGCGAGGCATCGAAAGTTGTTTCCCACTCGGGCTAGGCATCACAAGCCTAGCCCCTATCATCATCAACGAGAGGAGTATCTACTCCTCAACACATCCGTAACCTTCCCTAATGCAGGGGAGAGGGAGCTCGATTGGATGAATCGCTTCCACCAATCAAGGGTAGACCGACATGGACGACTTCATCGTCCGAGTCTCTGACTTCCGGGGTCAGTCGAGAAGCCGACACCTACACAGGGAAGCGACCTCCGATATCCGCCTACAAAGCGGAGATCGGGCAAATGATGGACGGCGGAGGCTGCCAACAGAGGAGGAGTTCCTCGCCCTCCAAGAACAGATGGGGATCCGTGGAAAACCACGAGCATCCTAATGCCGAAGTCCCCAACACCACCCCCCGCAAGAGGAGGAGGAATAGGATAAAATCGAACTCACCGAGATAGGGTCGACGAGTATGCAGTGGCGACATAGAGCGGAGGCCGACAAGTGGAGAAGCTTCTCGCGACACACAACGGCAATGTCGCCAGTACTACTTGCCACTGCTGGGCCGATGGGAGAATAGCGGTGATACACCCGCAGTTCAACCTCGATCGAGGGAGGAAGGAGGTTCATGTTGATTGCACTCTCGGGCTTCGGCGGGCATGCTCGCATAGCGGCAAAATGTCGAAAGTATCTTTGTCTTGGTCAAGAGAGCAATGGCACTCGACCTCTTCGACTTCGCCATACCCCATCGACGTCAGGCGAAGATTGGCTGTGACCGCCGCCCCTCACATCCCATCCGTGGTGGAAGATCCGGGCGAGAGCCTTCAGGGGGCTCGCCGGAAGCGCCATCGTGAACTTGGGTCACTTTCGGTAGGAACGGCCCAAGTTAAGAAGTTCCTTGAGGACAACCCGCCTTACCTACGATTTCAAGACTAGTTAGACTCTTGATCCCGTAGACCTTTTGTACTAAAATATTATATAATATATGAGTATAATCTCTGTTGCACTTTAAATGTTTCGTTGATGTATTTTTGCCCCACAACTATACCAACAAACATAAACAATGCAAGAGAACAAGGAAAACTAACCATATAGCCATGAATCACTTGTGTATGCAGCTAGAGGCCTAAACGCAGGGGAACGACAACTGCGAAAACTTAGAGAAGAACAGACCCCGCCTAGACCACCCCCGGCAAGGAACCTATTTGAAGAAATGGAACCCATGACCCTGAGGAGGAGATATCCCGTGATGAGGACGGTGAGCAGATAAAGGCCTTGGTGTCCCCGCAAAGGTGAGTGGGTTCGTGGGCAACGCCGTTGCCTGAAGCATCAGCTCCTGAGAGCGTGAAGGGACAAGAAGAGGAGCAAGAGAAGGAGATCCTCCAGTCCGGAATCTTCCGACTCAAGCTCAGACTCAGACTTCGACTCCGAGGAAGAAGAAGAGCAGGCCCAGAACCAAACAGATGGAAGGCAAAGGAACACTAAAGAGGGAAGGCAGAGGAACACCCCAGAGGAATAACAAAGAGATACCAGGGCCTCTGGCTACCAGAAGAAGGTAGATTCCGCACTGGGCAATGTATGGAAGGCCCTGAATCGAACAGCTTCTGGGGAGAACAGTCGATTGGAAGCAGAGGCATGGCTGGACGAAATGAGTGAGTACGGCAATGCTTATGGCATGAAAGATAAAGACAAAGGCAGAGTTGCAACAGCCAACTTGAAAGGGGCCGCTCGGATTTGGTGGAAGGGTTATGCAAAGGCACATGGCTTAAGCAGGGATGCTTGTAAGTTCAGGAAGTTTGCTAAAGCCTTCAAGCGCCATTACGTCCCAAGGGAACATAAGTCCAGCATGATGCAGCAGTTCTATAGGCTCCAACAGTGGGAAACAAATCAGTCCAAAATATACGAGGAATTCATGAGGCTAAGGTCAGATGTGCCAAAGTTGGAAGAGAAGCATGCAAAGAGAAAGCTATATTGAGGGGTTGAATGAGGAGATCCGAAGCTTGTGGAGAGCAATAAACCCTAGGACAAGATTTAAGTTGAGTCCAAGGCTATAAGCTTGCGGGGACTGACCTCGTAATAGCGGGCGTGCAAAGCAGTGATTTCCATTATAAAGGCAAGGCGACAAGAAGCTATAGCCCTAGAGCAGCCAGTCCAGGTCCAACTAGAGCCCCACATGGTGGAAACCAGGGGAAACAGCAGGAGAAGAAGCAGGTGTCCTTCAAGGACAAGCAGGAGGGGTCAAACTACTCCAAAGCAGAAGGCGATCCTTTTGCGTGCGATGCCCAAGGAAAAAGAGGCAGAGTGCATAGAAAAGCAGCTTTTGTTTCCAGTGCTTCCAAACAGGCCATAGGACAAAGAAACCGCCTTTACGCCATGAGTGCAGCTCTAGCGGAGTTGGGAGATTGGGACGCTCATTCGGACGACGACGGCGAGGAATGCCGCTGACTACATTCAGGTGAGTGCCATATCTTTGCCGCAATAGATACAGAGCAAGCAGAGAGCCAGTATAAAGTAATTTCCACAGTAGGGAAGGCCAAGACTAAGTCCTTCATAGTCTTGATAGACTCGTGAAGTAGCCATAACTTTGCATCCCCCTAATGGTTCAAATGTTGAAGCTGAAAACCATTAAAGTCAAAGCCAAGGCCCGCTTGTCTTAGCAAGTGGTGCAAAGAAGGCGACGGGCAAGAGAATTAACTTCGACATCGACTTGCCGTGGATTAATATCCGTGATGGGGGGGCAGAAGTAATGGGCATTGGCAAGTATGACTTGATCATAGGCATGGAGTATCTTGGACTGAAGAGGGGCCGCCATCGACAGGGAAAGCTTTAAGGTGACCTTTCCAACACCGACGGCAAGATCATCGAGATCACAAAGAAGTTGTTCCCATTATGCGCGGTATTGCCTTCTAAGAGGCTGCTCAAGCGCATCAAGAGCGAGCAGGTGGCATACATCCCTCGCTTGAGATTAGTGAGCCTAAATCGGGAAGCAAAGAAGACAAGGTGCTCGCCAGTTGCCAAGCAAGTAGCTAAGCCGATCACGGAGTTCCATGATCTCTTTCGGATGAGATCAAGCAGCCCTCCTTATAGGGGAGTCGAAAGTGAGATAGCACTCAACCGAACAAAGCCAACGAAAGCAAGGCTCCATATAGAATGACAACGCAGAGTTGCCTGAGCTAAAGAAGCAGCTGCGAGCTGCTTGACCTAGGTTTCATTAGACCTAGTGTTTCGCCATTTGGAGCCCATTCTCTTCGTTAAGAAGAAGGGATGGCGCTTTTAAGGATGTGCATAGACTATAGGCAGCTTGAACAAGCACACCATTAAGAACAAGTATCACGCCCCCCTGCATCAGATGACTTGATGGATCAGCTACAAGGAGCAAAAATCTTCCAAAATTGACTTAAGGTCGCTTATCATCAGATCAGGATAAAGGAAGAAGATATCCATAAGACGCCTTCTAACGCCGTATGGGCACTATGAGTTCACTGTAATGCCTTTTCGGCTTATCGAATGCCCCAACGACGCTCATGAGGCTCATGAACTACATCTTCGTGGGAGTTTTAGACACCTTTGTGATTGTTTTGATGACATTTTGGTGTATAGCAGATCCCTTGAAGAGCATGTACAACACTTGAGAAGAGGCCGAGAAGTTGAAGAGGCACCGGTTGTACGCCAAGTTGTCGGGCGCCACCACTCAAATGCAGAAGGTGGAGTATCTAGGTCATGTGATCTCGCCAGAAGGCATCTCGACGGATCCCCGCGAAAGATTGAAGCCGCTATTCGCTGGCCGTCAAGAATGTGCATGAAGTCGGTTTTCTACCAGTGGTACTAACAGAAGTTCGTGGAAGAACTTTGCCAAGATAGCGCCCCTGCTAATTTACTTGACGAGGGCGGAGAAAGTGAAAGATTGGGCAAGAGCATTGGTACAAGAAAGCCCAAGCTGTGGTTTGAATTGTTGAAGGAAGCTTTAACAACCGCCTAGCCTTAACTCCCCGACCCGGAGAAAGATAAGCTTGTAGCATTGACGCAAGTAAGATAGCTACAGAGCAATGCTTATGCAAGAAGAGCGGTAAGTCGATTTAATTGAAGTGGGACAAATCTCAATTTTGGGACTCGGACCAAAAATGGGACTCATACAAAAAAAAAAAAAAAAAAAAGAGGGAGGGAGAGGGGCACACCTTAATAAGGAGAAGGGTAGGAGGAGAAAGAGGGAGGGGCCACACGCTGAAGAGGGGAAGAGGATAAGTTGGAAGAAGGGGCAGGGCAAGGAGGGGAGAGGAGAGCAAAAGGGCAAAGGAGGAGGGGGAGGGAGAGGGGCACACCTTGATAAGGAGAAGGGTAAGAGGAGAAAGAGGGAGGGGCCACACGCTGAAGAGGGAAGGGGATAAGTTGGAAGAAGGGGCAGGGGGCAAGGATAAGGGGGAGGGAAGGGGCGGAGAGCAAAGAGGCAAAAGAGGAGGGGGAGGAGCAAAGGATGAGCGAGGGGCAGGCAAGCCCCCCCCCCCCCACAAAAAAAAAAGTATTAATTATTAATATATAATCAATAATTAATTAAGCTAATTAGATAATTAATTAAATAATAAATTAAATTAATCTATTGATAAAATAATCAAATATAAATTAAATTAAATAAATACTCCATCATAAACCTTTCTCACCCACTAGTCGAGAAGGCAATCTAATTCCAAAGACAAAAAAACACCAAGATGAGGAATTTCAAACATTAAAAAAAAAAAAGCTTAAAGATGAGGATGAGCGAGGGATGGGCGTGAGACGCCAGCTTTGCTTCTCAGATTATAGGGCATAAACGGTGCTCAAAAATTTGCCAAAGGGTCCCCGCCCCCCAAAATATACATGTAACCCCATTTCCATATGCAAAGCCATCGCTTTGGGGAAAACCCCTTCGAGCTGAGGGCAAAAAAAAAATGCTCCTACTCGCTTCGATCAAATATTGAAACGCCAGAGCCATCGGGCAGATTTTGATCGCCGGCGCTGGCCTCGGAAAGCGGATTCGAGAACGGAGATGTGGATTTCATGGCGATCGCCATGCCCGATTCACGCGACGCAGCCAGATCCGACGTCCGGGCCATTAAATTTTGGCAACAGATTTTGCCACACCGATCTGGTGGAAGCTCAAACTAGAATTTGCTCCTCGCCGATTTCCATTGTATACCAGATCAATGGCGATCTAGTCATTCGCCATTGCCGCTCGCTTCCAACCTACGATAAGCTTCCCCGCTCCTCGCACAAAGAAGAAAGAAGTTAAAGAAAAAGAGAAATGGGAGGCTAAAAATAAAGAAAGGAAGAAGCCCATAGCCTCTCGCCAACCATCCGGCCAGAGTTCCCAAGATTCTCACACAGATGCCACAGATCTATGTCCTCCATGTCTTTTACGTAAAAATAAGGAGGGTCGAACTAAAAGAGAAGAGAGCTAACGGCATAGAGGCGCATGTGTAACTTATGCGAAAGAAGACTCCCGGACACCAAATCGGAAGAACAGATCCCCGCCATCAATTCCAACATCGATCCGCTCCTCGCTATTGAATCCGCCCGCCATCAATCCGCACCAGCAGATACCGATGGAGCAAAAGGAAGTGTAATTTTGTTGAAATTTCCGCTCACGCTAGGGATTGGGCTATGGTCATTTTGCCGGGCGATTGACTTATGGCCGCCAATAGCCGATGGTCTAAGGAAGCGAGGCCGCGAACCGGTAGTCGAAAGCCCTGCTATGGCGCGCACGAGCTTCCAGCCATGGCGATGAGAGGTATATTTTGCCCCCACAGTTCGGAAATGTGATGTAGATTCGTAATGTAGATTCAGATGCAAGTAAAGTTGAATGCAAATGCCTCGCGTCATAGCCAAGATAACAAAGCAGAAATGGTTCTTGAATAGCTCCGCCCATGCCATAGCAGGTGTTCTTGAGAGTTCGCCATAGCCGCCACGATTTCAAAAGGTACGCACTAAATTTTGAATTTCAAGCATGGGAAAAATGGCGGGTATAAAAAAAAGCGGGTTAAAAATACTTTAAAAAAAACAAGTATAAAATTAACGCTGCCATTGGGATTTAAGTTGGTTTTTGTTGGTCACATTCTCCCACTAGCGTTTAGGGCCCATGGTTTATGGAATTTATTATTTTTACATGTGCATTGTCGAAGTTGTTTTCTAGTTGGTTGATGTTCTCCCCTTTTAATTCAATATTTGATGTCAAGTTGTTTTCTAGTGGCTCACTTTCTCCCTTGTTGATTAAATATTTGCATTTCACGAGTTAGAGGTCTAGTCATTTCTTTTGCCCTTCCACAATTTGATGCATCTAAAATTAATGTTAATATATATATAATTTGACGATTATTTATACACCCCCACTTCTCTTTTTTATGCAGTGCGAGGTGCTATATATTCCATCACTTAAGGGGTCTTTGGGATCGGAGCCACCGCCTACCACCAAAAAATGATATAGTTTGAACATTTAGGCATTGTCCCAAATCTCTTTTTTTTTTCAAAGGTATGTACAAAATCCCCCAACCCTCCCCTCTTTTTAAGTTTCAAATTAGTATGATATAGTTTAGTATTTAACAATTGTTTTTATAATAGCACACATTAGTATTAGCACACATTAGCATTTTTATACTAGCACACCTTAATTAGCACACATTAGTACTTTTATACTACCACAATTTTCGACCTTCTCCTGACTCGAGCTTTGAAATTGCCCTTTTTTACCTCGAAATGCCTTTTTTGACTCGCGAATGTCGAAAGGCCCCTCAACTTGCATTTTCGCTTTTGATGCCTTTCTCAACTACCCTTCCACAAAACTTTTCTCGATTTCTTTGAATCTTCTGGGCGAAATCGAGTTTGAAATTGTCTTTTACTCGAAAGGCCTTCATTTTTTGACGCTTTTCGACCAGCGAGTCGAGAAAGGCCTCTCCCTAAATCCTTTTCTCGAATGAGAAAGGCCTTCACCCTAAACCTCCGCGGTTTTTCGTTGAGTCGGGCTTCTTTTCAACTCATGAGTCGAAAGGCCTTCCGGACCCTTAAAACTTCATGCTTTGAGGCCGCTTTCTCGACTACAGTCGAAAGGCTCTCAGCCCGTATTTTCCAAAATGGCCCTAAGAACCTGTTTTATTTTAATTTTTTGCCCTCGTGAGCATCACTTGACTAACGGATTTTGTCTTTTTTGCGATTATCTCGACCCGGATAGTACATGCTTGGGAGCAAATGAAAAGACCACCCATTGAAGAAAGATGCGAAAGAGGGTGGTGACATCGCTTGGACATACAAGCACGTGGCCTATGAAGGAACTCCTCATACAAATTTCTATCGCCCCAGAAGTTGTTCGTGACTTGACAGAGCTCCACCCGCCAAGCCACTATGTGGTTCATGTGTGAAGATGGTGTAATCATTGTGATAATACGACCACTATGGTCGCTTCACCACCTGTAATATATATTTGTAATGAGCCCATTTATAAATATAAGGTATCTCAAAACTAGTATTTTTTGGTAATTAAGTAAACAATTTGCTTATTTTTTGTTGGAATTTGTGATCTCTTGTCTACCCACCTAAGAAAATAGAGCCAAAATGTCATGGTAAAGGAATTCACCCCTCACGCCAAAAACTCTTTATTTTGATGACAAATAAGCCCCAAAAAAGGGACTCGACTCGCTATCCCACAAAAAACCGGAGAAAGCTTGGATGCACAGTAACAGTCAAAAAATCGAATTAAGGACAGTTTTCGGGTCGGGGTGCTCCTTCTTGTGTAAAATAACAGAGTTCCGCAAAAAAGTGGGAATGGAATGAGTCCCACTTTAATTAAATACGACTTGTGTGGTAGCGTATGATTCCAGGAAGATGAACGACGCCGAAACGCGCTACCCCACGCACGATCAGAAATTGCTTGCGGTTGTCAGGGCATTAAGAATTTGGAGGCACTACCTTTTGGGAAGGAAGTTCCAGCTTGGATACTGCAGACCACCGAGCCTCCAATATGTATTCACGCGAACCACACCCTCAACCCGAGGCAGAGAAGGTGGATGGAGTTCCTTGAAGAGTACGACTTTGATATAGTCTACAAGGGTGTAAAATCGCTAGTGGGGTAAACTTTTTGGCGAAGCGTTTAAGCACTTTAAGTGCTGAAACTTCGCGACGCCGAAGCCTCGCCACGCCCTTCTCCCTCCTTTTCCCCGGGCGCGAAAACTCAGATCGTTGTTTCACCTCGCTGACGATGGAGGCATGGAGCGGGATGATTTTCACACCATCGAGGTTCAGGTAATTCGGGGTGAAGCCCCACGAGGAAGAAGCTTGGTTGGAAAATAATGTCACGGATCGAGATTGGGATTCTGCTTGGACAAAGAAGTTGAACAAGGGAAAGATAAAATGGCACCGTGGCAAAGGAGCATCTTCAAGAGAAGTTGGAAATACTCACCGGTAAATCTACAAGAATTGTCACAACAAAGAAGTAAGAAAGCAACCGGCCCCTTTGCTTTTGGCGCTTGAAAATTGCACTAGATCAATACTTGCACCCGAGGAACACAAAGTAAACTGGGCTGCATTTGTCGCGGTAATGTCAAAGATACCACAACAATAGACAAGTAAAACAGAGGCGTGATGTTGTAGCACATGTTAGAAAAACTAAAATGAAGGCAAAGCCAAAGGTGGCAAAATGATCAAATGAGGTCAGCATGTGATGAAAAACATAAAACCTTAGAGAATGCAAAGATGAGATTGGAAAATCGGTTTTACTTATCACAAAGAATCTGGAAGCAAAGAGGGAAGTGAGCTGAAAGGCAATGAGAAGGCCTCCTCAATTACGTAAAATGATGTTGGAAGAGGCTGAAAAACAGCTTTAAGACAGCCACAAATGATTTGGCTACAAAAAGAGAGGAGTTCGCTTAATCCAACATGTGAGTTGGAGGCGAAATTAAAGATTTGGAGCAGACCATCTCGATGGAAACTTGGCACAGAACAAGGTACAAAAAAGCAATGAACCCTACATCTGTTAATGAGCAGTCAAACGTGAACTCAAACTTGAGGAGGAGTTAAAAGTTCTCAAGAAGAACAGAGACTCCTCGCATTTCTACATAAACAATTTGTGGAAGTGAAAATGGATACTCCTCAAAACATTTAGCATCTCTACTATTATACGAGATAAGTTGCTAGTGGAAGATTCATTTTATACATGTTCGCATGTGGTCCGAATTCACTAAAGCTTACAAAAGTTAAGTTTAGCAATCGAATTGCCAACATGAGTATCATATAGCTTGTTGTTCATTGTTGAGAGGAGGACAATGTATTCATGGTTGCCCGAAAGGTGCCGAGGGTGTATTTGACGAGCTAGGTTTTGGCCATGTTGCGTGTGCTTCAAATAGTACACCAAAAAAAGGATGTGTTAATCCGGCCCCGCAATTGAGGTCTCACCGCTGAGGGTTCAAAGAAGGACAATGGTGCCATTTGAAGATGCACAACACCGCGAAGTCCTATAGGAGTACCAATAATTGTGATCGATTTGATTGCAACAAACAGAACCCACCACCACCACCCAAGAAGTCAGCCCAAGAAGCTATAGAAGAAGCCAGAACACAACACCGGGCCAGGAAAGAACAAACGACCTGACAGGCCACAATCAAGCACCTAAGGAAGTTGAGGGAGTAATTCCATCTGGATGAGGGCAACTTGGCTGAATATTTGCGTAAAGGAAAGGGCGTAAGAACAAAGAGGGGTAAGCCGGAGGATAGCAAAGTAGTTGTTCAGGCTACAAGAAAGAGAACAAGAAGTAGCTATGCAAAAGATGCGGAAGCGCCCCTCAATCATGACACCACAAATATCGGCGTGTTCTGAAGAAAATGCGTAATCGCCCCCTCAAGGTTCGTGAGCCCCGATCTTCAACAAGTGATTTCTGCCATTAATAACCCCTCGAAAGGGGTATGGGCATTGTTGGGCAAGTCCACAACTTAATGTTGATTAAAACATTGAATATTATTGATTTTCTTTTGTTGCATTCATCGTAGGATTACCAGCCTCATTCTCGTTAGGTCGAGAATCCTCGCCGTTGATACGTAAAGGTTTCCACATTCAACCCATTTTTCATTTTCATCTTCATCTATTTATTCATGTAGTAATTCCCGTTGTGTAGGTATTCGTGATGTTCCAACGCATTAAATATTGATTTGCCACCCAAAGATAAACTCATTGTCTTGGATTTAAATGGTGTGTTGGTAAAAACATTTGGTGCAAATGAACACATACGCTTGGAAGGTGATTGACAATGACATACACTAGCGTAAAGAAAGTGATATTCGCATCCGGCAAAGTTCTTCTTGAAGACTTTGTTACGTATGTCGTGGTTGGTATATGGTCATCAATGCAACTCTCCAATGTGGAAGATGTGCCGCAAGTACTATGTCCGTGATTTGAGGGACAGATTTGAATTTGTATGGGGAGAAAATGTGTGCACTCTGCCACCACCCTAACAAACCCGGCTGTCCAAATATGATGAAGCCACTTGGGAAAATATATGAGTCATACCTAAGATTCACCGGGTAAGACTTTTGCTTCTTGATGATTCATTGTACAAGTCTTACCTTAGCAGCCCCTCGAAATTTCTCATGGTACTGCATTCAAGATGGATGTCCATGATGAAGTGCTTCCAAAGACTCACCCCAAAGATAGAAGAAATATCAGTGCCAAGACCGAGGAAGAAATGAAGTCACCGTGAAGAATACACATAGATACAAGCCTTGGCCTAAGACAGATAGAAAGATTATGAAGCTATGCTTGAAAGACTTTCTCGAAAACAAATTTGCAGCTCTGCAGTTTGTGAAGAAGGAATTGAGAAGGTTTATGGTGATGACGCTTTGTCATTCTCCATGATTATTGGTCCGTTTGTCATTTATTTAGGCCAAGGAATCCTACACTTTTCATGTACCATCTTTATCTTAATTTAAGAATGTTATTGCTATATTGTTTATGTAGTTCAATGCGACTTGTCTATAAGTTTTTGCTATATTGTTTCTATATACTTCAATGCCGACCGAAAGGGATGCTTAAAACTTATCAAGTGCTTAAAAAAAAAAAAAAAAAAAAAGTGCTATGGTTTGAGTCTTAATGGCGATATATCGCTATTGTCTTGCAAAGACGATACTTTTATGTAGTTGCTTAATGTCATCATGTGCTTACCGGCATGCATGTAAGGTGCGCGGTTTATTGCTAAGCCATATAACCGCTTAAAGGTAGCCGCTTATTGCATAAGTGCTCGTGGTGTTCCAAAGGCTTACTCACCGCACCGGCCGAAAGTGATTAAAGTGCTTAGTGTTTGAAACTAATGAAAGAGCTAGAGCACCGTTAATCGCTACACTCAAGCGTAACCGAATGGACGCACAGAATTAACTTCATAAATTTGATAGATAGACAAAAATAACATTTCATAGATGAAAACATATATGTTCTCAGATCGCTTTGCGTAGCTTTACCGTTATGCTATATAACCGCTACGATAGTCGCTTATTGCATGTGTGTTTTGCATTCCAAAGGTTTACTCACAAGCACCGGCCGAAACTAATTAAAGTGCTTCGTGGTTTGAGCCGTGAGCACCGCTACATTCAAGCAATATGGACTGCATAAGAATTCAATGTTTTGCCACATGCATGGATAATAGAAGTAAGAACATCAAATGAATTCATTCTTTACTCAATAGAAAAAACAAAATGTGATGTTTGAAAAGAAGTAGATGAGACAAGATAGAGAAAGTTGTGAGAGACAAAATTTTTGTATATTAACAAAAATTTTTCTATTAAAAAAGGCCTTCGTGCCTGTCTTCAGCCTGTGGGGGTGTCTTTGATCGTGGGTGGTCTTCGTGGGTGTATTTGAACAGGGTGTATTTGAACAGGGGTGTCTTTGAAATCGTGGGGTGTCTTCAAGGGGTGTCTTCGTGGGTGTCTTCAAGGGCTTTCGCTCACTCCACACATTCTCCTCCACCCTCCTCCTCGCCTCTTAGTGGGCTTCATAATGTAATTCCAAAAACCGTTTTTCTTCTTCTTCATCCGCTTCTTCCTTTCCTCTCCATCTTCCATCTTCCTCCTCGTAATTGTCTTCCTCGATTGTCTTCTTCTTCTTCTCGATTCCTCTTCTTCTTCCACTTCCTCTTCTTCCTCTTCTTCTTCTTCTTCCACTTCCTGCCCCACTTCCCGCCTCCACTTCGTAAACAAGAATGTTAGAAAAAGAAAACAAAACAAAAAAATGCAAAACAAGATAATACCTTCTTTCTTCCTCCTCGATCTTCTGTCTCCGTTTGAATCCGGCTGAACCGCTCGAAGAAGTAGGCCCCTTGTATTATGGAGCTTTACATCCGCGATCTTCGCACTTGTTTAAGCACATACTGGTGCTTGGTTTCCACATGCAGGCCATTGCAAATAAACGAGCGTGAGGCTTAATTGAAACGGATTCGGGCTTAAGGCGGTAGCGGAGGGCGAAGAAGAGCTGAAATCCTATGATTAGGGGCCTAGTGCTTAAATCCTATGCTTAGGCGCCACAAGATAATGAAAAACCTCACACGCCGTAACAATTAATTGCAACTGTGCTTAAATAATTGCAGACGACCATTGAATTGACACATGTCACATCGAGGAAATGCCTTTACAATATAATTTTGCCAAGAATGTTGGGATAGTGATGGTATCAAAATAAATAATTGAATGTTATTCCAATGTCACAAATGTACATTCTAAACAACAATTCAATCTTCATTTCAAAGTACGTGTCCATGCACACCACCCTTTGTGCATCCTCACTATTATTAATATATATACAAATGTGTGCTTACGTGCTTAGGTGCCGGAACAACAAATCACTTGAAAAGAATGCCATCAATTTGGTTAAGTGTCAAAGAATTACATTGTTATTGGGAGATCGGCCATAATTTTTTCATGGGTCTCCTGTGAAATTGCATATGTCTCAGGCCTTCTATTTTTTCCATATCAATTTTAGGATATCTTACCACATGGTCAGGGACCTGAGGTTTGGTTGTTTAGTGAGCAACATATACTTGAAATTACCCATGAATTGATAATACAATCCACTTAAGATAACCTCATGCACTCCAAATTTTTTGCCCCCATCCATCTTTGTATGAATCTTCAAGTGTGCATTTGGGTTCTCAGGCACTTGAGGATGTAGAAGTCCACACCCTCCTCAATTGTCTACCTCAAAGATTCACCGCAAAATTGTCACCTACCTCTACCAAATTACTGATCCATTCATTGGCTTGTTCAAGAGTCTCCTTTTTTCTTCTCAACTCCTCGGTTTTTAAGTCAAGCATTACCTCCCACTTTCCAAATCTACCAGAGATTGATGCAGAGTCCCAATTATGATCCATGCAAAACGAAAGCGTAAACATGATGTGCATCTATGAGCAAGCCTGCTTGGTCTAGTCCTCACGACAGTCTGATAAAGTTGAATCTTCTTTGTGCCTTTGAGTGTTTCAATTTCATATTCTTCCATGTTTGCCACAACAAAGAAGTTCAATTTCCCAAAAATATCTTTTGATCTCATCTGCTTTATCGACCGGTAGACTCATCAAATATGTACACGTAAATTTTACAATATCTTTAGCATGCCTCGCTTGCACACCATTGGGTTTGAGTTGTTCCTTACTTAGAATCAGCCTTTTGATAACAAAGACTGCACCATCATGTTCACCTTTACCATGAGCAAGGGCAAAGTAGTTCCACACTATTTCCTTTGTCATTGATTGTGAAGTACCCGCCTAAGAAAAAAAAGGTTTTCCCCGACTTGAATTGTGATGAGCAGCCATCACTCCAAAACCAATGCTTCTCATACTCTATTTCCTCGCTCCTTAAGCCATGCAACATGCTTCAGAGGCGTTGTTCCACAAATAATGAGTCATGCACTTTATCATCGAAATGTAAAAGTGAGTCTCTTTTATGATCTTCCTACCGTTGTTGAGTCTATTCCCCGACCGCCCAACCTTCTCGTTTTTTCTTTGACAGCCTTTCTTCTCATTCCGACAGAAACAGAATATCAAGACTTTTGTCATGCCTATATGTTATGTGAACAAGTATAGAAACTTGGTCCAGATGCCGCTGCATTGACTGGGCTCATTCTCGATCTTGATGTCGTAATTTTCTCAGAAAGTCAATAATGGTATACAATTGTATCTTCCGAAATGATGACACACACCGCTTAAACCGATTGGCCCGCCAATGTGCTATGTAATTGTGTGGAACAAAATCTGATATTACCTTCTTCACTTCCTCTTGAAATTCTTTTGGGACTTCGTCCTCTCAGACTAATCTCAAGACAGTTTGTACCTCAAAGCCTTTCTTGATCCCCCTCAATTCTCTCCGGCCCCGGTCCACAGTTGCTTTTCAAATGTCTTCCAATTAACTAGTACCGAACCCGTACCATCCATTTCCCCGTGGACATTTTCTAATTCTATCCAACCCACATTTTTTACACGCCAACATCAAGCGCTATGATCAAACCACTCCTCATCATCACCTTTGTCGCAGCACCACTTGTCTCCATAAATCACCGGTACACTTGATTGTATGCTCCTTTGGCTGCACATTCTCGGCCAGGGCCACAAATCTCACAAAGGCAGCTTGCAATTGTCATGAACTCCACCCGATTTTCTCAAAGACGCTCAATCCTTGCATGATGTATTCAAATTTCAAGTGGTAAATGCAACAAAGATGTATGCCTCTCACGATCCTCCCTTACAAAACTAGGTTTCAACCTTCTCAAAAGTCTCAGAATGCAATTTTGATATGAGGATTCTCATCTCTAAACCCGAGGTAGAATTGCAACCGCAGGGAAATCGTGAATGCCAAATAAATGCTACATATAATGAACACTACAATATAGGATGAATACTTACTTAATGACTTCAAGAAGGTGAATTGATGTTCCATCTTTATTCCCGCCTCTCTCGATACATACTTCCTCACGCCTTTTCTTGTATGGAGAAACTCTTGTATTTTCTCGGCCCAACTTGATAACAAAATTTTCTCTATTGTGATCTAACATGCTATCCATCCGCTTTCCTCCTCCTCAACATTGACCAAGGTCCTTCCCCTTGTTAGCTTGCACCCTTCTTTGAAAAGCATTTGAAATTGTTTTTCCGATGCCGAGCAACTGCCACTTCTCGCTGATTCAATGGCTTGACACCATTTGTACCGCCGGGCCGCCATTATCGGTGTGGACTTCCTTGCACGGCATGTCATAATTCCTCTCAAACTTATGTTCTTGCATTGTTTCCTTCAAATTCTTCACCATTTGCTCGGCCATAGTAACCCGCTTAGATTTCTTTATAGAAGCAATTGGTAAATCCCTTGCCCTCCAAAGAAGACCGCCAAGGATGCGGCCTTTGTCATTGTCATCAACATTTGTACCGATTTGGTTGAATACTTCATAAATTTCTCCTGAAATTTCTCTTATTCCGCTGGCCACTCGGGCCTCAATTTCTTATTCGCCTTTGAAGGCTTAATCTTTAGAAGGGGAATTCTTCTTCATTGCTACCTTTTGCAGCATATAATCTCTCGCCTCGATCTCTTCCTTTGTCGCATCAATGGCTCAGAATTGAACGGGAGAGGAATTGGGTTTCATCTATCCCTGATTTCTCGTATTGTTGAATTGTTGAGGGCAAATTGTTGAATTTCGTTCGTGCAATTTTGGAAACAATTAGTCCCTCCATTTTGCTTGAATTAAGATGGGTTAGCCTCGCCATCCAGAATATGGCGGGCTACGTGCATTCATGTTTCCGCACCAAACATGTTCATGATTCTCTCACCCATTTGATCTGCCGCCAAGACCCTACATGTCAATATTTCAATCACGCACGCCGTGGTTTAAAACACACCGATTTTAAGCACTTGTAAGCGGCGTCCGGACGGGTGATTTCTGCTACCCAAGACCGATTTTGCACCCACAAGCCGGGAAGCTCAATGTGGTAGCGACGCCACTTTTCAAGGCATCCCCCGACAACTAGAGTGCATTGCAATGCAATTTCGAATCTCCAAATGACTTTTGGTAAGAAGATCGAAGAGTCCTTGCCAACGGATGTGGATTTCAAGGAAGTGTGGGCAAGCCGCTTCTAGAGAGGCTAGAAATGATAAGGAGCGGGAAGCCTTTAAACATTATAAGAAGGAAGGCAACCCGTTATACCATAAGAACAAGTTGTGCGCACCAATCATCGTGTAAGGAAATTGATCCTCCACGACACGCACAATGTTCCCAATAGCCGGCCATGCGATTCATGAAAACATATTTCAAAAGCGCAGCAGCCTACTATTGGCCAGAATGAAGAAACAGATAGCTCGCTACATCAAGGAATGCCAGCCTATGTCGCCAGACAAAAGGCGGAGCAGCCCCGGCCCGTGGGCCCGAGCCATTAGCGGTGCCAAACGCCAAGTGGGAGGTGATTAGCATGGATTTTATCACGTGGCCCCAAGGACCGCAAGAGGGAAAGACGCTTTGATGGTAGTAGTCGACAAATTGTCGAAAATAGCACATTTCGCGGCCTTGCGTAACCACGTATACAAATATGGATACAAAGAAAGCTCTTCACCAAAGAGATCTTCGTGCTTCATGGCATGCCAAGGGAGATTATATCCCATGTGATCCGATGTTCATGAGCTTTTTTGGCAAGACCTCTTTGCGACAATCCGCACGGGCTATCCATGAGCATCGGGCGTATCATCCGCAGACGGATGGCCAAACGGAGCGACCAACAGATTTTAGAGGACATGCTATGAAACTATGTCCGAATAAGCAAAGTATGTGGGAAGAATTTATTCACTTGGTGGAGTTTGCATACAATAGCACCAAACAGAATCATCCCAAATGTCGCCGCTTATGATCAATTACGGCCATCGCTGCCTAACCCGCATTAACTTGGCACAACCCCGTCAAAAGTGGAAGTTTCGCAGCCAGATGTTGGCCGATATGCGCAGCCTTGTGGAAGAAGTTCGAGGGTATCTCACCGGCGCTAAAGATGTCGTCAAGAGCATCACGACAAGCATCGAACAAAGAAGAGAGTTCAAAGTTGGAGATGATGTTTGGCTCAAGATCAAGGTGAAGCAGCGGCTCAGATCGGGAATTGCAAGAAGCTTGCTCCAAGGTGGGCCGAACTTTCAATAGTCAAGAGAGTAGGTAATCAATCCTACAAGCTAGACTTGCCAAAGACACCTAAAGATTCATAAGGTCTTCCACGGAGTTTGTTGAAGAAGCATACCCAAATCCGTGATGAAGTCTTGGACACTCCAACGTTGTTGGAAATGACGAGGAGCAAATTGAAATAGTTCCGCACTGATTCTTGATAAAGCTTTCAAGAAAACGAGGAGATCGTAATTCCTCCAATATTTGGTCAAGGGAAACACTTACCGCTGGAAGACGCCACGGGTACTTAAGAAAGATTTAGTGAAGCAAAGACCCACGCTTATGGAGCAATGGGACGACAAGGTCATCTCCGAAGAAATCGCCGTGCATGTCGATTTGTGTAGGTTAATTCTGTGTAGTTAAGATTAATCTATGCATGCAACCTATGCTTAGTATGGGTCGCATGCGCGTTACCGGCGATGGGACCACTACTGGTGATCTCTAGGGCGGGTGTAATGTCAATGTAGGCATGACCGCATTTTCGCTTTGGGCGAAGTGGAAGGTAGATTAGAAAGTCTACTGGTCCCACGTAAGCAGACGCACCCTCGAGAGAAAGGGAGGTCATTGAGGAATGCACGATATAAAAAGCACCTCTAGCCCCATATGTGCTTTGATAGGAGGAATCAGCCCTTCACGCCCATATACCTGAAGGACCTATCCTCCACACCGGGCAACTAGGGTGTAGGCATGAGCGCATATAGGCATATAGGCGCCGCTTCCACGGGCCATAATGGAAGATTCACCCTCTTCCTACGGAGATTAGCCATGCATCCATGTAGATAGGTGGGTGGTCACCATATAACCAAAATTTTATTAATAATTAAATGGTACTAACGTAGTGTCGACCACAGCCAATAGAGCGCCTCCGAGGGCAAGGAGGTCGAAGAAGAAGACTTGCAACACAAATTTTGTTGGAATGTGTTGCAAGGAAATGAAGAGTACCCCAAGCTAATTTTAAATTTTGATAAACTTAATTGTCATGTTAAGTGAATTATGGAGTAACCCGCTTTTAGTGATGTTATGAATTGATAAGTTGTTTCATAATATAATGATGTGATAATGTCATAAAAATATTACCTTAAGGTAATCTTAATAAATGTGTAAGGATTATAGTAGTTATCGATGTATCGCTGATTGCGTGTTAGATGATCCCAAGGTGGAGACCCACCGATGCCGCGACAAAGATCATTTCAAGGGGAGAATGTGACGTTTCCAAAGACAAAAGATACGCCCGTGACGATACTATACCGCCGTCACACGCCGCACACGCCACCCCGACTGACGTGTACGCCAACGTGTAGCTAGGCTAGTAGCCCTAGGGGGCAACGTGCAAGGAGTGCGCATTTATTAATGTGCACATTAAACAATGTGCACATTCATTTAGATGCACATTTTCCCATATGGCCACTTCATGCCAAGTGGGCCACACCCATAGGTGCAATTAATGTGCACATTTTCCAATGTACACATTCATTAATGTGCACACATTTCCATGTGGGCACATTTGGGTGCACACATTTCCATGTGGGCACATTTGGCCACCTAGCCTTAAAGGCAAGTGGGCCCATTGCCAATTATCCCACATGCCAAAAGGGGATAATTGGAAACCCTAACCAACCCCCTTGTCTATATAGGGTGGGAAACCCTAACTTGCCCATTTTCGATTCTAGGGTTTTAGAACTCTGTTTTGGCTGCCTCAACAGCCAAAACCGCCTCCCAGACTCTGCCTGGGAGAATTGCATCCTTAGTTTCCCTTGATTCGAGCGTTTCAGCAGGATGGTCGAGCTCAGGTCAGGAGGAGCCCCTCAAGGATCAGGTATTGAGCCAATTAGATAGTCTAAACCCTATTTCACCATAGAATCGTGAGGTTTAGCCTCTTAGATTGCCCATAGCAGCTCTCTAGATCTCTAGATAGCAGATTCTAACTAAAGAACCTAACTCTATGTTGTAGATTAGATCTAGTTCTTTAGTTCTCTGTGAAGTATATGGATGATGTATCTCTATGAACTCCTTGTATTGGGAAGGGGGGTAGAGACCTAAAGCTTTGTAGTTGATGCTCCTAGAGTAGCCTCTCTAGCACACCGTGAGATCTCGCCTGCACAAGAGCCACACCGGGATGTGGGTGAAGGGGCCGACCGGGCCGAGAAAGAGGTTCATGTCCCGACTCTTGAACGATCCCTCCGTGTGTAAAGCCCACCCGGGATCATTGTGACTAGGTCCAATGGCTTGCCACCGTGTGTGGGCAAGGCATGGGCTCGCACCCGCGAAGTGGTGTTCACTTTCCGGGTCCAGGCCTGATACGGGCAAAGGCCCTCTAGTCACCTTGAGTCAAGATGTAGATCTCTCGGAGGGAGTGATCCCTACCGCCCCATCTGGAATCGGGAGGATGAGCCCGTGAATAGCCCTTTTGGCTATGCATCCCGCTGGCTACAAATGTCCCGACACTTTTCAGCCCACTCGCAAAGTGTGCAGGTGAGGGGCGGATGGAGTGGACAACCCTAAGCCATGTTCATATGCCCCAAATCCATTGTCATGAATTCTCTGCGCAATGAACTCGAGACCTAAGCCGCCTGGTCATCCCTTTGAGTCCGAGCCTTGGGTAGGATTCCCTATGTGATGTGCTGATCTTTGTCGATGCAGATATGTGGAGGACCATCCTTCGTGATGGTCATATGATGTTGATGTATGTGCTATCGACATGTATGTTTACGCTTCCGCAGCCTAGGTAGGCCCCCGAGGGAGACGGGTAATGACCCCTTCACTCTTCCCCAATCGCACCCGCCACGCTTGCAAAGGTCATGTGAAGGGCCCCAGATTAGCATGGAGCCGGTATGGGGATGAACTCCTGTTTGTATACGGTGAGTGCAAATCGTGATAATGAGTAGGGGACGTCACACATCTGTTTTCTATTCTTAGGTCTGCAACATACCTAATTCCAGCCCTATACCATTGCATATATTTTTGAGGATGTTTGAAAGCCATACAACCATTTTCCTCCTCAACAAAGCAAGGATGCCAGAAAAGATTGACCTGGCGGCATCCGAGTCAACTTCGAGGTCCAAACATAGAGCAGCTTCATTCCAAGCAGTTATCATCCTCCTCATGATCACTGAAGTACCTGCTTTAGGGGAGAATTGAAAAAAGGCAGAGTCTGGTAATTGATGTTTGATTGTTGAGCTGCCAACTGGATGGGATTCTCTAACCCAGTATTGGACTAACTTTAGAGCAGGAGAGGGGTTTGTGGAGTAGATTGCCCTCCAGATCATCTTAGCTACTAGAGCTTGAGCTTGGGTGAACAAATCTTTGCAACCTAATCCTCCATCTTTCTTTGGTTTGATTAAATCTGTCCAGGCAACTTTATGAGCTCCTTGCCAAATAAACTTCCTTATAGCCACTTCTATACATTTGTAGGAGGCTTTGTCAGCAATCATTGCTGAAGAGAAGAAAACATGAGTGCTGGCTATGACAGAATTTGCTATTTCAACTCTCCCTGCTAGTGAGAGTGTGGAGGGGTACAGAAGCAACCTTTTCTTGATTCTAGTAACAATAGAATCCCATAAGCCATGGATTGACATATTCAGAGAGATTGGAATCCCTAAAATCTTGGTAGCCTGAGTGTTACCAATGATTTTGATGCCCTGTATTTCTGTCAAATCAGATTCCAGGATAATGGCAGATTTTGCTTTATTTAATCTGACTCCAGAAGCATCCCCAAATAGCTCCAGGGCAGAAATAAAGTTTTTGAGGCTATCATCATCTGCCTTTAGAAAGGCAAATGTATCATCAGCATACTGCATAAGAATGAAGGGGCCTCCCTCCTGTGGTAATTCCAAGCATTTGATCTTCTGCTGCTCATGTAACCTGTTGGCAAGTCTGGTCACCATTTCTGCAACTATGAGAAAAAGATAGGGGGCCAATGGACAGCCTTGTCTGACACCCCTTCTACAGTCTACAATCTATAGGCGGAGTAATGCGAAGCTATGGCAGCCTGCTGTTTACTATGTTCTTGGAGTCTGAGCTTTGCTCTGTCGTGCACATCTACATACATGTTCTTTGTCGGCAGTCTCACAGGTTGATAGATAAAATGCTATGGAGTAAGTAATCTGTACAATATATAAATGGCCATTTTGTTATATGGATGAGCTTTTTGATGGACGAAACTCTGTAGGGATTGCTCTGGCAAAATGGCTATGGATAAAAACAAGTCTCTGAAGTTTTTGAGGCCCATCCCTTTCCAGATTAACCAGATTTTGAGGCTTGAAATTTTGTTCACAAACTAAGGAATTCGAATGAAAGCTCCAATTTAAGGTATAATCCCCTGTTTTATCAACAAGAGGAAGTATAAGAAGGCTTGGATATGAAGCCTGTCTACTATGATTTGTAAGGCCCATGGCCCTAATTCGCAAGCCCCAAAACAGAGGCCTCGTTGATTCCCAAAGCAGAGCCCTCAGTTCGCTCAGAGCAGAGCAGAACAGAGCCCTCAGTTTGGAGACTCCAAAGCAGGGGCCTTATGTCGATATTCTACCAAACCATGGCTCCCCAAAATTGGTCTGCTCTGCAAATGGAGGCCGCTCTGTTGCCTGGAATTCCACCTGCATTGTTGCCCTGAAGCATAGAAAGATGTACAAAACAATGGTTTCTTTTACAAAAAACTTACAACTCTAGTTTATAGCACATAAACAATAGAGAAAGCAAACCCTTGCAAATTTATTTAGAAGGTTTCGTATATGGTGCACCAGGCAAGTGGTTTTAAGATATTTTGGGATAGATTGACTGCATTCTTACGATATCATAGGGACACTAGGGTTGAGCATATGCAACCTTCGTTTTAACTGAATCTTTGGGTTTTGCATAAAGTCATAGAGACAATAAATGATAATATAAACAATTTTTGAGCATTGATAACAAGGATGACAATTCTAGACAATGCCGGATTTCATCTTCGAAAATGCTCCAGCTGAATGCAGATAAAACTCTGCAGGTAAAACTCGGCAAGATTTCATCTTCTAGAGCTATGCAAAAGAATCAGTGCCGGATTCTCTGTTTTTGTCGAATGCTCTGTTTTAAATCCCCTGTGTTTGCCAGAGCTTCTGTTTCAGATCCTTTGCTTTTGCAAGAACTCTGTTTTAGCCGAATCTGTTTTTGCTTCTGTTATGCTTCGAAGCCTCTAGTTTTGCCGAATCTCTGAACCACTCCCCTATTTCTATTTTGTAGGGGAATGGAGGTTGGTCCTCCATTCCTGGTTTTGCAGGTGACCCGCTCCCGCCTAACGCCGGTCGCGGGACCCCACCTGCAAAACCGGGAATGGAGTCCCAACCTCCATTCCCCTATACAATATCTTCTCAAGATGTCTTCATTGCACTTAAAAAATATAAAGAACAAGGTGCTGCGCACGGAGGGTTGCCCTCCATGGCCGGAGGTTGAGGTGGCTTAAATCATACTTGAAAGTTATGTTTTTATAATCAATCAAAATTGCTATTTTAGAACATTGTCATTTTGTGAAGATGATTGTACCCATTTGCATCACTAACTCCTCCTTAGATGTTGAGCTCCTCTTAGACTAGGATCCAACTGGACACATGGACATTGGGGTTTGAGTGTAACGTATTGGTCTGTGGTGCTCGGTATGGAACAAGGATGGCAAAAGCATAAGGAGAAGTCTAATAGAGGAGAGAATGGAAATTCATGTTTTGTGAAGTGACTTAAATCATAGTTCAAAGTCATGTTTTGACAATCGATTCAAGTTGCTACTTAGACAATAGAGTACTTGATACCATGAGTTTATTAATAGCATGGAGTATTTGATACTTGATAACATAGGAAGTAATGTATGAAGAATTCAAATAGAGAAGTAAGAGGAGGAGTGGGGTGCAAAAGAACTTAGGAACTGTGAATTGTTTTGTATATCAATTTTCTTGAGGGTACGAAGGAAGAACTCGATATTTTAAAATGAAGGTTGCTAAGAATTTAATAGCATGAAATACATGGAAGTTGCAAGCTAAGGAAAGCTGCTTAGAAATAAGAAGGCATGTCTTTTGTTGGTTGTGAGTTTGGGTCCTCACGAATGCAATGATTTGGAGTCCGTGATTGAGCTCGAACATGCATTTACCCCGACTCTTCAGTACGCTTTGGCGCAATGATTGAGGATCTATTTTCATTGTAGCTAATGCGCCTCCTAATGGATAACCGAGAAATTCGTCAAGCAATGTAATATGACGCATATCAGGAGTTAATCAACCATACTCTTTCATAGTCTGAAAGTACCAAAGGGCTTCATTGACAAACCCCACTTGACGCAATGCAGTAAGTATACCACCATATATGCTGTCCCATTTGGAATAAGACCACATAGATACATGTCTTCAAAGCATTGTACTGCCATTCCAGCTTCCTTGTGCTGACCATATCCAGCAACCATTGAATTCCATGACACTAGATTTTTATTATGCATTCTATCAAAGACTTTACATGCCTCTAACAGAACTCCGAAATTGGCATACATATCAATAAGGGCATCTTCTACAGGAGCATCAGGCCAAAGTCCACTTCTAATGATGGTCTTGTGGATGCCCCTGCCTAGGTCTACTGCTGCTACATTCTTGCGTGCTTTTAAAATGCTTGAGAATGTGTATTCATTTGGATCTGTGCCTTCCCTTTGCATGCTTTCAAAGCAATCCAAAGCAAGAAGGCCTTCGCCATTTTGAGCTATCCAGCAATTATTGCATTCCAAGTCATAAGGTTTCTATTTGGCAATGTTTGAAAAGCCTTGTATGCCACGTCCAGGTTCTTACATTTGACATACATGTCAACAGCTGTACTCCCCACAGCATTATCATATTATAGCCCAATCTCAATGATACCTTCATGAAAGCAGTAGCACTTCTCTATGCTACCAATGCTCCCACATGCTTTCAGGACACTTAGGTGTGTTACTTTGTCAGGCTTTATACCATCACTAGTAAGGGTGCCCAGCGTTGCTGGGCATAAGTTGGGAGTGTGTAAACATTTTGACCACAATAAGAAAAGCATGCAGTAACAATTCAAATTTTGTAACTTTTTATTATAACAAAAATATCCAAAGTTAAAACAGCATTTGAAAGAAACTTAGCTCCCTAATGTTAGATAGTTCATCATTATCTCTGAGAGCTTTTAAAACAACACAGTCCTTGTTTATAGCAAGCCTGGGTGTGAGTAAAGTGTTAATTTGAGCAGGTTTTGGGGTGAGGCTATAGTCAAAGTCTATAACTCTTTATGAGGCTGGGCATATAGTGGGACATTGTAAATGATTAACTGGAGTCATCATCCTCAGTACACATAACGATCGTTTTATAAACTATATTTATGATATCACTTTAGCAAAGTGTAACATCGTCTTTCATCTGGATATTATGGTCCAAACTTTTCTAGCCTTACATTGGAATATTATGGTCCAATCTTTTCAAGCTTTCTTTACCTAGGCAAAGTTGGAAACCACTTAGTGATACAATCAATTGCCTTACATTTGGATATTATGGTCCAATTCGTGCATTGTTTATCTAGGCAAAGTTGGAAACATGTTAATGATAAGACCAAGTCACCGTTTGTGACTTGGAATGTTAAGCCATGTTTTGTAATAGTGATGGAATGTTGTATCTTTTTTATCTGTATTGAATGTTTTGTTGTATCTTTTTTATGTTGTATCATGGAGTGCTAGTGCTATCATAGCACTCCATGATATGGTATTATGGGCAGGTATCAAATTGAACAAATGGCAAGCATCCTTTATGTTCCCGCATCAACAATAAATAAACAATCCATTCAACTAAATAGGTTACAATATGCCAACATCCAATCTTTCACATGCAACCTTTAAGCAACTTGTGTTCTTAAAAAAAAAAAAGCATTTTATGCTTACAATTATCAATTGCGCATAGCAATGATAAGGACAGATGTAAAAATGTTAATAAATTACCAGAAGCCCCTATATTCAAACTATAGTACCTTTGAGAATAATATGTTGATGCATTCCAGAATCAACACCAAGGCTAGGCATTTCTTTGCTCTTTTTATGCAAGCTCACACAATGTGCACAAAAACATAGAATAGTAACATTCCTCTGGTCAATCATTCTTTTAAATACTTGTAATTGTCCCTTCAAAAATGCAAGGCACAACAGCTTTTTGCACAATATGAGGATTTCATAAGCATGATGGCGGAATTACCTGCCAAGGAAATCCATAACAGTCATCTCTAGGCTCTACATCATTAAAAAAACCGTCCATCTGAAGTATTATAAACCAGCAAATTGTCCAAATCCTTTTCCAAATTCATTGAAGGAGTTGTCAGAATGAGTTGTCCTTTCAACCCAGACAAAGATAGTTCAACAAAAAATTGTCATATTTATTTACATTCATTCAACTGCTAAATAGCATGTAATCACATTACAAATCATGTGTTGTAGTATCAATAATCGCTTAAGAATGTTACAGGCAGCTGAATATCTCTTATACAAAATGGTGATACCCTCAAAGCCTGACTCTGATCCAGTTATAGAATAACAATGAGGCTTTGAGAATGATGCAATCAGCCTGGCACTAAGTTGTCCTCTAAATTTTATGTTAGGAAAAACTGCTTGGTAGAAAAAGCTAGGAGGAAGAGACAAACCAAGATCCAAACTGTCATTTCTAGAAATGTTAAAACCTTGCTATCTATCATGGATTGGCTCAGTCATTTGGCACGCTGCCTGATATTCATGGAAAGATTAAAGGGTTAGACACAGAATGCTTTGGTATGTCAGTTATTGCATGCAGGGCAACAGACCATAGCTTTGCTTGCAGACCACAGCTAAGTTAATGCAAAAATCCATTGTTGGCATTAAAAACCATAGCTGTGCTTGCAGACCATACCAGAATGAGCTATAGCCTGCCATCCGAAATGAACATGCGAAAAAACGAAAAAGAAAAGGAAAGAGTTTACCTTGCTTGCTCCACGTTACGATGGCCTCCAGCTCCATCCATCCTTTTTCCTTCCTTGTTTCTCCAGTCCACACCATGCTATGCGGATTTGGTGCATCTAGCTACTGGTCTCGATCGGGCTTTCTAAGCTTTCTAAGCATCGCTTGAAGGAACCAAGCATAGGTAGGTGACCAAGCATAAGTTCACTGGGACCATAACCATCCGCTACGTGCATATAATGCCATGACATCCACGATATAATTGGGTTCAATCCTGCCATGGCCTAATTTCATGGACGGCTAGTTCCAAATAAAAAGCTTGCAAACACAGAGCCTCGCTCTGATAAGATGAAGAGCTCTTCAAAAAGAGCTTCGATAGGCCCATGTGGGCACAGAGATCTGGCCTGATGTGGACAATAGAAGCTCCAGTGGCCGGATTTAGGTTGCGCCATGCATTAGCCGTTGTTCGGCTTTAGCTTTGCCCTTCCGTTGATAGCCCCTTCTTCCCTGTTTCGATGGCGCCATAGCATAACTAAACAGTGGTATAGCTGCATCAAATCGGCCGTAGGATCAACTGGTCAGGTCACTGCCATCTTCCCATTCTGTGAGGCCGAATTTGAAAAAGTGCTTGGTGCAGTGCTAGCGTCGCCTCTGCTCCGCTCTACCTTGATCAGCTAAACCATGCCTCGGCTCTGCTTTGATCCATGCCCTCCTGTTCTGCTCCATACTGACGCCCTGATCTAATCCACGCCCACCCTGATCCACGCCCACCCGGTCCTCTGCTCTTTTCCCTTTTAGCTTTAACATGGGCTTTTTTTTATGTTGAATCTCAATCGTTCAATTAAATCAATCAAATCCTCACCCTTCGATTTAGGGCTGGATTCAACACACCAAAACATTATAATATAGGATATTGCATCTTTTTGACGCACTCTAAGCAAAATGGTCTTGTTCATGTTGAACATAGCCTGCAATCATTGCGTTCCATGACACAACATTACGATTTTTTAATCTGCAAAAGACTCCATATGCCTCCTGCAAGTGCCCACAATTAGTATACATGTCAACAAGTGTACTTCCAGTTGCTAAGTCGGACTGGTGCCTACACTAACCTGTTCATAAATGCACTTGCCCTTCTGTAATCCACCTGTGTTACATGCTTTCAAGGTCATAATGAATGTAACATTATTGAGCTCTCCTTCTTTATGCATCCCCTCAAGACATTCCAGTGCCAATTTATCCTCAGCATTTTCAACATATCCTGATACCATTATTCCCCAAGACACTACATCCTTTTTATTTTGCAAATTATTAAAGACCCCGATTGCCTTCTTTAAGCTACCCCATTCAGCATATACGTCAATAAGTGTATTTTCCATATTGACCTCAGGGATATAGGAAATGTCATCTCCATTCAAACTGCTCATGGATCCATTAAGCTACATATGTAAAACAACTTAGTGCAAGGTGGCCTTGATCATGCCGAGAAAATCCTGCAACTATCAATTATTGCATTCCATGATGTGTAAAACAACTTAGTGCAAGGTGGTCTTGATCATCTTTGAGCAAATCCCAAGAACTATTGCATTCCATGATATCACATTGGGGCTTTTAGAAATGTTGATTTGCCCTCTCTTCTTGTGAGTTCCCACATTGGCATACATATTAATCAAAGAATTCTCCACAACAAGGCCGGATTGAGATAAGTGCCAAATATTTGCCCATGAACGACATGCTAGGCAAGCACAGGCAAAGCTCTCAAGAGAGCCAAAACGTGAATTTGTGCGTGGAAATGCCTCGCAATTTGCATTTCATGATACAACTGTAAAAACAACTCTCACCATCTTTGGGCTTGGCATGAGCATAAATAATTGCATTCCATGAATAACGATCTGGATTTTGAAAGCATGTTTAATGTATTATTCGCTTCAATCCATTAAAAGACGAATGAGATGGTTGGCTAAGAAGGGAGCAGAATCACGACAGTTTTGAATCATCAAAGAGTGAAGGAGCTTACCTGAATCCAAGTCTTTCTGATGGGTGCAATTATGCACCAGCCGATAAGCCCTACAGTGGCCTGAAGGGGTATTTACTTGTTTCTGGGTGGTTAGATTGGATTCACATGCACTATCGCGGCCTTCACCGTCATGTAAAATGCCACGCCCTTTTACGCCCAACAACATCCGCCTAACAACCCTGGCGACTCCAGTTTAAGCAAGTTTGAAGTAGTTTCCAGTATATTCTAGGCATATTTCAGCATATGCATAGAATATGTCGAAAACCCAAATGAGCAAGGGTTTGCCCCCTAGGGGCAACCCAATGATTCGAATGAACTATGTTAGTGGTGGTTATATCATAGCCTTGTGGCTTGTTGGTCTCAAATGGAATAGGAAAAATGCTCTTTTATCTTCGAAAGCTGAAAGCCTTCAACGTAAAGTGATTTCGATAAAGGATTGAATCAGCAATGTTAACATTGTGTGCATCTCTCGTAGGCTCGTTAGCCCTTAAAATCTTAGTTTTTTATCTAAACATCTCGTAGAAGAAACATATTATTGCATACTGCATTGGAGACTACTTCTCCTTTATTTATTTGTCATTCTTTCATCACACTAGATCTATCAATAAGTGGGCATCCTTGGTTTCTATTCGTCTTTGATTTCCAAATGAAGTAACTTGCATACAAAATAAGCTAGGTTCATAGAGACCAGCCATTCCATACTTGCATCCGGAGAGGTCCATTAGAGGTGGAATGCATGCTTAGTGTTTTATTATGTACCAGAGCCCATGCCATACATGTATACATAATTAGTTATCCACAAGCCATTCCATGATTGCATCTGGAACACCAACTACCTTGAATAGTAGTGTTTGAGTTTTTAATGAAAGGTCATCAATACCATCCTCCTTCTCATGAGGGTAACACAACAACGGGTGCAGCAGGTATTGTTTCCCACCAATCCTTCAGTTGGCCAATGAACCTTTTCGCCATTGGCTTTCTGATTGAAGCTCTTGTGTGAACTGATCAAGCATGACAATCGCACATAGAACATTAAATGAAACAAATAAGAATGTGACAGCAACTCCAACTAGCACAAGCAAGCCTATATTTAGAGCCTTATCCGGACCTGACAGAAAAAGTGTCCAAAGTTTTAGAAATGTAATATTTACAGTTTGAATGAGCGCAATGAACTTGGTTCTCTTCTTGTTATTTTACCAAAATTACCCGTATTTGAGGGTGGTGGTTCTCTTCTTGTTATTTTACCAAAATCACCCGCTACCTGACCTTTGGCTTTTATTGCCCGTATTGAAAATTACATGGCTGCTCCTAAAATAAGAAGTGATGGAATAACAAACCGAATCCAGTTCTTGTACACACAATGAAAATCTTTAATGTTAATTTAACAAGCAAATATGATGTATGATATTAAACACTAAAACTGTAAAGAACCTGAACTATCTACAGTAGACACGGTATCACCAGGTCATTGGTGCAGCTCAGCTAAAGTTCTCAAATAGAAGGCTTATCTATGCAAAAATGATGACTCTTCTAACAAACGCTCTTCCTGTATAGAGACTGCACAGACAAAAGATAAGAAATGCAATAGAAATGGTTTTATTATCGTGTCTTTTAAGAGGGAGAGAGCTGGACTGTTTTCTTTTTCTTTTCTTCTTTTCTGAGGTAGGTGGGGATGGAAAATAACAGTGGTCCTAACAAACTCTTTTCCTCTCTAGAGATTGCAGAGACAAAAGGGAGAGAGCTGCAGAAAAGTGTCTTGGTATTTTTGTTTTCCCTTTTGTTCTTTTATTTGTTGAGAGGAGACAAATCAGTCTGTTAAGCAGGGTTTTATCAAAAGACATGGCTGTAGCTTGTTGAAGAAATGCTAACGCAATCTTACTTCCTATATTTTCAAATTCTGAATTGTCTATTACATCCCTGAAACTAATACCTTCCAGAGTGGTGTAATTTACAGGATGCTTCATTGGCAATAAACATTTCACCATCCCTCACTGCTCCACCTTCCTCCTTCCACCATCTTGTTAAGTCTCCTATTTATTTAAGTTGATTCTCTTGCTTCTTGTTTCAATGCATTCTTTATTGGTTCAGCAGAAATACTATGGTCTCAGAATGTTACTGATGGACTAGTAATGTGATTTGAGACGTTCTTAGTTAGCAAACCAATATGACAATGAAAACATAGTAGTTGCCAAATAGAACCAAATATGCTTGTCATGCTTGCTTACTTGCAACGAGGGATGGAAGTCGGCCCCACATCTGGAAAAATAACGGAAGCAGCAAAATTCCACCAAGTTACGAGCTTCATTTTGGACATCTACAGATGCATATGTCTTGAAATTTGCTTTCATCTTTTTCCCTGTTGATCCATTCAGCCTATCAGAATCTAAACAGGAACCATAAGGGATCCATCTTTACCATAAGAGACACTAACCATGTCTAGCAATCAATATCTTACAAAAACTATTCCGTGACATCTAATTAACAGCTATGACTATGGAGTTTAGCATTAGAAAGCACCTGCTGGACTGTTCTATAGTATTTCTTGCAGCTGGGGAGAGCCTCCCTTTTGGTGTAGCATCATCAACTATGTGCCCCTGAGGAAACAGAACCTCCGGTTCCAATACTGTATCGTCTGAGGTCACCAGGTCATTTTGATTCTCATTCCCCTTGGTTTTCAAGTTTCGTGATTGTTGACGATGCATCGGGGCACAGACATCCCTACTCCAGCATGTATGGCGTACAAAGTCTTCTACCAAAATGAATCACAGCAAAGAAATATTATTCAACGAACTTCCAAGGATTACATTTCGAAAAATAAGCAAGCACCAAATGGATTAATAACAAAACGTTACCTTGCAACTTCTTAGAACCGTAGTCTCTTGCACAAACCATCTTCTGCCGTAACCTGTTTAAGCAGAGCAGAGACCTCGATCCTGGGATGAAGCTGTGAAGCAGGACCAGGCTCGATAGAAAGCCTTCGCTCTAATGCTTGGCTGTGCCGGTTAACCAGTTTCCACACCAGCCGCACATCAACAATAGCGACCGAGAGTTTACATGTAAGAGTAGGTTTGGAGCAGTCACAGCATATCCTAGGTATATTCCAGCATATACCTAAGATATGCCAAAAGCCCACGTAAACAAGGGTTTGCCCCCCTAGGGGCAACCCAAAAACAAGAACAAATGCATTATTATTTTCAAACTTGGCTAGCTATTATTGTTAGTTTTTGAACTTATGGCAACGATGGACATTTTTTTTCAAGTATATCTTTAATTTGGAGACCTTGGAAAATAATTAACCTAAACGTGATGATATTTTTGTTGAAGGCAGGTTTAGGGTTCGGCCATTAGGGTTAGGGATCGAGCTGCGACTCCAACCATGCAAAGATGCTCTCTCATGCCTTCGGATCTTGATTCCGTTGCAGCATTTGGATTCAAACCCCGTAACGCGATATATAAGTTGGAGCATAAGTTGTAATTACCAGAGCGATCTCTCTCAAACAAGGAGGTATGAAAATTCTTTTTTTCCATTTCTTCTGCACTCTGAAGATAAACTTACTTTGTTGTCAATTCAATTGCTTTTGATTGAAAACATTTCTTGTTGTTGTTTATTCAATGTTTCTTATTCCTCTCAACTCTGTCAACTCTTTTGCATTGCAAGGAGACCCTCCTCCTCCAATGGTGGTTTATTTTGCTTTCTTTATGCTTACATGCTCATTGCTCCGGTGCAGAGCATTTTTTTTCGGAGGTAGTACTCCACTTTGGATTTCCCTTTGCTTGCAGGTTGGAGAAGTTCATGAAGATGCTTTGTCCTTCACCAATGGCTGAAAAAGAAGCTTGAACATCATTTCGATGGGTAACGCCATGTTCTTAGTGCTTGAGAGGCCTTAGATGCTCATTGCTATATGCATATGATCAAATCTATGCCCTAAGAACATTTTGAATTCTAATGCCCCATTGTTTGATTATTTACATATTGGTGAAACTTTTGCTTGCAATCCTTGAAGTTGAAGCTAGTCATTCCATTTAGTCTCTAGTAGGTAAAGGGCCCTGCTCTGGGAAGATGAGATTGTTAACCAACATACGACTACAAGGTGTTAAATCTGCATTGCATTTCGTCTCTAGTAGGTAAGGCCCTGCTCTACAAAAGTTCCACCTAATGATGTTGTGGTGGCTAGTTTGCATTGCTTTTTGTGCATAACAGGATTTTGGCTTTCTATTTATGGAGCAATGAGCTTGGGCGAGAGGCAGACTTGCTCATGTTAAGTTTCATTTTGCTGCTCCATAATTGATGTTCATTCATTATTGGGCAATATTTGCTGTTGATGGTGGTATCTAAGGTAAGAGAGCCACTTTTTTATATTATTTCTTGTACTTTTTGGGCTTATACTTGGCATAGATTTGTGATGTAGATTTGTGATGTAGTGCCTAAATTATGTTGAATTGCATATGTTTTGCTGCAGATCTCTCATCTACCAGATGTTCGTTACTAATCTGAAGCTGCAGAAAAATTTAGAGGCATTTCCAATTCTTGGGCACTCTTTATGTTTTTCTATTTTCTAACATAGGCACATGGGTATGGTTTCCAAGTTCAAATCCTTGGACCTCATTGTTTTTGTGCCTGTAGCATGTGCTACAAAGAAAGCAATAAGCACAATGCAATGACATTCAGGTATGCAATGACATTCAGGTTCATACTATAAGATTACTGCAAATAGAGATGAAATAAATTTTAAAACCATGAATGAACCAAATAATATGGTACATGAAAAACCATGGTGCCAAATCATAGGTATAAACTGATATCATGAAAAGAAGTCATGTTACCATGTTCAAACCAAGTAAATTATGTTGCAGCATTGTAATATATCATGCTAATAATGCATTTAAAATAACCAGGCTAATATACTAGAAATATTAACCAGGCTACTATAATACATTTAAAATAACTAGACTAATATACTAGAGATATTAACCAGGCCAAATATAATGCAACGCTAGTTTTTCACATTCAAAATCAAATGTATTTACAATATTCTTTAATTACATTGGTACCATGGCTCAAAAAACATACTAGTATATCTAAATCAAGCATACTTTTATTGAAGATTAATCACTATAAAATATCATAATAACTATGCACTTAAAATTACAACTATGATTAATCACTATAAAATATCATACTAATTATGCATGCAAAATTACAATGCCAATAAACTAAAGATAATAGATATGATCAAATACCGTTTCGATAAACTTGATAAATCAAGTAGTAGCACAGATCATATATTTAAGTTGTCATAAAAACCAGTTACAATTAGCATCTTTAGTACCTTTAGTACCATGTTTGAAAACAGTGTTTGTTTGTCACATTATAAAATTGCATTTACGAACTATATTGTATAACTAGACATGGTTTGTAAACTTTTTGGCCCACAAACCCATATCGATTTTAAGAATTGATTTTCATTATAAAATCATAAGAAAAAAATCATACTAATTCAATTTTGGGGGCCTGGTAGCTACCCATCCTGTTGCCCAGAATTCCACCGCCCTGTCGCCCATAATTTCACTGTAGAATTCCACCCAGGATAATAGGATATTCCTTCCAGCTTTGTACTCAGTTGGATTGTATTTTGCTTCAGTGAACTTGGTATTGCACTTGGCCATCAACTTGCTCCGTCGGAATTATCATTATCTAGAAAGGCAATGAGCTGAAGAAGGGGCTAGAGCTGATACAATAGGTGAGTTAAGCATGGAGCTTTTAAAAGTTTTCTTAAACTACTCAAATTTTTGGCTTTGTGGTTAAGAAGAAAAATCAAGTTTGCAATCAGTTCATGGAGAGCCTTGATAGGGCATAAACCCAAATCATGAAACATGGAATGATTATACATCTGCATTAAGATTATTTCCGCTTAAGAATTGTTCTATGTTTTTTAGGTCAACATGCGTTCGTTGAACAAATTTTTTAAATCTTCAAACCAAAAAGGAAACATTGAAGAAAACAATCACGGCTAGTTTTTAAAGAATAAAATGCAGTCGTTACTTATATATCAAGTTGATCAGTTGAAAGCAGTTATTGATTTTCATAAAAAATAAATTAAATTATATTGTGTCTCTTGCAAGGAGTTAAGCATAAGGGTTCACATTCTTATAATGCTGAGGATGAAGATCTTGATCATGCCATAGCACTTTCTTTGGCTGAAGAACAATATGATAATAAACAACTAGCTTTTAACTGATGAAGGCATTAGGTACTATTTGAAATTAGGTCTCCAAGCTTTGACATCATTGAAGTCTAGATACATGCACCAGTGCTTTGCTTGTTAAGGATTGCAGCAGTCACATGGGCAATGCTAAATTGTTGAAGGATATCTTGACTTATGTTGTATAAATCATTATCAAATGTTGTAAGAAGTTAATTAGTGCCAAAAGACCAAGGAATTCGTTTGTATGGAAATATATTACATTTTACACGTAATTTTTGTTTTTCAACTACATCTATTTTGCTTTTGTCAGGAAAACAGTCACACTACATAGGTTGATCAAGATGTTGACCTAGCAAAAGCTTTGCAGGCAAATCTAGACTTTGATGATGGTGCTCTGCCAACCACATCGGGAAGATAGAGGTGATGAACCCTGTTACAGTGGTTCTGTCGCCTTTTATGTCTTCAGACTGCCAATTGCATGCTCCAGGTGTCTGGCTAGACAGACGAGAAGGAAGCTTGCATTGCCGAATCCAACAGAACTGTCACATTCTCAATTTGCAGAAGGGCTGAGAGGTAATGATTTGCTTATAGATTCAGGATAGCAAGTTGTTATTTGTAAAAATTGACATGTCTACTTTAATCGAAATATCCTCTTTGACAGATTTCAACCACCATAAAGTATAGCACTAGGCCTATGGGAGCGATTGTCCAAAGCCTTTTTGATGCAAAGGCTTTAATTGTCAGATGTTGATGTCAGCTAGATGCTTTTTCAAGCAGGTGAGACCATCCTTTTGTTAAGAATTTTGGGCATGAAGCATTTAGTCATAGCTCAATCTTATGTTTTCCTTCTTTGTACATCATATAATCCTCAAAGCTTGAAATGGAAGCAAAAAGATATATTGACGGTAATGTTTGATATTCCAAATTGAGGTTAAAGCTACTCTTATGTTGGACTAGAGAATTATAATACAACTGACTATACATGTGCCTAGATTACACTGCTGCTAATGTTGACCATACAACCTTCCCAAGTTGAAGTAGCTAGGTTATTGACAAAGATAATGATCGCAATCCAAACACTTCGAGGAAGCTATAGGCCTAACTATCATTGATGTAACTACGACAAAGATACTACCAATCCACACAATGCAAACCTTACCTCAGAACCATTCTCCCATGAGGATAATCTATTAGCTATGATGCCTTTGATAAAATATAGTGCAACAACTTAGAAACTTACAGTGTACACCTAGAATAACAATGCTCTACGCCATAGCCTCATCTAGACGGCCCATATACCTCATATAGCTCTCACTGCCCAACTTCTCATGATCTCCAAGGTTTCATCATTTATTTATCTCTAACCATTGTTAGCTAAGGTTTTTAATATTCCGAGTAAAACCCCACTTTCCATAGCTAATTATGTAGAATCCCAAAATCGAACACTTATGGCTTAAAAACTCCTAAGGTCTTACGACCGTAACTGCATTTAGCCTTTGCCATCTGATCTCTAGGCTAGCCCCATCTCCAAGAGTAAGCATGTCATTATCCTAGCTAGCTATAATTATTTATCTCTATTAGTTCATGTTCCTTAGTTAAAACAATTCCTTTGATTAGTTAAAACAACTCCTTTGATCATAATCGTCTTCCTATTAAGATACACTGAACCCCAAGCCTCACAAAATACAATCTGTCTTCATACATCAGATTAAAGCTGCAAAGCCAAGGTTATATATCTCGACACCTATTCCAAGCCTTTCTAAGTTCTTCTTTTGTTATAAGACCAAGAACTAAGTTAATACTAATAAAAAATGAACACAAAAGCATAGAACATGATAAAAAAGCAAAATCTGTAACCCAAGAAAAGAGCCTTTTTCTAGCACCAATTTGGCTGATCTGAAGAAGCTAATGGCAAATCGGCCATTTCGAAGCCCAAAATGATCCTACATACTCAATTACGATAGATCTGTTTCCTTGCTTCTTTAACAGTTTTGACTCTCCCATATAACTCTTGATCATGCCCCAAAAACGCTTAATTCAGCCAAATCAGCCTTGCAGAAGTAATTTCGACCCATCTTTATGATATTTTGGCCAGATCTAGTTGTCTCAAATCTTCCCATAAGGTCTTTAGACTCCGATTCGAGTTTTTCCTTTCTATTTAACACTTACAGCAGACAATTAAATCTGCCTCATGCTATAGAATTAACCCTAGATTTCCTGTACTCTTTCCTGAGACAAAAGCCACATTCTTGATTCAATCCTACAGTTTTGATTTCATTATTTACCACAAGCATTCGACTCGAATCCATTAAACCCCGCAAAATCTCAAGGAGCACTGCTTAACTAATTGATTAACTCAGACATTATGGAAAGCTTATTCAATCCAGATCATGAATCACCTTTGATTACTTTGTAATCCCAAAGTCATCATCTACATCATGTTTAAACTCAATCCGCAGCCTATGAAATCTCAAATAGACTGAAACCCCACCTGATAAGAAGATTGATGCAGTCTCTTCAAGGCCTTCATAATGTCTCCAAGCTCTTGCCTCCTCAAAGCTTTCTCCAGAGAATTCCTTCATGCATGGACCTCTGGACCTCTTGCAATTGTTTGTGCCTCAAAAGATCGTCTAGCTCCAAGAATTAAATTGCAGAAGAACATACATAGTGCAGTCAATTCTGACTCGGCATTACAATTTCTGTCATAACTTTATCATACGAATGAGTTTCGGCCTGATCAGACCCATTCCGAAAGCTTACTTGAAGATATTTCCATCAAAAGAAAAGTCACCTGAAAAGGATCTCGGGTCGCCGAGATATGATGCTTCCAATTTTGGGCTCCAAAACTGCCCAGAATTGCTCCCTGCCTTCATGCTCTGCAACAATCCTTTCTCCATAGAGACAAACCCTAATCTCATGCTGCATGTATGCCATGAATATATATATACGTACATAAATACGTATATTGACCCATAAGGTGGCTGGGACCATTACAGTCTCCCCTTCTAAAATTTCACCCATGTCCTCATGGGTCGATCATTGATTTGGTGAAGCAATTTTCCAACTACTTATAGAATTAATATGCAATGCCAACTTATTCACAAATTCATACCTCAACATCATCAAGAATTGCTCTCGTTGCTTATGTGGAGACTTCTCCCTTGACATACTTCTATATTAACCACGAAACCTCTAAATACTACTCCTCCTCCTAAGGATCGCATTTCTAGATCTCTCTGCAATCCACAGATCACAATGTCAACACCCAAGAATCCAACATTGCTCTGATACCAACTGTGACGAGCCTCCCGAGTTGCCAGGAGGGTCAACTCGGCAGGCAATTAGAGATAGATAAATAAATACATCGATATTGGGTGACCCTAAAATATGGAATAGATATGGCATAACCAAAACATGTCTACTTTCAATGCCTTTTGCAAACCCACATCCACAATTGGAGTTCAATATAATATTATACGATTCGGACCATACACAAATAATGTGCAGCAACTTAAACCTCTAATAATAGAAATGACAAGCTTGAACCAAGGAATATCAAGATATACAATCATAACTACTATTGCATCAAATCATTCCATTGTGTTTGTAGCATTTTTCCACATATTTACTCATAGTAATACTAGTAATGGTACCCTATAAATGTTCTTTGGCGTAAGAAAAAACCTATAAATGTTTTTGGGTGTAAGAAAAATCTATACTTTTCCCTTTTCTTTTTTTCCTTTAGTTTTGCTCTCGCCTTTCTTTTCCCTTTTTCTTTTTTTTATACCCCTTTCTTTTTCTTTCCGTTTTTCACGTATATTTTTTCCTTGTTTTCCCCACCCTTTCCTTCTCTTTTTTTTCCTTTTTCTTCCTTTTTCCCCCTTCCCTTTTATTTTTTCTCTTTTCCTTTTCTCCCATGTTTCCTTCTTCCCTTTTTCCATGCCCTCTTTCCCCACCCTTCCCTTTTTCCCTTTTCCTAATGGATTTTTTTTTCTTGTTTTTTCCTCCTTTTCCCGATCCTTTCCTTTTTTTTTTTCCTTTTTTTCCTTTCATTTTCCTTTTTCCTCCTTTTTCCCTTTTCCATGCCTTTCCATTTTTCTTTTCTTTTCTTATTTTCCTCCTTTTCCCACTTTCTTCCCCTTTTTTTTTTCCTTTTCTTTTTCCTTCTTGATTTTTCCTTTCCCTTTTCTCATTTTATTTTCCCCCCCCTTTTCTTGTTTACATTTTTTTCTTTTTCTCATGCCCTTTTTTTTTTTTAGCTGTTTGCCCTTTCCCCTTTTCCTTTCCTTTTTCTTTCTTCTCACTTTCCCTTATTTCTTCCCTCCTTTTCTTGTTCTCCCTTTTTCCTTCCCTTTCCTCATTTTCCAACCTTTTCCCTTTTTTTTTCCTTTTCCTTCTCCTTTTCCTTTTCCTTTTCCTTTTCCCCTTTTCCTTTTCCTTTTCCTTTTCCTTTTCCCTTTCCTTTTTCTTTTCCATTTTTCCTTTTCCTATGCCATTTTCCCTTCCTTTTTCCTCTTTCTTCAACCCTCCCTTTTTTCCCATGCCCTTTTCTTTTCCATTTTTATTTTTCCCCTTTTCCATGCTTTTTCTCCTCCTTTTCCCTTTCTTTCAATCTTTCCTTCTTTTCCTTTTTTTCCGTGCCCTTTCCTCTTCCCTTTACCACTTTATCTCTTCCCTTTTCCCTCATGCCCTTTCTCCTTTTCCTTTTCCCCCCCTTCCCCTTTTCTTTATTCTTTCCTTTTCATTTTTTCATGCCTTTTTCTCTTCTCTTATCCCCACCCTTTTCCCTTTTCTTTTCTCCCTTTTCCTTTTCCTTTTCCCTTATTCACATTCTCTCTTGTCTCTTCCCTTTTTCCTTTCCCCCCTTTTTCCTTTACCCTTTCCCCTTAAGAGATCAAAGTACGACCAATCATTCGGCCTTCGGATGCACTCAGATGATCTCAAACATTCAAATTAGGGCTTGATCGAAGAATTACGGTATAACATTATAATATAAGACTAGTAATGGTGCCCAGCGTTGCTGGGCACAATTTGGGAGCCTGTAAATGTTTTAAACATAATGAGAAAATCGTGCAGTATTAATTTAACATTTCTACTCTTTTCTCGTAATTTCTGTACAAAGGAAAAAAAATGAACGGCTGCCAAGAATATGCTATTGGATTCGTTCATTTAGGTGTTGGCAAAGTATAGCTTGAAATCCCTTCAATTGTGGGAGGGTGATGTCTGTGCATTCATCCAAGTTCACATCGAATAATGTCATTGAACTATGTAAATCATCGATTGATTGCTTGTGCTGAGCAATGTGTCGGAGCACATCATCTGTATCATTTTTTGTAGGTGCCTGTAAAGCAAAAGCATGATGCTAATTGATACATTATTTTGGATGCTTGTAAAACAAAAGCATGATGTTAGTTGATACATTTTTTTTGAATGCAACAGAATATATGTCTTGGTTAGAGCTATTGGGGATTTCGAAGTCTGATGTGTGGGGTATTAATGTGGCACATTTATTATGACATCCTATATTATAAAGTTTTATTGTATGTCGTGAAACAAACCCTAACCCTAATCTGGACGGCTAATATTTTCTCCATAGCATCTGAAGGCTAATATTTTCTCTATCATTTAGGGTTTATATGTTTTTTCTTCCTAGCAGACCATGGAACCCTAGCGCATCCGGCACCAGTATCCCGTTTATGTCCAGATCTCTCCCGCTTATGTCCAGATCTTCATTGGATTTTGACCCAGGAGCCTCTTCTATATGTTTTTTTCACCGGATTGCTGCTTCTATCTGTTTTCTCCTCACCTGATTTTCCCAGGAGCCTCTTCGACAATTCCAGACCAGCAAAACCTGAGGGCTCAGAAATATTGATGGATTAAATCTTCTCTAGGTTCTAAACCGCAGCTCCTCAAGGTGAGGTCTTCACGAGAACACCCATAGTGGGGGGGCTGGCCTCAAACAAACTTCCAGGTTTGAGGCCCATCTGAAACCGCCCTTATTCCTCTTCTTCCAAATGAAGCAGGTGCAACAGATTCAACCGAGTCTCAGGTACACCTGACACCACTACTCGAGCGACCTTGATTATCATACTCTTAGCCTCTGTCTCATGGTCTTTATATGAACTTGATGAAAGCCTATGCAAAGTATTTATAATAGGAGCTATTACATTCGAGTTTTCAAACTCTCGATACATGTCACGGATACAAAAAAGCATGTCTATGCGATATACGAGCTATCGATGCGGATACATGTGCGGATACATGAGCATGTCTTTGGCGTCCTCTCGCAAAAACCAAGCCCATTTATCAAAGCGAACACACGGAATATGCATAAAACCCCGTCTTTCCTTGAACAAAAAATTTTCCATTCTCACTAGGATCTTTGCAATGCCGATAAAAACCGCAGCGATGTCGCACTTTGCACCAATCTCTGCGGGGATGCCCCACATCCCTTGACATATTTGTGGCCAGTATATCCGGGGCACATGCGGTTTATAGACCCTCTTTTCCATTATTATTTCGTTCTTGCGCAGATCTCTAGCAAGTAATGTCGGCATATGTGCTCATTGCCATTTTGGAAACCCGTATAATCTGTAAAAGCCTCGGGATTATCTCGCTCATCCGAAGGCGAGCACGAGCACAGTGCACATTGCGAGGAAATCCGGTCGAACCCTAGCAAATCCGCATTCTCTTGCGGACATTAGCTTCAAAAGGTGAGTTTGATATTTGTTATTCTCTTTCAGGAGGTTTACTATTTATGTCTTTGTTCCTCCTAGCGGACCATCGAACCCTAGCAAATCCGGCATTCTCTTGCGAGATTAGCTTCGAAAGGTGAGCTTGATATTTGTTATTCCGCTTTCGGTAGAGGTTTAGTACCCAAACAGGTGCCTAAGTGAATAGAAAGTGCAAAAAATGGAGGTCCCGCACTTGATCCGATACGATTTTCTTATGTTGTAGGTATTGTAAATCTTTATGGAGCAAGGTCTTCGATGGTTTTGTTCAAACAATTAACAAACGGATATCTACGAAGCCAACCGAAAGAGCATATAAAGCCCTATTATCTTGCGGTAAGAGCTGGAATAATAGTTAGCTGTGCAAGCAATTTAGTTTAACTGCTCTCTTTCCAGAACTTACAACATCAACAGGAATTCTGAGCTTTGAATTAGCTTTGGGCTCAAATGTGTTATATCTACCTATCTATCTATCTAAATTTCCAAGGTAAAATTCTTAGCTACACCTCTAAAGTTGTGCTTTTTTTATTCTAAAATGTGATGCTCATAGCAGAAAGACAAGTTCAAGAAGATCCATGTACTTATCACGTATAACCATGGAGAAAACGTGGTCTCTTATGTCTGCAACCATTTGGTCCTGAGTAACATGCTCATCATGTTGTATGTTGTATGGAAATGAGATTTGTATCATTGCCCTTTCATTTTCATATTGAACTTTTGCTTAAGTTTTGCCATCAGGATGCGCCCATTTCAAGGTCCATCTTTTCTACACTGAGAGAAATCCTCATGCCTAATTTCATACCCACGACATGACTCAAAGGGCATTTACACTGGTGTTTCATCTTTTTCATAGCCAAACATGTGGCCCTGATCACCTGCTCCAATTTCTTAAGCAGACTTAATGAAGTTCCCACCAATCTTAGCCTTGGTTGTGATCTCACCAAATAGTATTATTACGTTTGATTTTAGACAAGTTTCACATGCAACCCTGCTTTTGGATCTTGCTCTAAACAAGCATCTAAAATTCCATCAGAAATCTGATTACGTAGCATATCTAGATGTCCTTCATTGACTAACTTAGAAGTGAAGAGAAAAGAATCCATGTTTAGAAATCATTTGTAATTTACTCGATCTGTGTAGTCTGCAAAGAAGACAATATGATTAGCTTTTACTATCAAACTGTATAGGTTATCCTAATTTGTTCTATACAACAAAAAACACTACAAATGTAAAGTCATCACATCTCTACATAATCATAATATATTTGAAGATTCTAAACTATGTTTTTAAACTGAAATTGCAATGGGCATGCAATTGTACCATAATATTGAGCCTCTACGTCCCTATGATGTCAATTAATAAAATGTAGAAAAATGATTGTACATAAAAGCTTACATGTGCCATAAATTTGGATTTAAAAGTTAGTTTCTTACAACTCCAAACTTCTTCCACATAGGCAATGTGAACTCATGCTACTTCTTATTGTCAGATTGAGACGTTTGTTTCTTTGACAAATTTTCAAGTTTCATAGGCAAAATAATATTCACAAGATTGCATGGATGTCAGATTGAGACGTTTGTTTCTTTGACAAATTTTCAAGTTTCATAGGCAAAATAATATTCACAAGATTGCATGGAATCCTTAATGAATCTAAAAAATATTGCCTATCATTCATGCCCATCTATCAAGACTCATGGATATTTGCCCAACATTCTTTTCAGAAATAGAAAATTATGTCGTGTAGTGGTGATTGGCAATCATAACTTAGGATAAGTCAAATGTGCCAAAAAAATTAATGGTAACAGTTTATATTGTGGAGATGTAAAAACGATGTGAGCCATATTTGAGAATAACAACCATGTGGTTGTGGGGGTTGTATAAATACCATCCTCAATTCTACTGTCTTCATTTTTTGTGAGTTTGCAGTGTCTAAAGCTTTTGTTTTTGTTGTGTTTTGGCCTGTCAACATTCCTGAGCATCGTAAAACGAGATCAACACAGTACCTGTAGATGTCGTAGTGGTTATATTGTTGACTATAGTGCCCTGCATCTCCCTGCATCAATGACCCAAATTTATGTCCTTTTCCCTTCTAAATTGAAACACCATCTTACGATCGTGAGTTGATGCGAGAGAATGCCATCCAACGCTGTGAGTTGATGCCAGAGATATGGGGGAAATAGAAGAGAAAGGGTTCTTAGGAAGAAAAAAAGAGAAATCCATCAAAGAAAGTTTGGACTCAATCCAATCTCTAATCTACAAATATCTGCATCGGAGTTATGAGAACTTCTTGAACAAGGAAAGGTATCAAATACAGTTATTCGTTGTTTATTTATGCACAGCAACGCTGGGCACTATTACTATATTAATAATATATCCCTCCCTATAATGTGGTATTCAAGTATTATTCTTTCATGTTTTCCTTCCACGTAGACTTGGCTAGCACTCATCTTTGAATGTTGTTTTTAGAACAATTAATGTAGTGGAATGTTATCGGGTTGTGATATACACATTGTTGTTAAGGACTATGTTTCACTTGCATCATGCGCAAAGTTGTAGAAGTTAAACAAGTTGTAAAATAAAGAATAAAAGAATTTAATAGTACAAAAGACATGCTTCTCAATTGGCATGACAATCTCTAATATATGGAAGCAATGTAATAATTTTGGAAATATAGCTTTGGCAAGTTAGATAGAAGCAATTCCACCTTCTAGAACAACAATTTTTGCGTTACTTAAACTTGGAGTACCAGAGTATGAGACAATATGGATTTGCCTAATTATAGGAGTTTGAGCCCAGCAACGCTGGGCACCGTTACTAGTTTTTATTTTGAAAAAGTGGCTTATGTTGGAACATGTAAAGTGGCTTATTGGCGAAAATTATGAGTGCAATCTACTCCATCATTTTTCAACATTTGATGTTGGACATTATTGATGTTGCTTCCTGCATGAGTTAGAACAACATTGAATACAAAAGACAAAAGCAAAGGATGCTGGTGTATACTATCTTTTTCATCCAAACACAAATTTGTATCCTCCATTGCAAATCCATTAATTTGATGTGCATTTTCCGTATACAGGAATGGCAATCTACTTGCCATCCCTGGGATGGAAACAGGGCGACGCGCCAGCGGAAACTGATGATCCCGAGGATGGCAAGTAGATTGCCATTGCTACAACGTGAAGAACACTTAGGGACCATTCTGCACCCAGTCAAAACCTTCGGAATGCATGGTAAATCCTTGGAATGTTAGGTAAAGAGGCCGGAATGCTTGGTAAATCGTAGATGCTGGGCCGGAATGCAACAAGTAGAAACTGCAGCAGCGGCCGGCCAAAGAAACTCCGTCGTTCAGCAAAAAGTTATTTAACATTCTTGGTTTGAAACAACACCACGTGGCATGGCGCTATTGGCGGATGTGGCAGAATGGTCCCTAAGTGTTTTTTACGTAGTACATATTGTTTTGGCTTTCCCTCTCACCCTTAGTCCAATAAATGCTCATATCTTTCTTTGTTGAATCGTGTGTAGCATGGCTAATAATATGAATGCCTTGAATGTTGGCACCTCCGTCTATAAAAAAGCAATGCGTGCAAGTTAACTTTTTTTCTTCAAAGTAAACTTTGACCATCGTAAGTTTGTAATCTTCTTCAATTTAACTGTCGTTTGAGTTATACTTGGAACCACAAATGTCTTTTTTTTTTTTTTTTTTTTTTTTTTTTTTTTTTTTTTGATAGCAAGAGTCAGTTTTACCATTAATTATAAAATCTCAGGAACATAGCATGTTTGTGCTTTATAAGGCAGCACATGAAAAAGTAACAGAACATTTAAGAGCATCATACTATGAATATGAGCTCAAGAATAACAAACCTAACAAAAAATTCGCGAGAAGAGGTAGCGGCCCCGATAAGCCCGGTAAGAAAATGATCTTCCGTGTGAACAGGTCCAAAAAATCTGAATTCAGTTGTTGAGGGAGGCCACTCTGAGCTTGAACTGCAAAAACCTGCAAAAAGGCAATCCTTCCCGAGACATAGATAAATCCTGATTAGATAAGAGCAAGGGTGTGATTAACGATGGCTATGGAAGGGGGTCCGTGATCATTGAAGAAGCAATCATTGAAATAGGCATTGAAAGGGTCGATGTGGATCCAAAGAGGTATTGATTTGGGCCCCAATTATTTGAGTAGAAGAGCTGAATTTATCCTTGTCCTCCAATAATATCGACAGAGGAGCCATACAGGATCAGCAATAAGTTTGTGATTGTAGTACATGGTTCTGTATCTTGTTAACTGCCTTTCAGTGAGAAGAAAGTGATGATTGGCCAAGAAGGCCCAAAGGCAATGGATCTGAACCACTTCCCTACAGAAGATAGATGCCCAAAGATCCTCACTTTCCTTCCTTTGATATCTCATCGTCCCCTTTTCATAAAAACGACTCCATAGATGTTGCAATATCATTCTTCATGGTTGAATCCACCGGGTCTTTGGCTGAATGGCGAAGCTATCATCGAATTTTCTTGCTCCATCCCCCACCTTGAGGAAGTTAAGATATTCTAGTTTCATCGAGAAAAATAAAACATTAGAATCTACAATATTTAGATTGGAAGCAAATAAATTATAAAATCCCCATGTAAGCTCCATGAAGCTCCCATTTCCTGTCATGATTAGTTCCAACCTTATTCTTATGAGCAAGTGCAATAGTTTCAAAATCAAATTGGAAGTTCATTTTGATCCGGCTGAAGGTCTATTCTTCCCATATAAAACACGATTCCTAGCCTTCCAAATATTCCAAAGGGCAATGAAAATAACGGTGTTTTTAAAGGTGTCCTTTGTTTTGGATCAAGGAAAGCAAATTTCCATCATAGTGAAATCCAAATTTTCCAAAGAATCCAATTCCGGAAACTATTCAACTTAGTGCAACTGAAAATGTGACACATATCTTCAATCTCATTGCAACCTAAAAGGGCGGTCGGCATAACATTAGGATATTTTTTGGAAAGGGATTGTAAGTTACTTAAAAGCGCCATTAGCAATAAGCCATATCTCTGATAGGAAATTTTTGGAGGGCAGTAAGAGTCCCATACATTCTTGAAGAGCTCTCTTAGCTGAGTAAAATTGATACCCCATTTGGTCATAGCCTTAATATTAGTAGGATCATGGGAAAGGCACTTATAAATATCTCTCACTTTATAGTCAAACTTACCATTGAGGGACCAGTCACCTTTTCCCGAGTTAGGAGAAAGATTTGCCAAATAAGGCTTGATAAGGAGATATACTTTCCTGTCAGAAGATGTACCTTTGATGATATTTTTGAGAGCAGTCAAGAAATCAGCCTACATCCATTAAAAAGATCTCTAATGTAATAAAGACCAACATCATGCCATTTCTTGCGAGATCCTAGGATGTTTGATTGCGAGAACATTGGAATTATGATTAAGAAAGATAGGATTCGAGAAAATAGGCATATCGAGTGCAAATGATCGGGATGAGATAAATTGATAGTGGGGAGAAATAGAATTCCAAGCCTTAATCAGATTCTTCATCAAAGGAGAGATATTAGGAGCAGTTTTTCAATTGAGTAAAGGCTGAGTTTGGTAACAAATGATGAGCAGGATGGATGACCCGAGAAGGGTGACTAAGATTGATCCGATGTCGATGAACTTATGAGCGTGGAGATTGGCTCCCATAGATGGCTCTCCAAACAAATTTACACCGCAAGAGATTGAGCTTGAAGAAAAAGGTCCTTCTGACCAAGACCACTGTTATTTTAGTCTTGCGAGATAGAGTTCCAATTGACCAGGTGTTGCCATTCCAAATAAAGTTTCTTATAATTTTTTTTTGGAGCTCAAGATAAATACACTTAGGGGCAATTAGAGCAAAGGAAAAGTAGACATGAGAGCTCGCCAAGAACCGAGTTTGCAATGATAGTTCTACACTGCTAGAGTGAGATAATTTACGTAATTATTCACTTTTTTCTTAATTCTCTCGAAGAATAGGATCCCACACCCTTTCAAGCTCGATTTATAGATAGAGGCATCCCTAAAAGCTTAGTGGCTTGACCCACAGGAAGAACATTAATACCGAGGACTTGCTGATGAGGAAGATCACCAATAATTAAGCTCTTATTGACATTCAGATAAATACCAGAGGCAGCTGAAAATTGATAAATGACTTTAAGGAAGCAGTCAATATTAGGCAAATCAGCTTCAAGGAAGGAAAAAGTGTCATCAGCATATTGAAGCATGGTAAGATACTCATCTGAGTTGGGGAGCTTGAGTCCTTTAATGAAGCCATTTTCCTGATAGTGAGTAATGACTCTGGCAAGCGGTTCAGTTTGCAACTAGGAAGAGGTAAGGAGCAAGAGGACATCCCCTCATCTAACTCCACAGGATAAAGAGAAAAACCGAGGGCACACCATTAATAAGCCAACACTGATTTGGATCTAAGATTAAGCCCAAGGATGAGCTTAATAAGCTTAGGATGAAACCCAAGCTTGACCATGGCAAATTCAAGAAAATCCCATCTGACCGAGTCAAAGGCTCTCTTGAAATCCAGTTTAAGTAAGATGCAGTTCTGGTTTGAAGTTTTGTTCCAGTGTAATCCCTCCATGGCTGCCACATAATTATCCAGAATGTATCTCTTGGGCAGAAAAGCTGACTGATTGGGACTGATGTTCCTTTGAAGATAGCTGTTAATTCTGAGAGCAATAATCTTGGCACAAAGCTTATAGGAAGTATTAGTGAGAGAGATAGGTCTCCAATCTTGAAATTTATTTGGATGATCAACTTTTGGGATCAAAGCTATGAATCCACTGGCAATAGAAGTCTGAAGACAATCATTATTCCAGAAGTCATGAACCATGGAAGTAATGTCATCTTTGAGGATATCCCAGAACTTAACATAAAATTCAGGTGGCAACCCATCAGGACCAGGGGATTTTCCTTTACTGAGAGAGGAAAGGGTAGTTAGGATCTCATTCTGGGAAGGAGGGTCACATACAAAGACATTCATAACCCTCAGAGCATCGGGGGAGGATACCATTGACCAGATTTTTGAAGTCAGTTGCCTTGGCCATATCAGGAATAGATTTGCTCATAAAAATGTCCATATATTTGTCTCTAAAGAAAGAAGAAATTTCAGAGTGAGAAGAGTATTTTTCCCCACTATCATCCTCTACTTCTGTTATAGAATTTCTGAGCACCCTACTTTTAGCTACCCTGAAAAAGAACTTTGAGCTGCCAGAATCCATTTGGTTGGAGTATTTGATTTTACATCTGATGGCTGACCCTTTAGCTTCTATCTCCTCAATATTTCTAATCTTTCTTTCAAGAACTTCCTCTCCTACTTCCTCTCCTACTTGCAGGTTTAGATTAGTTGGATCATGCTGAAGTAAAGATCTGATTTCTTTCATTAGCATAAGAAGCTGGTTTTTTTCCATTTCACCCTGAAGATGCCTATCTTTGGACCATTTCTTAATCCAAGATTTGATAGCTTTGATTTTAGAATAGAACTGATTGCCCTGATGCATACTTATATTTCTAACAGAGAGATCCTCGTAAAAAGCACAAAACTGAGAGCAGAAATTCTCATTATTCAGGAGAGATGTATTGAACTTAAAAGGGGTACTTCCCTGTCTTTGGATCCTAATGACATGAGAAGTATGAAGAAACTGAGGTTGATGATCAGAGATAGAAGTACCCTCATCACTAGAGACATAACTGTTATCCCAGAAGGAGGTGGAGGGATTAGAGACATAGAATCTGTCCAAAGTACAATAGACTCTAGCTCTATCTTTTTGCTTATTTGACCAAGTATAGTTGGCAGTCGAGGAGGGGATATAAATCAGGCCATTATCAGAAATAAGGGAATCCCAGGCTTGTCTCTCAGATCTAGTCATATTAATTTTGTTCCCTAACTTCAGGTCCCAGGAAGGAGTGTTATTAAAGTCCCCAGCAATAATCCAGTTGTCCAAGTTTTGAGAGGCTAGCCAAGAGTTGATCTCTTTCCAAACAGGTTCTCTATCATTTGGATTAGTAGGAGCATAGATGTTAACAATACCAAAGACAGAATTGGAAACAGAAAAAGTAACAGCTTGCCATGATCTGGAAGGGCCATTGTAGCAAGAGATATGATTAAGATCAGCCCTCCAAATGATAGCAAGGCCACCACTCGCCCCCACAGAATCAATCCAAATAGAGGAGGAATTTGGATATATCCAATCACCCAAGTTGCTAGCTTCAAAGGAGGGAAGCTTAATCTCCTGAAGAAGAATAATATCAGCTTTATATAGCCTGATTTGAGCAATGGCTCTTCTTCTCTTAAGAGGGCCTTTAATTCCTCTAAGATTCCAAGATAAAATCTTCATATCTAGAAGGAAAATAAGAAAGGAAGAGGGAAAAGTCAGAGTCTATAAGATTTTGATTTCTTTTTGCTCCTAGTATTTTGAGCAGGAGTTTTGTTCAACCCTGACACAGACTTTCCTTTGTTGTCCCTAGCCTTCTTTCTAGATTTACTAGCTGGATGATCTTTGTCAGGGACAGATGGTTTGACAGAATTTTCAAGAAGATACTCTTCCTTCCCCCAATTCTCTTTATCAATTAGGTTATCCTCACCCTCACTATTATCACTATGGTCACTATTATCAGAATAACCACCAGGATAAAACTGAAACATAGAATTAATTTCAAGATTATTTAAAGGAGCAGGAAGATTAACTTGCCTAGAATTTTCATGTTGCTCCTCCTCTTCTGCACCTTGTGGAGTCTCAGGGACATAGTCACAAGAATCCAAATTACTAACCTCTCTTTCCTGTGATTGATCCTTATCTTACGGTCGCGAGGGGAGCCATTTGCGAAGGAAGCTAGCTGATCTGCAACCTTACTGGATATTTTTGGAGGACTAAGGGGCACATTTATAATGGGATAATCCAAATCAATAAGAGATGGCAGAGAAGGTAGAACTGGAGAGATAGGAGAAGACTGTTTGGGGAGTGAGAAAACCTGGGTTGATTGTGGTGCAGGAAGAGCAGTAGAGGGATAACATACTTTGCTCTTACATAAATCAGGATCTAAATTAATATCTGGGTCGATAATACCCAAAAAGCGTTTTGGCGACCTATATAAGCTTATCTTGATGTTGATTCACACTCCCTTGTTGCAAATTGTTTCCATCATAGTTGATTTCATTGGTATGGCAAACAGATTTGGACAGTACCAAGTCTGATTGACAATGAGGCACATTAGGAGTTATATTTTGTTGAGTTAGGCTTGCTGAAGTAGCAGAAGAGGTCTGTGAATTCTTTCCAAAGAGAATTCATTTTACGCTTAGCTTTATCCCGAGATTTTATAGTTAATGATCCGGTCTTGCTGACATTTTTGATTGGAAAGTCCATAAGATTGTAACAATGGCCCTTTTCTTGTCTTCTAGCATCCTTGATGATATTGGTCAGAGTCAAACATAAGTCATGGGAAGCATGACTAACTTTTTCTGGAGTAGTACCTTTAACCAACAGTTTTGGCTCCCCAATTGTTATACCGGTGTTCTTCTTATATCTAAAGGAGTTGTCCTCAAGGATTTTTCCTTGGCTTTAATCTGCTCCCTTCTCGCTTTCGTTTTGAATCCTTTTGTAGCTGCCATTGACTTTGGTCCATTTGAAATTATCATTCTCAGGCAATTTGTGAAATGTGTCCAGCCCCTTGGATTCATTTGTTTGGATCACTCCCTCACTATCAGAGTGTTCCTTAGAGTTATCACCTGGGCGAAGTTGAGTAGAGCCTGCTATTTTCTCCCCTTCAATCACATTATCTCTGCTGGTTTGAAGTGAAGCTGTGAAAGACTTATCAGTACCGAAAATGTCTTTGTAAACATTTTTGGCATTGGGATGGCAATCCAGACCATCTAAGAGCTAAGGAAGACTCTACTCCAAAGGCATCTATAAAAGGAATGGAGATAGGGATGTCTTTGGAAAGGTCAAGCTGCACAAAGGCACGTGGAGGTTTAGATGGAGAGTATTCAGTAGAAATATAGGTGCCAATGGTGTTAAATAGGAGTTTGAAACATTCTTCATCCCAATATATAGGATTAAGTCCAAAAAAGCGAGGTTGAGGCAATCTGAGAGGTTGTTCATTTGTTCAATATCAAGTTTTGGATGCCATTTGAGAAAGGACAGCTAAGTGGTTTCAAAGGTCAGGGGACCATAGTTGAGAAAGAAATTAGCTGTTCTCGCGTTCCCACACTCAAGCATAATGTAAGGGAAATTAAGCCAGTAAACAGCTTGGATTATAATACCTTTATTTAGGTTAAGAAGAAAAGCCCAGAGTTTGTCAAGCTTAATCCCACATTTTTGGACCTTGATTATGACAGCTGAATTGGATAAAGCATCAACTCTAGAATGAACAACAGGAAGATTAAGAGAAATACCACCGTAGAGTCTCATTTTGCTTTGCTGAAGATAAGGGGTCTAGTTCTCTTTAGTCTGTCATCCAGATGTTCATCTGTTCGCAACTCCTGTCGAATTCTCGTTACCCCATATGGTCGGGGATGCGATTTGGATCAATGGGGTGAATAGTGCCCCCTGCGATCGGGATCAGCGAGAAAGATTATCCCGAAAGGGCACTTCATGAGAGATTGATCCATTTCGGGAGTAGAAGCCGGCAAATTGGCAAAGTTTCGAGCAGGGATCGTTTCTTGCGGCTTCTCTTGAAAGGAAATCAAGCTTTGAAGAACAAATGATCGTTCATGCGGAGGAAATTTAGCGAAGGAGTGAAGAAAGGATAAATTTTAGGGTTTACTGAGGAAATTAAGGCCATTGGTAAAGGCCTGAGTTGAAACAACAAAAGCGCCGCGGACAAAAATGAGAGCCCAGAAGGGGGAAAGGAAGAAAACAGGGATAGAACGCCGATTAGATAGAATCAAAATTAACTAGAAGAGGTCGGATTGCCAAACCATAAGCCATGCAAATCCAATTTGTGAAAGCTTTGCGAAGAAAACCATTCAAAGACCAATTAATTCCAGTTTCCTAATTCTCTGAATAAACCTTCACGATGATCTTTTCATCTGCCCAATCACAATTAACTCTGAAAATTCCTGTTGCTGAAGTCTTGTTGTCACCTATGAATTCCTCCAGCCATGAATTAAGCATCTCTGTTTCAAATTCAACGCAGCTCGGGACAAATGTATACTCTTGCCGGAATAGAGAATCTGGGAAGAAGGTGTTAATTATCAAAGAATTCCATAGTTCTGAAGATGAGCCTGAAAGAAAACCACAGGTAAATCTTGAGCCATGTTTGATAATTGTGAAGATTTTGGTGTCCATCAATAGCTCAAAGCATGAGGAATTTGATAAAGCTGGCCCTCTACAGGGGCAGCTAGCAGATCACTCTCAAATTCAAGCCAGATCAAGCAGAAATTGATGAATTTCAAGGGAGAATTGGCAAGAAAGAGGTTTGAACTGAAAAATCCGGGAAAAGGACAAACAAATCAAGAAAAATGGCGCACGTCATTTTCCCCGTTTCCAAAAGTAAATTTACAAATGTCTTTTTTACTATGCCACTATATAGATGATAACCATTTATTTGCAGGCAAATTGTCATTATTCATAGCTTCTACCTTGTTGTGCATATATCCATCGTCTTCTTTGCTCTCTCAATGTCTCCATGGTATCCATAATGACATCATATTTAGCTAATAAAGGTCCTCTTAAAATTTTAAGTTACTACTGTGGCCTTGAAGAGAATGTTTTTGTAACTTCATGGGTTTTAAACCATGGTCTTGACTTGCATAGTTAAAGGAGGAAGAGGCCAGCATAAGCAAAGAACCATCCAATCCAATCCAAGCCTAGAGGGCCAGATATCAGCGACACGGCTGTATAATGCATTCTACCCCACATTCAAAATGGTGTGTTCTCTGAAGCTTTTCTTCAGAAGTGCAGATTGTTCTTTAAAAAATTGGAGTTCCTTTCTGGGTGCAGTATCTTCATCGTTGCTAGCCCTATATGTATGTGGCCTTGTCGTTATCTCTTTCAGCATCTATATCCCATGTTCTTCCATAACTCATCTTAATGATCAACATAATGCTATTTGGCGAAGAAATTACCACATCTTTGCAACCTGACTGCATCTTGCACTGCAACATTTGACCACGCTATTATATGGATTGAGAGGGAAGCCACAAAAGCTTTGAAGGTATTTAATCTTCTGTTAAATACATATCTTGCAAAAGCATTCAGGGGTGGCATAGAAAGCCATTAGCCCAGCAAAACCAATGGGCAAATCTTGCTTGTAGCAGAATCTGGTATAAAGCTAAACACGAATGCAATATTTGGCTCTGGAATGCTTTTCAATAATCTGCGTACCCTTGACATGGAATATGTAAACATTTGGAGAATTACTCACCTGACTTACCAGCAACGTAGGTATCAGCGGTAATAAGGCCTGATTTATATTGATTTTAGCATCTCCTGAAACTTCATTAATACAGACAGGGCCTCCATGGATCGCTTATTCTAGAAGTAAGAAGAGTGGGGATCTGCATTGGATGTTCTTTAATAATGTTAAAGGCTCAAGCATGAATGAAGCAAAATGAAAACTACCATATCTATAGCTCTGTTCTGCTGCCTTTTCGAGCCTCCAGCAACAAATGAAAGAATTTCTTCATTAGAGATGCCACAACAAACTTATCGTGTTGCTTATTTTAACCACCAACTCTTGCACTTGTGCAGAAGGAAAGAACACAGGGGTCTGCATTCAGAGGTCGGTTATGCCAGAGTAAGGTTCTTAGCTGCTACGGCTAGGGGTTCAAATCTGTAGCTAAGGCAAGCTAACTACATTCAGAGGTCGGTTATGCCAGAGTAAGGTTCTTAGCGGCTACTGCTAGGGATTCAAATCTGTAGCTAAGGCAAGCTATAGCAGCCAAGCTTCCCACAGCTCACCAAGTTCACAATGGCAGACAGGAAGAACACCCACCACGATTTGCTTCTGGCTACCAATATATCCATAGCCCAAAGCTTTGCCAAAACAAATGTGCTTTGCTTACCCTTCCTTTCAACGCCCGGATGATTTTAAAAAGTCCTAACTCCGTGTCCACCGAAAGAATAGATAATCAAGTTCTGCTCGTGATTAGCATTCCAAGTTATATCGGAATGCGACATAGATTCGCTAGAAGACACCCTTTCATGAAAACTACTGGCATGCTGCTATTGCCGAAGAAAGGAAAACTCCTGCCTGTCGAAGAAACCCTAAAGAAGTGTAACAGGCAACGCTGGGCAACGCTGGGCATACATCAATGAGGCCAATAGCATTCCCAAAATATTCTGCTGGAAGATTTGGCAGCCTGTCCTGTTGCTATAGTTCAGTCTGGGTAGAAGGCAAACGCTCAGGCCGTTCAAACCTCTCCGCCTTTCAAACCCAAGAAAAAAAAAGTAAGCAAAATCTTCACGCTGTAATTCCAGCCGTGCAAATTAGAGCCGCACCCTGCCATGGCCCTGCTCAGCGACCTTCCCCTGCTCCACCATATCTGCATGACCTTGCCCTGCTCCAACGTAATAAGGGCCATAGCCAACACAGCCTTTTTTTTTCTTAAAGCAATCTGACCGTCGGATGGGCGAAATAAATGTGGGACGTCCGATCTAGGGCGTGAAATCTGGGCCGTCGAAAGTTTTAGGGTTTTATCCACGACATACACTAAAACTTTATTATAAAGGAGGATAAGATATGTAGAAATCCATGATACGTCACCGGAGATAAGGGTTTATTCACCATTTATGTATTGACTTAATGGGGTAGTACATCACATTGATTTTAGGCATAGTAATTATGGGGAACTTATGGGGAACTTAGGCACCACGTGGCACCAACCGTGCGACGCTCCCAGAATCTATACGATGCTCCCATCAATACAAATATGGGAATTACCCTCCCTTGGCGACCACATCACCATGGTACGGACCTTCATCATACTCGAAACACTTGGGATGGCCAAGTGCCCGGGCGAGGAACACGGAGGTGTCATTCGTCCCATGTCCTCTATAGGAATCTATACAGCGGAAGCGTACATACACGTTAGCATACAACAATCATGCTGAAATAATATACCACCACGAAGGATGGCCCATCCATCGTCATCAACGAAGAGACAATACAACCACAAATAACATGAGCAATACACCATAACAAGGGCGCTACCCAGGCTCAGACTCCATGGGGTCGACTGACGGTCAGGGCCTCAAGATATCAGCAGACGGAAGTATAACATGGTGTTGGATGGCATAAAACAATGGCTAGGGTGGTAGTCCACTCCATCTGCCCCTCCTGTGCACACTTTACAGATAGGCTGAATCATGCTATGACGTGCTTGTAGCCCTCCGGAGATGCAATCCCAATGAATCACCCTATAGGACTACTCCGAGTTACATCTCCCCGGTCCGATGAGGCAGGTCAGAGAAGCTTCCTCTCCCGGATCACAGTGGTTCCATGGGTGTGCTAGAGGATACCTGCCACACCTGCAGCATTGGTTCCATTTAACTAATTATAACCTAATTAGCATAATTAGGTTATTTATCTACTAATTTTATTAGCATAGCTAATAAAATCCATTTTAAGTGAATCCAAGTTATCCCCTATTGACCCTTAGGGGTCTAGTTAAATACTGGTGACGTGTCATGGTATGCATACATATACCGTATAAATACCTGGAACGTCACATTCTCCCCCCATTGGATTAATGTTGTCCTTGGCATTAGAGTTAATGGACAATGAATTCACGAAAGGTAACTCTTACTTATTGAAGGCAACACAAGATTACATATATATGTCATAGGACCGAAGTCCTTCAACAAAACACAAGAAGTTATGATACTAATAACTCAAGAGTGCACTCATAAACAACAAAGTTTTAAATACAAGAGATGGCCCCCAGCTGAGGCCTAGGATCTTCTGCCGTATGTCAGTACGCTCTACTGGCCTGCAGAAGTCAAGTACATTAGTATTTACAAAATGATTTAAATAGTGTGGTTGAAGGGACCACCCCCTTAAAGTAAAAGAAATATGAATGCAAGAATCCTATCGTGCCTAAGGCTTGCATGTCGTCTCAGCGTAAGGAATGGTCATATTCCTATTATAGCCGCAGATGAATGCGTCCTATCATGAATGCCTATATGCCCAGTTCCCCACCTAAGATGCATGTAACCCAACCCCTAGAATGATCTCTATCGGACTCTTCTCATATGATCCCTGCCGGACTGATAACCCAATGCTTACCATTAGGGTTGGAGTCGATTGCATCTTGAATGGTTTGGCCGTGGCATTCTCGCATAAAGCCCGGGTAAGTCTTATCTGAATCCGCTTTGAGAACCCAGGTTGCATCTTCTGTGGGTAAGTGCTTCCACTTAACCAACTATTGCAAGATTTGAGTTCGGCAGGTTTGCTTATATGCGCGATCAAGGAGAGCTTTAGGCACAATATCCAACTGATCTGCGATCATCTCCAGAAGTGTTGGTGTGTCGAGAATCCCTTCTGGATCAGGATTATGCTTCTTAAGAAGAATTACATGGAAAACTTTATGGATCTTCAAATGTGCGGGTAGATTCAATCGGTAGGCTTGAGAACCTATCCTCTCGGTTATCTCAAAAAAGGCCCCGCCCATCTAGGTGCAAGCTTCTTACAATTGTCAATCTTAAGTTTGGCCTGCTTCACCTTCTTTAGCCACACGGAGTCACCAATCTGGAATTCTCATGGTGTCCGATGGCAGTTGGCAAAACTCTTTTGCCAAGCTCTCGCAGCCAATAAATATGCTCGAACTTCTTTGACTAGTGCCTGCATATCTGTAAGCAATTGTTGAGATACTCCCACCTTGAAAACCGGATTATGCCACGTGTCTGGAATGAGGCATTGATAACCATAATTGATCATGAAATGAGACATCCTTGAAGACTTGTGTCTAGTGCTGTTATAGACAAACTCCACCAAATGGACGTAATCCACCCATTGAGATTGCTTCTTCCAGACATAATTACGTAGCATATCTTCAATTATGTGATTGGTAAGCTCTGTTTGACCATCTGTCTACGATGATGGCTGTGCTCATGGCAAGCTTAGTTTGAATAGTGCTAAAGAAATCCTTCTAGAATGCACTAACAAACTTAGGATTCCGATCCGATATAATGGTACGGGGCATCCTATGAAGGCGAAATACCTCCTTGGTAAACAACAAGGCGTATCCAATGCAGTGTTTGTGGTATGACATGGCAAAAAGTGTGCTATTTTAGAAAGCTTGTCACACGATAAAAAGCTTGTCACACGATATAGAAAGCTTGTCACGCGGAAGACCCATGATAAAATTCATGGTAATAACTTCCCGTTTTGCATTGGGGACATCTAGGGGTTGCAATTCCCTCGGAATACGAATCGCCTCCGCCGCTTGGCTTGCGGATCCGACATTTCTTAATATACTTGTCAATGTGCTTCTTCATCCCTGGCCAGAAATAGCTGGAGTGAATCTTGAAATAGGTCTTCATAAATTTCGCATATCCCGCTATAGGGTTGTTATGTGTATCATGGAGAATGTGTTTACGAACTCCTGATGTCTCGGGAACACATAACTTATCCTTGTAATAAAGGAGTTCAACTTCCTTCTTATAGTGGCGGAAAGCCTCCCTCTTCTTGTCTGTTCTGGCTTCTTTGGATAGACTTTGCCATATCTCCTGGAATTCTGTATCTATGGGAAGAGCCTGTTGTATCTGCTTACCAAACTCACTGGAGAGCGTATGGTATTACAATGCGTTCGAGTGACGAATGGATGTCTAGAAAGCGTGTCAGTGACAACATTATGCTTTCCCGGCTTATAGATGACCTCAAAATCATACTCTTCGAGGAATTCCATCCATCGTCGTTGTCTCAAATTGAGGTGGGGTTGCGTGAAAATATATTAGATGCTCTGGTGATCGGTATCCAATTGGAATCGTCTCCCAAGTAAATAGTGCCTCCAAATGCACAAGGCATGCACAACAGGAAGCAATTCTTGGTTATGCGTGGGGTATCACTGCTCCGCATCATTCAACTTTCTAGAATCATACGCGATGACCCGCCCTTCTTGCATTAATACTCTATCGGTAGCTATCTTACTAGCATCCGTGGCAACCCACTTATCCTTCTGAGGGTCTGGCAAGGTGAGAACTGGGGCCATTGTCAAAGCATCCTTCAATGACTGGAATCCGGCTTGTACCTTGTATTTCCAATGTGCCATCCAATCCCTAACCTTCTCATGTTTAGTTAGGTTCGTCAAGGATGCGGCGAGCTTAGCAAATTCTTTCACAAACTTGCAATAATATCTGGCCAACCCTAGAAAGCTACAAACTTCAGACACATTGGTTGGAATTGGCCAATCCATTACTGCCTCAATCTTGGTTGGATCTGTGGCTATCCCTTCTGCAGTTACAATATTCCGAGGTAATCAACCTTGGTGGTTGCAAACTGACACTTGGAGAACTTGGCATAAAGTTCGTGGCATCTCAATTTCTGTAAGGTCAACTGAAGATGGCACTCATGGTCCTCTAAGATCTTACTGTATATTAGGATATCATCAAAGAATATGATGGCAAAATCATCAAGATATTCACAGAAGGCATCATTCATCAACCTCATAAAGGTGGCTAGAGCATTAGTTAGGCCAAATGGCATCACAATGAACTCATAATGCTCATAACGTGTCCGGAATCCCAGGGGATTCACCTATATATATTTTGGATATGGCATCTGCGTTCCTAGGGTCAGGCAAAACCCCCTTATCATACGCAGAAAATTGGCTTGATATACCCTTATACTCCTTAAAATACAACTAGACAAGTAAAATAAATGGTAAATACCCCTTATTATAAGTACAGAATAGGCAATAAAAAACCCCTTAGCGTACACTCAGATGGTTTATACGCATAACACAAGTGAATCCCCCTTGTCCGGAATGCGGACTTATCTTTAATTCGTATCTGGTGATATCCCGAACGAAGATCAATCTTCGTAAAATACTTAGCTCCCTGTAGCTAATCCATTAGATCGTCGGCATGGGGTAAGACATACCGATTCTTAATAGTGTGCTTATTAAGTTGGCGATAATCAATGCACATTCTTAAAGTGACATCCTTCTTCTTCACAAAGAGTATTGGGGCACCAAAAGGTGATACACTAGGTCGAATGAAACCCAATTTAAGGAGCTCTTATTGCTGTTTCTTAAGCTCAGTTAACTCAGGGGTACTCATTCTATATGGAGCTTTACTGGTAGGCTTGGTGCCTGGTTCTAAGGTAATTTCATATTCCATGCCTCTAAAAGGTGGCAATTGATGAATCTCATCCGGAAAGAGGTCATGGTATTCCTGAAGAACAATTGTTATTGCTGGAGGCATGTGTTTGGACTTGGCTTCTACCGAAGCAAGTCGAATCATGCAAATAACCTGGGACTTCTTGATAACTCTCTTCAACTGCAGCAGCCTTGATAACCTGGGACTTCTTCATAACTCTCTCCAACTGGCATAATGAAATACACTGCATGATGGGAATAACTGGTTTACCTGCTATGGTCACTCGGACTTCGTTGGCTGCATTGAAGGTAACCTCTCGCTTTTCACAATCAATATTTGCCTTTGCAGCAGCCAGAAATTTCACACCCACAATGAGTTCATAACGACCAATGTTCATGTTCTCGGCGCCTAGAGCAATGGGTGCTCCTAGCAGATGAATGTTCAGGTTAATGCATCGACCCCGTGTGTGGCGTACGACCCCACTAGCCAATGTAACTAGACGTGGCTTTGACTTCAAGAGAGTGAGCTGCAAAGCCTCTGCTATTCTAGGGAGGCAAAGTTGTGCATGCTGCCGGTATCCATGAGGATAATGAAGGGCTTACAGTCTACTTGGCCAACCGTGGAAATGACAGAAGGTTGACGATTGGCTCGGCCCGTCTCAATGGCGATATAAACATGAAACACACCTTATATATAGTCGGGTGTGTCGTCATCAGCAACACTGTTTGGATCGTTGGGGTCTCCTGCACCTTGCCAATCCACTTCGGCGAGGGCGGCCTACACAGCTTGTGTGATGTAGGGCAGTACTGCATACGGCGTCCCGGTCGGAAGCACCAATAACAAGCTTTGTCCCGACGTAACTGGTCGCGAGCCTCCTTTGGAATGGCTTGGAGAATATCTCGAAAAGCTCCCGTGATGTTAGAGGACTTATCACTGTAAAGGAGACTTTCTTCTCTGGCTTCTGATATCCAAATGGCGGTGGAAGTCCCGGGCTAGGTGAGCGTCCCCTGTAAGGTACATAACCCTTATTCTGACCAAAAGTAGAGAGTCAAGATGGCTGATACTTAAGAGTGTCCTCTTCTAGGCTAAGAGCCTTAGCCTCTGCTTCTGCTACAGTTTTGGGGTCAATTGCTCGAACCATGTTCCTTAAGGTCCCTAGGGGACAACCCCTCAATGTATCCCTCGACTGCTCTGCGCTCATTTATCCCTGGGACATACAATTGTAATCTCATGAACTCATCTGTGTATGCTTGGATGGTTATGTTCTTCTACTTCAGGCGATAAAGGTCTGAATCTGGCCGGTGATGAGCCCCGGGACATAATGAGACTTAAAGGCTTTGGCAAAACTTTATAGCGGCACCTACCCAGCGTCAATCCATGCGGCGGGCGTATCCCTTCCACATATCGTTGAATCTGCGTAAAGATTTGTGGTGGCGACCTTGCCAATATCCTTTTTCCGGTCATCAAAGTAAGATTTTTTAAATTCTGCATCTTTCGTCTAACAAGATTTGGCATCCACTCCGGAACTTTATTCACCATTTATGTATTGACTTAATGGGGTAGTACATCACATTGATTTTAGGCATAGTAATTATGGGGGGGAACTTAGGCACCACGTGGCACCAACCGTCGCGGACGCTCCCGAATCTATCACGATGCTCTCATCAATACAAATATGGGAATTACCCTCCCTTGGCGACCACATCACCATAGTGCGGACCCTCATCATACTCGAAACACTTGGGATGGCCAAGTGCGAGGCGAGAACACGGAGGTGTCATTAAATCCCATGTCCTCTATAGGAATCTATCGGTGAGCGTACATACACGTTAGCATACAACAATCATGCTAAAATAATATACCACCACGAAGGATGGCCCATCCATCGTCATCAACGAAGAGACAATACAACCACAAATAACATAGGCAATACACCATAACAAAGGCTACCCGGGCTCGAGACTCCATGGGGTCGTGGCGGTCGAGGGCCTCAAGATATCGCCGTGAGGCGGAAGTATAACATGGTGTTGGATGGCATAAAACAATGGCTAGGGTGGTAGTCACTCCATCGCCCCTCACGTGCACACTTCTGGATAAGGCTGAATCATGCTATGGCGTGCTTGTAGCCCTCAGGAGATGCAATCCCAAGGAATCACCCTATAGGACTACTCCGGGAGTTACATCTCCCGGTCCGATGAGGCGGGTCGAAGCTTCCTCTCCGGATCACAATGGTTCCATGGGTGTGCTAGAGGATACACCGCCACACTGCGGCATTGGTTCCATTTAACTAATTATAACCTAATTAGCATAATTAGGTTATTTATCTACTAATTTTATTAGCATAGCTAATAAAATCCATTTTTAAGTGAATCCAAATTTATCCCTATTGACCCTTAGGGGTCTAGTTAAATACTGGTGACGTGTCATGGTATGCATACATATACCGTATAAATACACAGGCGTCACATTCTCCCATTGGATTAATGTTGTCCTTGGCATTAGAGTTAATGGACAATGAATTCACGAAAGGTAACTCTTACTTATTGAAGGCAACACAAGATTACATATATATGTCACAGGACCGAAGTCCTTCAACAAAATACAAGAAATTATGATACTAATAACTCAAGAGTGCACTCATAAACAACAAAGTTTTAAATAGAAGAGATGGCCCCCAGCTGAGGCCTAGGATCTTCTGCCGTACGTCAGTACGCTCTACTGGCCTGCAGAAGTCAAGTACATTAGTATTTACAAAATGATTTAAATAGTGTGGTTGAAGGGACCACCCCCTTAAAGTAAAAGAAATATGAATGCAAGAATCCTATCGTGCCTAAGGCTTGCATGTCGTCTCAGCGTAAGGAATGGTCATATTCCCATTATAGCCGCAGATGAATGCATCCTATCATGAATGCCTATATGCCCAGTTCCCCACCTAAGATGCATGTAACCCAACCCCTAGAATGATCCCTATCGGACGATCCCTACCGGACTAATAACCCAATGCTTACCATTAGGGTTGGAGTCGATTGCATCTTGAATGGTTTGGCCGTGGCATTCTCGCATAAAGCCCGGGTAAGTCTTATCCAAATCTGCTTTGAGAACCCAGGTTGCATCTTCTGTGGGTAAGTGCTTCCACTTAACCAACTATTGCAAGATTTGAGTTCGGCAGGTTTGCTTATATGCGCGATCAAGGAGAGCTTCAGGCACAATATCCAACTGATCTGCGATCATCTCCAGAAGAGTTGGTGTGTCGAGAATCTCTTCTGGATCAGGATTATGCTTCTTAAGAAGAATTACATGGAAAACTTTATGGATCTTCAAATGTGCGGGTAGATTCAATCGGTAGGCTTGAGAACCTATCCTCTCGGTTATCTCAAAAAAGGCACCGCCCATCTAGGTGCAAGCTTCTTACAATTGTCAATCTTAAGTTTGGTCTGCTTCACCTTAATCTTTAGCCACCGGAGTCACCAATCTGGAATTCTCATGGTGTCCAGATGGCGGTTGGCAAAACTCTTTTGCCAAGCTCTCGTGACCAATAAATATGCTCGAACTTCTTTGACTAGTGCACGCATATCGTAAGCAATTGTTGAGATACTCCCACCTTGAAAACCCGGATTATGCCGTGTAATGCGGAATGAGGCATTGATAACCATAATTGATCATGAAATGAGACATCCTTGAAGACTTGTGTCTATGTCTTTGTTATAGACAAACTCCACCAAATGGGCGTAATCCACCCATTGAGATTGCTTCTTCCGGACATAATTCGTAGCATATCTTCAATTATGTGATTGGTAAGCTCGTTTGACCATCGTCTGAGATGATAAAGGCATAACTCATGGCAAGCTTAGTTTGAATAGTGCTAAAGAAATCCTTCTAGAATGCACTAACAAACTTAGGATTCCGATCCGATATAATGGTACGGGGCATCCTATGAAGGCGAAATATCTCCTTGGTAAACAACAAGGCGATCCAATGCAGTGTTTGTGGTATGACATGGCAAAAAGTGTGCTATTTTAGAAAGCTTGTCACACAATAAAAAGCTTGTCACACGATATAGAAAGCTTGTCACGCGGAAGACCCATGATAAAATTCATGGTAATAACTTCCGTTTTGCATTGGGGACATCTAGGGGTTGCAATTCCCTCGGAATACGTAACTGCTCCGCCTTCGTTTGCTGACAGATCTGACATTTCTTAATATACTTGTCAATGTGCTTCTTCATCCCTGGCTAGAAATAGCTGGAGTGAATCTTGAAATAGGTCTTCATAAATTTCGCATATCCCGCTATAGGGCTGTTATGTGTATCATGGAGAATGTGTTTACGAACTCCTGATGTCTCGGGAACACATAACTTATCCTTGTAATAAAGGAGTTCAGCTTTCTTCTTATAGTGGCGGAAAGCATCCCTCTTCTTGTCTGTTCTAGCTTCTTTGGATAGACTTTGCCATATCTCCTGGAATTCTGTATCTATGGGAAGAGCCTGTTGTATCTGCTTACCAAACTCACTGGAGAGCGTATGGTATTACAATGCGTTCGAGTGACGAATGGATGTCTGGAAAGCGTGTCAGTGACAACATTATGCTTTCCTGGCTTATAGATGACCTCAAAATCATACTCTTCGAGGAATTCCATCATTCGTCGTTGTCTCAAATTGAGGTGGGGTTGCGTGAAAATATATTAGATGCTCTGGTGATTGGTATCCAATTGGAATCGTCTCCCAAGTAAATAGTGCCTCCAAATGCACAAGGCATGCACGACAGGAATCAATTCTTGGTTATGCGTGGGGTATCACTGCTCCGCATCATTCAACTTTCTAGAATCATACGCGATGACCCGACCTTCTTGCATTAATACTCTATCGGTAGCTATCTTACTAGCATCCGTGGCAACCCACTTATCCTTCTGAGGGTCTGGCAAGGTGAGAACTGGGGCCATTGTCAAAGCATCCTTCAATGACTGGAATCTGGCTTTTTCCTTGTATTTCCAATGTGCCATCCAATCCCTAACCTTCTCATGTTTAGTTAGGTTCGTCAAGGATGCGGCGAGCTTAGCAAAGTCTTTCACAAACTTGCAATAATATCCGGCCAACCCTAGAAAGCTACAAACTTCAGACACATTGGTTGGAATTGGCCAATCCATTACTGCCTCAATCTTGGTTGGATCTGTGGCTATCCCTTCTGCAGTTACAATATTCCGAGATAATCAACCTTGGTGGTTGCAAACTGACACTTGGAGAACTTGGCATAAAGTTCGTGGCATCTCAGTTTCTGTAAGGTCAACTGAAGATGGCACTCATGGTCCTCTAAGGTCTTACTGTATATTAGGATATCATCAAAGAATATGATGACAAAATCATCAAGATATTCACAGAAGACATCATTCATCAACCTCATAAAGGTGGCTAGAGCATTAGTTAGGCCAAATGGCATCACAATGAACTCATAATGCTCATAACGTGTCCGGAATGCGGACTTATCTTTAATTCGTATCTGGTGATATCCCGAACGAAGATCAATCTTCGTAAAATACTTAGCTCCCTGTAGCTAATCCATTAGATCGTCGGCACGGGGTAAGACATACCGATTCTTAATAGTGTGCTTATTAAGTTGGCGATAATCAATGCACATTCTTAAAGTGACATCCTTCTTCTTCACAAAGAGTATTGGGGCACCAAAAGGTGACACACTAGGTCGAATGAAACCCAATTTAAGGAGCTCTTGTTGCTGTTTCTTAAGCTCAGTTAACTCAGGGGTATTCATTCTATATGGAGCTTTACTGGTAGGCTTGGTGCCTGGTTCTAAGGTAATTTCATATTCCATGCCTCTAAAAGGTGGCAATCGATGAATCTCATCCGGAAAGAGGTCATGGTACTCCTGAAGAACAATTGTTATTGCTGGAGGCATGTGTTTGGACTTGGCTTCTACCGAAGCAAGTCGAATCATGCAAATAACCTGGGACTTCTTGATAACTCTCTTCAACTGCAGCAGCCTTGATAACCTGGGACTTCTTGATAACTCTCTCCAACTGGCGTAATGAAATACACTGCATGATGGGAATAACTGGTTTACCTGCTATGGTCACTCGGGCTTCGTTGGCTGCATTGAATGTAACCTCTCGCTTTTCACAATCAATATTTGCCTTTGCAGCAGCCAGAAATTTCACACCCACAATGAGTTCATAACGACCAATGTTCATGATCTCGGCCTAGAGCAATGGGTGCTCTAGCGGATGAATGTTCAGGTTAATGCATCGACCCCGTGTGTGGCGTACGACCCCACTAGCCAATGTAACTAGGCGTGGCTTTGACTTCAAGAGAGTGAGCTGCAAAGCCTACGCTATTCTAGGGAGGCAAAGTTGTGCATCTTTTGCCGGTATCCATGAGGATAATGAAGGGCTTCTGGTCTACTTGGCCAGCAGGTGGAAATGATGCGAAGGTTGGCGATTGGCACCGGCCCGTCTCAATGGCGATATAAACATGAAACACACCTTATATATAGTCGGGTGTGTCGTCATCAGCAACACTTGTTTGGATCGTTGGGGTCTCACGCACCTTGCCAATCCACTTGGCCGAGGGCGGCCTACGACTTGTGTGATGTAGGGGCGATCTTGCGCATCTGGCGTCGGTCGGAAGCACCAATAACAAGCTTTGTCCCGGCGTGGCGGTCGCGAGCCTCCTTTGGAATGGCTTGGAGAATATCTCGAAAAGCTCCCGTGATGTTAGAGGACTTATCACTGTAAAGGAGACTTTCTTCTCTGGCTTCTGATATCCAGTCGAGCAGGGAAGTCCCGGGCTAGGTGAGCGTCCCCTGTAAGGTACATAACCCTTATTCTGACCAAAAGTAGAGAGTCAAGATGGCTGATACTTAAGAGTGTCCTCTTCTAGGCTAAGAGCCTTAGCCTCTGCTTCTGCTACAGTTTTGGGGTCAATTGCTCGAACCATGTTCCTTAAGGTCCCTAGGGGACAACCCCTCAATGTATCCCTCGACTGCTCTGCGCTCATTTATCCCTGGGACATACAATTGTAATCTCATGAACTCATCTGTGTATGCTTGGATGGTTATGTTCTTCTACTTCAGGCGATAAAAGGTCTGAATCTGCTGGCAGCGATGAGCCCTGGGGACATAATGAGACTTAAAGGCTTTGGCAAAAACTTTATAGCGGCACCTACCCCGCGTCAATCCATGCGAGCGGGCGTATCCCTTCCACCATATACGGGCAGATCCTGTAAGATTTGTGGTGGCGACCTTGCCAATATCCTTTTCGGTCATGCCGTAAGATTTTTCAAATTCCTGCATCTCGTCTAACCAAGATTTGGCATCCACTCCAGACCTGTTTTTGCATGAGAACTGCGCCAACTTGCAGTTCTTCCAGATGCTAGTGATGGCAGAGTTCACAGTTTTCTGGTAATCCTTTTTCTTGGCCTTGGCATGGTCACCCTCTTCAGAAGAGTCTGATGAACCAGAAGACTCAGATGTGGCATCCGAGGATGAGCTGCTCCATGCACTCTTCGAGCGAGTGGCTGTAACTGGAGCAGGTGCCGGTGCAGGTGGGGGTGGCTGCCGGTTGGGTAGAACATGAATCTCAAGCCCATATTCCTGTGGTGCCGATGGTGGATTGGTATGCAATACATATGCCTGGAGCTTAGTAAGCTGGCGCTTCATAAGGGTGAGCTCATGTTCTGGAGTAAGACGACCCGGTTGCCCTGGTGTCGCCCACGAAAGGGAAACGTGCACCATCTAAGATACAAATGAAATCGAGATAAGCACATTATGCCAGATGGTTATCACAAGAGCATTACTAGGAAATTGCTTGACATTGAGATATACGGTTACATGTGGCATAATGCCGAAACAAACAACAAAATTGAAAATTTTATTTGTACAAGAGGGTTTAACAAAAAGGTTGGTATATGGTGCCGTACGAGGATAGAGGACCGCATAACGGATACTCTCCCTCACTGCGCGGACTAGTTTACATTTGGCCCAAGCCTGGATGATAAGATCCTGATACTCGAGGGTCGGGCTTATGATCAAGAGATTAAAGAAGTTGCGCATTGCATGATATGGCGCCCATAGGTGATCATCGGCATCCATGAATGCTTCTTTGTTGGTGTATTCCCAATATGACCAACCTCGTTGGATCGTGCGTTGCATGTTTTGGAGAGTTTTGTCACGGAGAAGCGTGACAATTTCCGCCCATCCTTTTGCGGTGTCATATGGCACCTCCAGCCCTGCAACACCCGATAATAGATATACAATCCATAAGTCATTCCTTATACTTAGAAGTCCTCAGGAAGAGAGATAAGTAATATAGGAAAACAGGATTTGTATTTAAAAGGGTATAAAATTGCCAATACAATAGTACATATATCGGAATGGCCAAAGTCCATACTTTATGATTTCTCTCATCTATATCTAGGAACTAGGTCCTGCCTCCTGATCCATTGGTGTAGAAGGCGGTGGTGGATGCCGATGGCGCAGCAGAGTAACCCTTGGATCGACTGTGGTGGCGGCAAGAGAAGCAATTTCTGGTGGATAAGCAGTGGCCAAAGGGGTGGCCACAAGGAGCTTCATGCTCATCCATGGTGCTATGTCTTGTCCCAAGGCAGTGAGAGCAAAGTCCCGGCGCACGAGCACGTAGGTGAAAGTGCAATAGGGAAGCTTCTTATGGCCTGCCAGGGTGGACAATGCACGGCGGTTCCACCACGATGCTTCGGCCTCTGGGCTAGGCCTCGTGCCACAAAAAGGACATGTCCCTGCCGGAAGGCTGATAGGAAGAAGCGTGTGAGGTGGTTTCCCAATGCTTTAACCTCTAGTTTGATAGAGGTAGCCACTTCTTTGTCGAGGTCCATGGTGACCTCTTCCTCCTTAGGCTCCTGTTTTTCTTCCCTCAGATGACTCGGGTTGTTGTAGAGATCCTTCCCTTCTTCATCTGACTCCAAAGGAACATCGATCATATTGATATTCGGGGCATGAGTTCCCATGGTAGTAAAAGCTTCCTGAGGAGGCTGAGGTGGAGGATCCTGGAGCATAAGATCTCTTAGCCGGAGGAGTGTGTTAGCTGGCTCAATGGTTTCCTGTTGAAATTGGAGCAGCTGATGTAACTCTGTAGGGAGCTCAACCGGCATAAAGTCGATGAAGTCATCCATCCAATACTTAGCGAACTCATAAAGCACTTGCGCTTTCTTTCTGGTCTTCAGGCCAGCCACAACATGGTACGTCCACATATTCTAGAGCCTAGTTGCACTCAACCAATACAACGAAACAACATGCAATGAATGAGCCATGTGGCCCTCCCCTTTATTTCCAAAATATTAGTACAATAATTTTTCACTTCTAATAATCACTCATGCACACCGGCCTTTTTGGGCATATAAAAGGCGTCAAAGTACCACAAAGGATTCAAAACTCAAAATAAGTTCATAAAGATTTATAGGCCTCCCTTGCTAATGTCCAACACGACCCCAACATGCTAAGATTCTCGCAAAACTCGCAAAGGATGTTTCCACATCCATCTTTGAGCAAATCTGCAAAAGGAACAAAGAAATCCCTGGTACGAGGACCCCAATCTTGGCATAAAGGCCGCCATATCTTTGGCACACGAGGGCCCACCACCATGGCGCAAGGGCCCTCAACATCGTTCCCACTTAAATCCAACATTCAAGTCATAAGAGTTTCCCCATCAACAATGCTTGGCATCAGAGCCTCCAGCCCATTGTACAAGATACCATCACAAGATTAAGAAGTCAAACAATGAGTCAATCAACATGAAAAACTAAGACATTGACTACAAGAAAACTTCAATAACGCAAAGTTATAACGAGGGGGGCTAAAACTAAAAGGCTTGGGGGAGGGGGTGGTGGGGCAAGCGACCACAAAGGGGGCTCAAGGCAGTGATGAAACCGAGGAGGAATGCAACAAGGCTATAAATACTCCAAGGGGAACTCTCTCAACTAGCCTCAAGAAGTGGATTTATCTGCTAATGTTCCGCCACCACATTGTGCTTACCGGGCTTATACATAATCTCAAAGTCATACTCCTCAAGAAATTCCATCCATCTTCGACGGAGATTGAGATTTGTTTGGGTAGAAAGATATAGCGGAGACTCGGTGATCCATATCTAGCTAGGATATCCTACCAAGAAGGTAGTGTCTCTCGATCCAAGTAAAGCGGACAACTTGCTAACAATTCGATCATGGGTAGGGTATCGATGTTGGTCTCATTCATCTTCTTAGAATCATAGGCAATAACCCTCCCTTCACGCATTAGGACTCCCGGTAGCAATTTTTGGCATCTGTTGCTACTAGCTTATCCTTCTCGGGTAAAACAGCGTGAGGACTGGTGCTGATGTCAAAAGCATCCTTAAGTTTACGAAAACTTACGGACCTTTGCCTTCGGTGTTCGACCCAATCCTTGACTTTCTCATGCTTTGTAAGGTCGGTGAGAGGCGGCGCAATTTTGGCAAAATCCTTGACAAACTTACGGTAATATCCCCCAAGCCCAAAAAACTCGACCTCACGAAACATTACCGGGATGGTCCAATCCCTTTGCCTCTATCTTTCTTTGGATCTGTAGCAATTCCCCCATTTGAAATCACATGCCCCGGATAATCCACCTTTGGTGTGGCAAACTTGCACTTAGAGAACTTTGCAAAGAGCTCATTAGGCGGTTGGGGTCTGAAAATGGCCTCCTATCAGCCATTCCGTCATATTTCCGCTCCTTTTTCCCATGCCACCTAGGATACAAAATCTCATCATTCTGATTTACTTGGAATATTCTCCGGAATAAGGGGATTAGCATTCATGGCGCCATATGTATTTAATTCTGTTGGTTGTCAGACGGTGATGCAACATGTGGCGCTTCTAAAAAAAAAGCCACTTGCATTATAGCATACACAGTAACTCATGGCGGTGCCTCTTGGTTTGTCGGATACCAAGCGTCGTGTCCATAGATTCTTGCGCTTATTTTCATTTAGAGGCCATGGCCATACAAGCTTCCGCCTTCCACATTTCAAACTTTGAATGTGTAGGTTGAAGCTTTGTATCGAACTTTCATTCGGTATTGCTCATGCGCTTTATGGGTGGTTCACATGGAAGTTTAGGCCCTCCATTTGAGTTACGGCGAGTCGGCGCGATTAAAAAATTCAGCTGTTGCATCAGCCTCATAAGTTGGATCTTGCAAGGGCTGATTTTCCAAAGCGGGGCTGAATTTTTTTGCCCCAAGTTCAGCGGGTTTTTAACCCCGGTAACCGCGGATTCGTCCATGTGAACCAAAGATTGCCGGGATCTTTACTTCATCCCAATACAGGGCTTTCCGCCCCTTACAATTCAAAATTTGAATTTGCTTAATGTATAAAAGCATGGATTGTAGGAGAATGGACTTTTCGATTTCCATATGCACGTTGCAAATTTCAAAACGAGGTTATACCGGACGTTCGGCTCACCTGAAGCCCGAATTGTCTTTGGGGCATACAAATTGTACACCTTCATTTCGCGCGTATGCGATCCACATGATATGGAAGCTCCAAATGATATGTGGATAAGGATCCAGCCCGACTCACGAATATGCTCCAGTCTTCAATCGCAAAAAAGAGGTCTAAAAAATAAGAACTTAGACCTCGACGTATTGTGTCTTGCAGGCTCAAAAAGTGTTGACATCTGGGCGGATGGCAGTTTATATCCATTGGATCCGTTGAGTGGCAAGAAACTGTCATTTCGGGACGTTTCAAGTTTAGTTCGATTTTGTGGTGACGGTAACTCTGGCCTCCTAGGATATTGTGAGAGATTGAGAGAGGATGAAGGCATTCGGAATCGAATACAGTTCCTTGAGATGAGCTGCTTCCGATAAGGAAGGGGAAATGTCCGTGAAGATGCTAATAAATGACATTATACTTTGCAATGTGAAGGGTTTATACATTCTTGAAGTACAAAGGTTATGGTGTTTGTGTTTAGATACCGCTAATACAAGAAGGCTTTGACTACCTTTAACAATAGATTCCTTTAAAACTCTATTGCTATTTAAATTATAGCAAAAATGAGTCTTGAAACTCTTTAAGTAGTAGAAGAACTCTTTGACTAGTTATCCATTTGATGACCATTTTTTAAGAAAATATGATATGTGACATTCTTATATGCAAACATTCATAAAATTTATGAACATTGAAGGTCAAAGCCATCCTTGTTTAAAGAGGATCATATGATGCGAAATCTTCATGCGCAGAAGTAATTGCATATAAGAAATTCGCTTGGTGTGATCCTTGCGTAATAAAGTAAATAGAAACACAAATATTCAACTTACAACTTAGCGTAAACAAATAGTATTTTAATAAACCAACACTTTATATACTAACACTTTACACTTTAAATAAGGTATTTCTTTCTTTCCTTTTACTTGAAAGCTATTTTTTTTTTTTCAAAATGGATCACACCAAGCGAATAATACATATGCAAAAAAAAAGGGACACACTAAATTCGCATGGTGTGATCCACTTTCTTATTTGTTGTCAAATTAAAATTAAACACAAGTACTCATTCCTATTTGTATCTAAAATGCTTTACCACTCTTAAGTACATAAGTCATTATCCCTTTTCAAAGAGCATAATATTTTTCAAGAAGGATCACACCAAGCGAATAGTACATATGCAACAAAAATGGAACACACTAAATTCGCATCGTGTGATCCACTTTCTTATTTGTTGTCAAATTAAAATTAAACACAAGTACCCTTCTCATTTAATGCTTTACCACCCCAAGTGCATAAAGTTATTAGTCCTTTTCAAAGAGCATTTTCAAAGAGCATATCTTTTTTTTAAGAAGGATCACATCAAGCATCCTATTTGCATCTAAAATACTTTACCAACTCTAGTAGTACATAAAGTTATTAGCCCTTTTCAAAAAGCAAACACTTTATCAATAAATGAGCACGTCACATATCCACACTTAACTTCAAATAAGACACATATATATTTCTTTTATTAAAAGATAATCAAAGTAATTTTACTATAGGAAGTCATGTTTTTCCAAAAGATCACACCAAGCGATTTTTTGTATAAGCTAAAAGGTTGGAATATACTAAATTAAGCATGGTGTGATCCACTTTCTTGTTTGTTGTCAATAGATAATAACACCAAGTCCCTCATCAATAGTCTCCCATTTGCATATAAAATATGTATCATTCCAAGTTATATTATGTTTTATGAACTAAACTTTTTTCAAAGAGGGTCCCAAAGCAAAATACAAACACTTAATCAATAAGCCAACACTTTACCAACAACCAAAGCTTTATTAAATAAGATTTTTATTAAATAAGATTAAATAAGATTTTTATGTTATTTTATCAAACCTAACAATGTTTCCATATGTGACACTTTGAGTTAACTGATCCAAAGGCTCATGAAAGCGACATTTTATACAATATGTCTTTGGAGCTCATTTTTTCAACAACCCTGGATGCACGTCTTATCAAACATTTCTTCATTGCAAGGACACCATTCTCATAAGGCTTGCACAATTCGCTTAAACGAGGTCATGGGACGACTTTCAAGCTCGGCTCCCACAATTTTACAGCGTAAAACTAGATGCCCATTGCCTGAATGTATATCTTGGAAAAGCATGTCTCTTATGTCCATATGTTAGACAACAACGATGCTAGTAATGCTTTTCCCTAGTCTCAAATCCCCGACATCTGATAAATATAGCCCAAAGAAAAATATTTGATTCAGTGAGTGAATATAAATCAAGAAGAGGGAAGAAAAAAGAAGCAAGGATCACATGACGCGAAATCTCACTACACATTTACAAAGTGCATATGCATTTTCGCATGGTGTGATCCATGTATTATTGAGGGTGCAAATTTGCAAATATCCTCCTCTTCAAACCCCTTCCCCCTCCCTTCCCTTTTTTTTTTTTGCAATATACTATCCATAGCATTTATTTTGAACCCTATAGTTCTACCTATTCATTGCGTATGAATGTCGCTCCGGCGATGTAACTCCATAGTCATCCTTCGTTAAGGATAGCATTCTCACCCACAAGCCTATGGATAGATATCCTTCCACCATCATGCCTTTATTGTTTTGTAAGTGATGAACTGCAGAAGCAATGTAGGAGTACTAGGAGCAATGATGGATGCAATTAGAGATACAGATCGGTCGTTGAATTGTAAGAATGAATGGCAGGGAGCAATACGATGAATGGGAAGAGCTGAAAATTAGGAAAACTTCAGAATGAAAATTTGGGTAGTAAAAACATGGCATGTAACGTACGTTTGCTTGTCCGCACATCGTCTCGCCGTTGTTGCTTAACTCTATGCTCGCCCCGCAAAAACACAGACACTATTGGAGACTTGGATTCCAAATGAAGAGCGAAGGCGGAGAGGATGCACGTAGCGGCGCTAATGTGAACAATGGAAATCTTGGTGCCAAAATTTGAAAAAGTGGTTGGTGCATGTGGGCATGTGCACAGTAGGCGGGAAAAGTAGCCATTATTTTGGTCCGCGATACGATTTTCGAAAAATGCGGGCCATTAATGTGGTTGCAATGAATGCACAAACATGTCCTATGAAATTTCGCCATGTGGATGCCAAGTAAGCCTGCTCCTCTTTCTACTTGCCAACTAATACTGACTTTGGAAAAAAATGCGCAAACATCATTGGTCGCGAGAAACATGACGTGGAATTCTGGCATCCAAGATAAGGGCCATTTTGAGACCCCAAATCCGCCCTAATGGGTGACGTCTTAGCTTCTACAAGGCCATCCGAAGGTGCTTCTCATGCTCCTCAAGGGTCTTACTATAGATGAGAATGTCGTCAAAGAACATGACAACAAAATCATCCAAGTATTCTCGGAAGACATCATTCAAGCATAAAAGTTGCGGGGGCATTAGTTAAACCAAAAGGCATAACTGTAAATTCATAATGCCCGTATCCAGTACGAAAAGAAGATTTATGGATGTTCTCCTCTTTTATTCATATCTGGTGATACCCAGAGCGTAAGTCAATTTTTGAGAAGTATTTGGCCCCTTGCAATTGGTCCATAAGATCATCTGCTCTAGGTAAAGCATAGCGATTTTTTATCGTATGCTTGTTGAGCTGCCGATAGTCAATGCACATCCTCATGGAGCCATCCTTCTTCTTAACAAAGAGAATAGGAGCACCAAAATGTGAAACACTAGGTCGAATGAACCCTAGGTTCAATAGCTCCTGGAGTTGCTTCTTAAGCTCTACCAACTCAGGGGGACTCATGCGGTATGGCGCCTTACTTGTAGGCTTAGTACCTGGTTCCAAAGCTATCTCACATTCCACCCCTCTGAAAGGAGGAAGTTTCTGGATCTCATCTGGAAAAAGATCCTTAAATTCCCTGAGAAGATTGGCAATGTTCTCTGGCAATGCATCGACTACCTGCTTCTGCTTAGCATCCGACTCAATGGAGGCAAGTCTGATAACGCAAAGTGTCTTATCCTTGCGTAAAGCTTTATCTAACTGCCTGATAGACATGGACTGCATAATGGGGTTTAATGGATCACTTCCCGTTTCTCGCATTCTATATTGGCTTTAGCAAATGCCAAGAATTCCATGCCAACAATAAGATCATACTTGCCGATATCCATTAGCTCGAAAGTCACTGGTCTCGGTCTCGATCTCAAGGTCTCAAGTTTCAATACTTGCGCCATTCTGGGAGAAGCAAAATTATGGGTACTACCCGTATCCATAAGAATAACAAAAGGTTTACTGTCTACCTGGCCTATAGCAGAAATAACGGCAGGCTGACTTTCAGCATTGCCGGTTTCAATAGCTGCAAAAATATGAGACGCACCGTCAATGTACTCGTGAGCCTCCTCGTCAACAGGTGGTGAAGACTCGAGATCGTCCCAGTCGAGGTCGGCCATGGCCAGCTGAGCAGTTTGTGTGACATAAGGGCAGTTCTGCATCATGTGGCCGGATAGCATACACCTAAACATGCCTTATCCTTGCGGAGTTGTGCTTGAGCCTCTTTGGAAATAGACCATAAGAGGTCCCAAATGGAGCTACCCATATTATTGGGCTTATCTGGCACGTTGAAGGTGACTTTCTTATCCTGTCGCCCATTTGAATTTTGCTGAGAGGGTCCAGGACTTGGAGAACGAGGCTTATACGGTGTGTAAGGGCGAGGCTGAGAATAGGAGGCGGGACGCTGATACTGGTTCTTTGGTATGTCCTCCTCGAGGCTTAATGCCTTAGCCTCGGCCTCTGCAACAGATTTCGGGTCTATGGCTTTAACCATTCTTTTAATTGATGGTGCCAACCCTTCAATATATCCTTCCACTGCTCTCTTTTCATTCATACCCGGCACATATAGCCTCAAGCGCATGAACTCGTCAGTATAGGCTTGAACTGACATACCCTTCTGCTCCAACCTGTAGAAAGTCTGTATCTGTTGGCACTTGTGCGCACGAGGCACATAGTGCGACTTAAAAGCCTTTGCAAACTTCTTAAACTTGCATCTGCTCCTATCTAGATGTTTAGCTCTAGCATAACCTTTCCACCAAATCCTAGCTGCACCTGTGAGGTTGGTGGTGGCAACCTTCCCTGTATCCTTCTCGGTCATACCATATGATTTTCCAAATTCTTTCATCTCGTCTAACCAAGATTCCGCATTAAGACCTCCCCTGGATTTCCCATCAAACTGGGCTAACTTCCTGTTCTTCCATATGCTTGTAATGGCTGTGTCCACGGTCTTGCGGTATTCCTTATCCTTCTTGGCATGGTGACCTGACGAGACGGATGACTCCGAAGATTCAGAGGTGTTGGTCTGTGAAGACGTGGCACTCTCGCTAGAAGAGCTTCTTATTTAGCATGGTGCCTCTTAAATCCGTGCCGCGGGGTCTTGCCGGTCGCGGGTGGTTGCTTTCGGTTGGTGGACTCGGCCGGTAATGGCGGTAACTCGGTCCATTTTCAGGTCTGCGACTGCGGAGGTTTGTGTTCAACACATAGGCTTGGAGCTTCGGTGGTGGCATTTCATAATCATAAGCTCATGTTCCGGGGTAAGGCGGCCGGTTGAGCGGGTGTAAGCCCATGGCGTGCGTCTAAACGGGGAAGAGGAGAAAGATAAGCAATTTCATCCCACTTGTGATAACAAGAAGTAGGCAGCCAATAACAATAACAGGGGCAACACAAGCGGAATTAAAGAAAGCAAACTTTTACGAAAACAAAGTCATGGTTACATCAAAGGAGTATTACAGTAAAAGATGGTTACAACACAACTTGCGGGTGTACATCACAAAACTTGAGGGTTATGTACAAACAATCTAAGCAAAAGCACACGTAGACAAAAAAAAAAAAAAAAAAAAAAAATGTGGAGATCGGGGCCTAGGGCTGCGTGAAGGGGTACAGAATGGAGTAACGAATACTCTCCCGCACCGCCCTCACGACTTTGTACCGAGCCCACGCCTGAATGATCTCATGGACTAATGATCAGCAAGTTGAAGAGGTCTCGAAGTGCATAGAAGATCTGCCAGAGATGATCATTTGCATCTAAAGGCTTCCCGTTTCATCATATCCCAATAGTTCCACGTCCTACGGAGGGCCTGCTGCAGATGCTCGAAGGCGTGCTCACGAAGGATATTAACAACTTCCAAATCCTTAATGGGGTCATAGGGCTCGCCTTCATCCTCTGGTTCCTCTTCCTCATACCCATCATCATCCTCTTCATACTCTCCATCTTCTTCTTCATAGCCCTGCTCGGGTGGAGGCTCGTCCTCTTGTCGTAGTTCTTCAGGTATTTCGTCTTCGCTCTCTTCCACTTCATCGTCTGTATGACGGCAAGGATGAATGTACAATACAGAATGATTCCTTATACTTCAACCCTAAAAGAGAGAGACAAGTATTGTAAGAAAAAGACAATTTAATTGTATTCAACAATACATCTATCTACCATGTGATGGCTCATTGAAAATGCCAATAAAAAATTACATCGATAGGCAATACAAAGATCTATAATTGTCAAGACATATTTAAGAACTAGGTTCCTCATCTTCCTCCATAGGCTGAGGAGGCGGCCGGTAGCGCATTAAGGTGGTGCTAGGACTAGCAAAGAGGGCGGCTCGAGCTGCTGCATCTGGTGGTAGGCAAGTAGCCAGAGGTGCCGCGACAAGGAGACGCATATTACCGCAGCCCGCCACGTCCCCCAATGGCACTATAGCAAGATCCCATCGAATCAACGTGATAGTGGTGGCATGATAATCGATCTTCTTGTGGCCCGCCAAGGTGGATAATGCACGGAGTGCCCACCAAGATGCTTCGGATGGAGGCCCCAAATACTTGGAGAAGAAAAGAACCTCACCTTGTCGGAAAAAAGAAAGGAAAGATCGGGTCAAGTGATTGCCCATTGCCTTAATCTGTGGATCCCTTGAGGTCTCTGTCTCCTTTTCGAAGTTGATGGGTATTCTCTCCTGCTCGGCCTCTAAGTCGTATTTAATTAAAGTGGGACAAATCTTGAATTTTGGGACTCGGACTGAAAATGGGACTCACACACCATAAAAGAAATTTCTGAATTGATTGCTTGAATAGAATTACACATGACACACATAGAATTGGGTTACTTGTTTTCCTCATAAATTTTACAAACCACTAGTTGAGAAAGTTTTCAAACTTCTCAATATTATGTACCCTCATACAGGGATATAGCATGGAGGTTGCTCATGGCCTTGTCCATCTCCCTTCTTGGGATCTTGTGTGTGTTGTCCTTTGCAATGTGAGAACTTGGATATGACCATACCACACACTCCACCAATTCCCTCCTTTGAGGGTCAGCATGATTTGCCCTCCACTTCTTCTCCCAGCAGTCAGTGTATTGCTCCTTCAAGTTGCCCTTCTTGTGTCTCCCAATGGGCTCCCAATATTGAATTTGGAATCCAGGACGCAACTCCTCTCCATCAGGCATAGTGGTTGTTACATCAGAGAGTGCCACCCCTAACCATATTGGACAGTCCTCATCATCAGGCCTTACTAGCACAAAGTATCCTTCCTTGATGTCCTCAAAGGGATCCCACTCAGGAAGATCAAACCACTTCGGCTTTGAGGCCTTACTTCCCACAAACCACTTGGAACCCTTGTTGGGACCCAAGTGAGCATTCTTAGACGTGCTTGCACCTTGAGAACCCTCCCATCTTGACTCTGGCAAGAACCCGTCTCTTAGCTCCCTCCCACATGGTCGTTGGGTTCCAAGCATGTCACAACTTTCTCCCAAAGACTTGATTAGGGGAGTCCATTTGATTTTTCTTAAGAGTGGAGGTGTGCTTTCCATTTTGAACATCATCCCGGTGCGTTATGTAATCCTTGATGCCCTTCACCGGTTGGCTAGAGTCTTTGATCTGCCTTGAAGGGAGGTAGTGGTTTTGGCTGCCCTTTAGGAATGAGAACTTCACCAGAAGAGCACCCCTTTGCCACAACTCGATACCTTGTACGGGCATCCACAACTTGTCACCTGGTCTCCACTTATATTGCATGATTGGTATTCCATCCCTAACCCAAAACTTGAACTGAAGTGGCTTTGTGTGTCTGTCAATAACTGGTCCTTACCATCTAGCAAGTATCCTTCTACAAATGATTTCCAACCGCAACCTCATCCATCAAGAAAGCCATTGGGTTGGGGTCAATGCAGCTCTCAAACACATCCATTAGTTCGTGGAGAGTGGTCACGTTTTCTCTCTTGAGCTTGGTGGAGAAAGTTCCAAAGAATCCATCTATATCATCATGCGTATGCCCAACCATCATGAATCCCACTTTCACAACTTTGAATACTCCCATCACATCCAAGTATGACATTGCCCCAAACATCCATCTATTCTTGTTTTTCTTTCCAACGGTTGTCCAACTGAAACACATAGCTCCTCAGGCGGTGATTTCTCAAGTAAGGGGAAATCATCCCAAGTCCTCCTTGATTCACTAGACACCTTGGATGTGAGCTTTTTATCCGCCTTTGGTAACAAAGCGGTTGATCATCCATCAAAGCCTCAAAATGGGTCTTTGAAGGGGAATACCTCCTCCCTTCTATCGATCCTTTCTCTAGTGTTCTCAGGCACTTGAAAATAGAGCTCACATGGAAGTTTGGATCATCTCTCCATAGATCAAGCACAAAATGACCATATGTTCCAGTTCCATGACCATGTGTTAATACACCCGCCCGGACTTACTTTTATCAAAAAGCGTTTTGACAACGCTTGGGTAAAGGATCTAGCTTTGGCAAGAAAGTCTTGTGTTGGTCCATCTTATCATGAATTATACACAAAAATTTGTCCATTTGCATCTCGTAAAAATGTTCTCCACTGCCAATACAACTGTCTACATGATATTTGGTCCCTTTGGTGATCTGCAAATTGCTCCCTAATTGCCATTCTTTCTTTCTCTATTGCAGTTGATGCAAGTGTATCCTTGAGTTGAATGCAAGTGTTGCACTTTGAGAATGGCATGTGTTGTAGGACACTCACGTCCGAGAAGTGAGTGCTCCATAACTTGCTGAAATGTGATTGAGAAAGAGGCCTACCTCCAAAGTGGTTTCTAGGATGGAGTTGACCTCCTTAAGGCACTCCTTTTGGATATAGTGTTGTGGCAACACTCTTTGCACCACTCGCACAATCGTGCTTTCGTTCACCTTCGACTTGTGGGGCATAGATTGAGACATGTATCTCACAAAGCTCTCAAGACTGCAATGGCCTTTAGAGTATTTGCTCTAGGTTTCAAAGTGAGTGCATTACCATGTTGGAACAAAGTGTGCCTTTTTCTAACCTGCTCCCAAAGATCGTAAAATGAAGACTTGCTCACCCCAAGAATCCATCTCAATGCTCTCATGCATACCTTCATGCCCCTCAATTGATATAGTAGCCAGCCCCGTGTTTTCATCATAGCTGGAATTCCTACACAAGGAGTAAATGAAATTAATCCTATCTTTTTGAAGCTGTCCAATGTATTGGGACCTTATCTCGCACGAGGTCATCCACATTGTCTTTGCCTTTGTGCAATCTAGGTTGCAACACTCTTGTCCCCTAATGGCCTCCGTGTTTTCTTTGGTTGGTGCCATACTTTCCATCCTTTCTAAATATTTGTCACTTCTAGGCCTCTTGGGCACCCTTTTGGTCGCCTTTTTATGAAAGACATAGCGTCTCTTCCTTGTGATCAAAGGATGCTCATCGACCACCAAATCTTCCACATGGCCTTGGGTGGGCCTTGGGGTGTGTAGTTCGAAGAGGGCATTCTAGAGTATCACCATTCTTGTGTGTAATATATCTAATTGGCCATCTCAACCGAGCTCGGGACTCCGGAGCCCCGAGCACACAATGCAATCACTAGAGCTTCCCGGGACATGATTGTATCAACCCGATAAGAAGCTTCACAATGCCAACTCCAAGATGTTCATCTCCCAACCTCTCATCATTCACACTATCAAATGGATCAAGCTGCAGTTATTATGCCCTCTGCCAAATACCGTAGTTGCAGTTTGCAAAGGGTGCAACAAAAGGCAACCCATCTTCCTCCATTGGAGCCTAGGGCAATGGCCTCTGCTGGACTTCCCTGGCTCCATTTTACTCATCTCACATGCTCCCTGAATGAAAAAGCTCACATTAAAACCATATAGCCCCAAACACCACAAATATGACCATATGAACCATATAAAACCATACAAACATATTAAACTAGTAATGGTACCCAACATTGCTGGGCGTAAGTTGAGAGCCTATAAATGTTTTTGGCTGTAGTGAGAAAAGCCCTATACCTTTCCCTTTCTGTTTCCCTTTCCGTTTTGCTCTATCCCGTATTTCACTTTTTCTTATTTTCTATACACGTTTCTTTTTCTTTTCAATTTTTTCCCGTTTTTTCGCATATATTTCCTTGTTTCCCCACCCCGTTCCTTCCTTTCCGTCTTCCCTTTTTCCGATAACCTTTTTCCCTTTCCTTTTCCTCCTTTCCCCACCCTTTCCTTCTTCTCCTTTTTCCATGCCCTTCTCCCTTTCCCTTCACCTTTTTCCATGCCTTCTCTTTTCCCCACCCTTTTTCCATGTCTTCTCTTTTCCTCAATCTTTTAGTGTCGCTTTTTTCCATGCCTATTTTCCCTTATCTTTTCCTCCATTTCCCAGCCTTTCGCTCTTCCTTTTTTTGGGTGCCCTTTTCTCCTCCTTTTTTCTTTTTCCTCTCTCGTTTTCCATGCCCTTTTTCCTTCATTTCCTTTTCCTTTTCCCTTTTCCCATGCCTTTCCACATTGTTTTCTTTTCTTATTTTCCTATACTTATTTTCCTCCTTTTTCCACCCTTTCTCTCTTTCCCTTTTTTTTTTCTATTTCTTCGCCATTTTCCTCTTCCTTTTTATCTCATGCCCTTTCCCCCTTCCCTTTTCTTGTTTACCTTTTTCCCTTATCTTTCCCTCCATTTCCAGCCTTTCGCTCTTCCTTTTTTTGGGTGCCCTTTTCTCCTCCTTTTTTTTTCCCTTCCCGTTTTCCATGCCCTTTTTACCTTCCCTTTTCCCATCTCCTCACCCTTTCTCCCTTCCCGTTTTCTATGTTCCCTTTTTCTCTTCCCTTTTCCTATTTTCCTCTTTTCCCTTTTCCCGTATCCCCACCCCGTTCCTTCCTTTCCCTCTTCCCTTTTTCCGATAACCTTTTTCCCTTTCCTTTTCCTCCTTTCCCCACCCTTTCCTTCTTCTCCTTTTTCCATGCCCTTCTCCCTTTCCCTTCACCTTTTTCCATGCCTTCTCTTTTCCCCACCCTTTTTCCATGTCTTCTCTTTTCCTCAATCTTTTAGTGTCGCTTTTTTCCATGCCTATTTTCCCTTATCTTTTCCTCCATTTCCCAGCCTTTCGCTCTTCCTTTTTTTGGGTGCCCTTTTCTCCTCCTTTTTTCTTTTTCCTCTCCCGTTTTCCATGCCCTTTTTCCTTCCTTTCCTTTTCCTTTTCCCTTTTCCCATGCCTTTCCACATTGTTTTCTTTTCTTATTTTCCTATACTTATTTTCCTCCTTTTTCCACGCTTTCTCTCTTCCCCCTTTTTTTTCTATTTCTTCGCCATTTTCCTCTTCCTTTTTATCTCATGCCCTTTCCCCCTTCCCTTTTCTTGTTTACCTTTTTCCCTTATCTTTCCCTCCATTTCCAGCCTTTCGCTCTTCCTTTTTTTGGGTGCCCTTTTCTCCTCCTTTTTTTTCCCTTCCCGTTTTCCATGCCCTTTTTACCTTCCTTTTTCCCATCTCCTCACCCTTTCTCCCTTCCCGTTTTCTATGTTCCCTTTTTCTCTTCCCTTTTCCCATTTTCCTCTTTTCCCACCCCCTCCACCTTTTTCCCTTTTCCCTCCTTTTTTCTTTTCCATTTCTCTTCTCTTACGCTCTTTTTCCCTTCCCTTTTTTTCCACCCCTTTCTTCTTTCTATTTTTCCTGTGCTTTCCTTTTCCTCCTTTTCCCACCCTTTCCCACTTCTCTTTTTCCCGTGTGATTTTTTCTTCTTTTCCCCCTTCCTTTTTATTTTCTCTTTTCCTCTTCCCATGTTTTCTTCCCCTTTTCCCTCGCTCCCCTGCTTCCCTTTCCTAATGGATTTTTTTCTTGTTTTCCTCCTTTCCCGATCCTTTCCTCGTGCCCTTTTTCCTTCCTTTCATTTTCCTTTTTCCTTTTCCCTTTTCCCATGCATTTCCACATTTGTTTTCTTTTCTTATTTTCCTCCTTTTCCCACCTTTTCTTTCTTCCCCTTTTTTTTTCCTTTTATTTTTTCTATTTCTTCGCCATTTTCCTCTTCCCTTTTATATCATGCCCTTTCCCCCTTCCCTTTTCTTGTTTACATTTTTCCCTTTTTCTCATGCCTTTTTTTTATGTTCCCTTTCCCCCTTTTCCCTTTCCTTTTTCTTTCTTCTCACTTTCCCTTATTTCTTCCCTTCTCCCCATCCTTTTCTTGTTCTCCCTTTTCCCTTCCCTCTTCCTCATTTTCCCAACCTTTTAGTCTTCCCCTTTTCTCGATTCACTTTTTTCCCTCCATTTCCCTCTCTCTTTTTCTTTTTCCTTTTTTCTTTTCTTTTTCCTTTTCCCTTTCCTTTTCTTTTTCCGTTTCCTTTTCCTATGCCATTTTTCCCTTCCTTTTTCCTCTTTCTTCAACGCTGTTCTCCCTTTTCCCATGCCCTTTTTTACTTCCCTTTTTCAATGCTTTTTTTCTCCTCTCTTTTCCCCTTTCTTCAATCTTTCCTTCTTCCTTTTTTTTCCAGTGCCCTTTCCTCTTCCCTTTACCACTTTATCTCTTCCCTTTTCCCTCATGCTCTTTCTCCAGGTACCTTTTCCCCCTTCCCTTTTCTTTATTCTTTCCCTTTTCATTTTTTCATGCTTTTTTCTCTTCTCTTATCCCCACCCTTTTCCCTTTGCTTTTCTCCCTTTTCCCGTGCCTTTTCGCCCTTCACATTCTCTCTTGTCTCTTCCCTTTTTCCTTTCCCCCCTTTTTCCTTTACCCTTTCCCCTTAAGAGATCAAAGTACGACCAATCATGGTGATAGTAAGTCGTGCAATAAATCTCGGCCTTCGGATGCACTCAGATGATCTCAAATTAGGGCTTGATCCAAGAATTACGGTATAACATTATAATATAAGATATAACCATATTAAATCATACAACCATATTAACTAAAATCATATAACCATATTAAAGCATACAACCACACTCATTCTAAACCATATGTAAACATTGTAACCATATATAACCATTGAAACCTTATTAAATACATAAGATAACATATATAAACATATAACCTACCCTTTCATATCTTGTCACGGCCACGTGGCGCCTCTTCAGAGGCTGAAACCGTGGCCATGTCAGCAATCCGCACTGCCACGTCATGGAGGGCATGGCCCACATGTGACAGAAGTTTATTATTGCACTTTTATGAGGTTCGAGGGTGCAGCCAGAATTAACTGCACCCTCTTCCTCTCCCCCCCGACCATTCTTCCTCCCCTGTTTTTTCTGATCACTCTTCGAGCTCTGTGTTTTCCTCAAGTGCCCGCTTTTCCGATCGGTGATCGATCGAACCGAAGCGATTCCAAGGCCATCTTATATGCCAAAGGCTTTGGTCGACGGATCGGGACGGCTTCAGCCACCGGTTCTCCGCAGATTCATTGTTCGAGTGCGTTACCGCTGAGAAGAAAGTGAGGCCCTTTTAGTGCTGCTTTTTAGTTTTTACGTAAGTCCTTTAGTGCATTTTTACTTATATTCTGTTGTTAGAGGCTCTTATTAATCCCCTGATACAATTTCTGACCGACAAATCCTTATTCACGCTTTGCTTAATCCACTATACCCACATGGAACCAGAACACGGAAGCCTCCTCCTCATCCAAGCAAATCTTCCGGGTATGTTTTGTAATATCATACCCTTTTTAATCTCATTTTCTCTTGTTCTCCCGCTTGTTCTCTGTTTTCTCATTAATCTCACTAATCTCTCTCGTTATCTGTTTTCCCTTTGTATTGTTTTTTATTTTTTTGTTATCTTTTTTTCTTGCTTGTGGTTGAATTGAATACATTGTATGTGCACAAGTGAGAATAGTGGTTAGAGTAGTAGCAAGCAACCGAGATAGAAATCATCGAGACCGGTGTTAGGAAGTAAGATATTGCAGAGCATTAACAGTAACATAACTAGGAATGTCTTTTCTCCCAAAGAAGAACTAAGAATAGGAATTGCTTCACGGAATCTCCATTTCTAACTCACAAAGAAATCTAACGGGGAGACATGCGTATGGGAGTGGTGAGTTGAGAATACATACTTTGCCACGATCCAGAAGTCTGGGGCCTTCTTCTCGACCAGCGAGGTAGAAGAGGGAGTGTACACTGACCGCTGGTTGGGTTGAGGGATTCGACTTGGCGATTCGGGGATTGCACAAGCTACCCAATGTCTTCACATTGTTTAGAACGGCTAGCTGCGACCTTCGTTCGTGAGTCGAGAATGTGATCCCCGCCAATGGTCCTTTGCGGTCGCCTTGTACCCTCCACGGGAAACGAGGCCACTCTCGCCGAACTATGCTCATCGAATATTCGCGAAGGGACTGCTCCGGACGGGTGGGAGGCCTGGCGACTAACCACCGAGAGGTGCTGGCTCGACTTCGTGGAGTCAAGAAAAACGAGGTGCTCTAGTGCACTCTAGAGCTGGCTGTAAGAGACGATCTTAACCACTCTCCTATCTTCCTCGGACATTGCGCGGGAAGTGGTTTTCACCTGCCTCACCGCAGCCAACTCTTAGCAACCCAATTCTCCTTTATTGTGGTCGCGATGGCCTCTACCCAATCAAAGACTGTCTCCTTCGAACCATCTTCGTCTGAATATTGCGAAGGGGATGGGCCTCGATTGGGTGGAGGCCTCGGCAACTAACCACAGAGGTGCTGGCCGCTTTCTCGACTCGTGAGTCGGAGAAAACGCCGCCTCTAGTGCACTGGCTGGCTAGACAGTCTTAACAACTCTCCTTCTATCTTCCTGACATTGGCGGAAGGGAAGTTGTTTTGATCGTCATAGCCCACTCTTTAGAACCCACGTGGGAAACCACGAGCTTGTCAGATGCATTCTTCGGTCATGAAAGTCGGGAATGCCTTACCCAACCGCACTCCATGTGTACTCCTCCGAGTTCTCGATGCTTAAGGCATTCTCGAATTTGCGAAGTCGAGAATGTAGACACGGGGAAAACAATGATTCTCGACTCAAGCTAGTCGAGAATCCTCTAGCCGACCAATTCTCACATTGTGGTCGCAGGTGGCCTCTACCTAGTCGAGTCACTCTCCTTGAACCATCTTCGCCGAATATTGCGAGGGGAGGGGCTCGACCGGTGGAGGCCTCTACAACTAACCACAGAGAAACCACGTGAGAGGAAGCCAAGGCTTGCATTCTCTACAACCATGCACTTTGTATTCTCCTGTTTTTAGTCCCAAGTGCCTCTAGCCACAATGCGAGAGCCACTCTCCTTCGAACCATCTTCCTCGAATATTGCGAGAGGAGTGGTTCGGTTGGGTGGAGGCCCCTCCGACTAACTACAAGAGGATGCATTTGAACCGCATCTCCGGGCCTTAGACCTAGCCCGATCTATGTACAACATTCCAAGAAAACACTCCATGAAAAAGACACCTAAAAGCGGAAACTGTTCATTAACCTCGATCCATTGTTTCCTTTGCCGAAAGCATCTCTCAACCCGAGTAAATCATCTCGGCTGAAAAATCTTTGGACAAGGAAACGATGAATCCGTCGAGCTTATCGGCGGTTCCATTATTTAAACACGGGCGGCATGTTCTACGTTTAAATAACATAGGCATCTCTCAAACTCACCTCTTCACGCTAGTAATTCCTTGGGCCCATTGTATCACGGATCCCGCGACCTCACCTAGAGTCTTTGCTTCTTCGCCGGTCTCATCAAGAGTGTATTCGCATCTAATACTTGTATCACTACGATTCGGCGTATCCCCATTCCATGGCGCCGCAGATGTAGAGTTCAGATTCCGCGGCTCCTCTCCGCTTCCTACCTTAGCTCGTGCTCATCGATCAAATCATCGCTTGCAATAGGGACGGTCGGGGAAAAAAACACATATGCAAGGCCGGCATTAGCGACTTACAGCGTCGCTGGGCGCCATTCGAAAGTAAACTACGGTCGATGCTCCCCTCCAACTCGAGGTCCCCAATGCGCAGAGGAAGATAAACACGCTCCGCTCACTTAGTCCCTTGATGTGATTAAATTTCGAAATAGTGTTTGGGGGCTAAAGCCGACCGTCTTTGTACCCTTAGCCCGGTTTTTATAAATGATTGCATGTCCTTAAATTCAAACTAAAGAACACGCCCGATCTTTTTTACATGCGGTCCTAAAACTCACTGGCCTGGGAGGAAACTTAATTCTGAGAGGGGTCCGATCGGGAAGAAGATGAGGGGGCATCTGAGACATGGCGACTCTGGCCCAAGAAGGCCTCGCCGGAGGGGATGCTTCTACGGCCGACAAAGAAGAAGAAGAAGACAAACACCCCGTGTGAGCTCACGAGGTTTTTCTTTTGTCGGAATACCTTAAGCGATCCATCCTTTCTTCTTGCGGCATTCACCTCGGACTCACCGGTGATCATCGGCGAACTCCATTCTTCGATCATCGAGGGACCGGAGACGAGCTTCTGAAACGCCAGCCAGATTCTTGGTGGTATGTCGAGGTATCGACAAGTGGGAAGGAGAAAGATCTGTTTCTACACCAAAGGGACAAGAAGAGCTCAGGGAGACAAGTACAAAGAAAATCGGTGTTGTGCTCTCCGATCTCTCAGCGCTTGATTCGAAGCATTTAACACTACATGTCGGGGACGCCGGAAAGAGTAAGTTCTATCACACCAAAAATTAGCGGTTTCAAATTATTCTCACTCTTCCATGAGCAAGGCTAAGGGCAAAAAAAAGGCCGGCGCCTTTAAATTGTCGAACCTTGGGTGGAAGGATGGAAGGGATGAAGGAGGCCAAAACCCTAACATCCGTGGAGCTTGGTATGGAGATTTCCGAGTCGGGGAAAAACTGTTCAATCTGAGGGGAGCTTCACTTCTTTTGTCTTTGAAGACTCTACAACACTCTGATGGGGGGAATGAAGTTGTGGTTCATACACAAAAAGTCCACCAAAAACAAAGACGGGGAAGATGACACCACGGGAGGAATCGGATGTGCTAAGGAGACGAAGATATGGTCGACTCCCCAATAATGGATCCGGATGATCAGATCGATTTCCACGGAGAGGGGCACGAAAAATGGAGCGGCCGGGCTCGGTATTATCGGTTGGGAATATCACACAATTTCTGCTTTGGACATTAGACGGGCTGAAGGTTTGCACGGGAGATGCCGCCTTGTTCAACCACGTGGAATTTAATCCGCACACATTTGGAGATCCCCGAACCTCGATGGTGCGACATCCTCGCTGCAGATCCAATGCTGCCGGATGTCATCCCTTTAGCGATCGGCCCGGTGAGTTGTTCATTTGGAAGTCCGAGGAAGATCTCGAAGGGAAAAAGACGTCCCGGTTCGGGTTTGTAGGCGGTCGGCATTCAAAGTGAGGGGCTCAAGTATTGCAAACGAGAGAAGGAGGTGCCGCAAAGGATCAAGGATAGATATGCCAAGCGAGAGTCGCGCAGAGTTCTTTTCTACGGAGACGCCAAGAACCGAAACGGCAAAGATTAGCCAACTGCGCTGTAACACAATAGCAGCGAGTGCCGGCTACGTAAGGTAAATAACTCTCTAAAACTTTCATTTCGACTGGCGAAGTCGAGAAAGCCCTACCATCCTAACATTTGCCGACATCGGGGTTTTCGATTTCGCAGTCGAAAGCCGTGGTAAATACGTAAAAATCAAAGGATGCGAGCTTTTCGACTCAGCGAGAAACCCGAAGAAGTAAAAGAAAATTAGACATTCAAGGGACTTTTCACTCGCGAAGTCGAGAAAGCCCTACCATCCTAACATTTTCCGATTATCATCGGGGTTTTCATTTCGCGATCGAGAAAGCCAGGTAACATAGAAAATCAAAGGATCGCGAGCTTTTCGACTTCGAGTCGAAAACCAAGACAAGTAAAAGAAAATTAGGCGTTCAGGGACTTTCTGCTTCTCGGAAGTCGAGAAAACCCGGGCTACTATTTACTGTTTATTCCGTGTGTTTGTAGATACTTTCATGCTCTGACATTGGTACATTGACTGAATGCAACCCTTATCCTGACTAGATCATACACGCTAGGCAACAGTGGAAAGCATTGGGTTGTCCTCAGCGTCCTAAAGAAAACAGGGCTCCCTCGGATAAGTGGAAGACCTTTGAGAAACTATGCAGATATGTTCTGTTGGAGGGACAGGAAGATGATGAGGGAGAGGAAGAAGAGGAGAAGAAGAAAAGAACACCAAGGAAAGGCAGGGAGTCTCTCTCAGACCAATATGACCTCATTCTTAGCAATCGGAGGCGGATCTGGGAGAAATGGACCGAGATATGGGCTCAATGGACAAAAGGCAAGTGAAGGACAAAGAATGGAGAATTTCCATGCAGGCCGGACCCCAAGTTGTTTGACAAGCAGTTCATGAAGAGGATACAGGGCCTCACGGACAAAGAAACGCTTGACCTACAAGGCAAAATCTTGGATGGAACAATCCTACTAAGGAAGACCAGGAGTTCTAAAATGCAGGACGCAAAGGATTATGCCACACCCTAAAGCGGCGGCGTGCGTTAGAAGAAGGCATCACGAAGTTACGCAACGTTGCATCTAATGAATACCATGATTTTGATTATTACAAGGAAAAGGCTGCCCTTGATGAGGAAGACATAAAGGAATTGAACCGCCTATGTCAACCCTACATCAACACCAAGCTGAAGCGTAACGTCAAAACCCTTCCTTTCCCTCGAGCGTGCTATGGCAATTCTCAAGAGGAAGCTTGGATTCGGGTGGTCCCATTTAAGGCGCGCACGATAGCTCCCCCATTTCTAGTAACTTTGGGACACAAGGGATTTGGTGGTGCGGGCGCACTGGACCCGTGGCACTATTTGCCATCAATATGATCGAAGACCCCACTTTTTTATGACAAAGCCGACATAGAGCGGTGGTACAAGGCGTGTCTGGACATGACCGACCGGATACTTTCGGTTTCCTTGTCTTTTTGCATGCCGGCAATCGGACAACCGTTGTCTCCCAATGGGTACTGATATTAACTTCACCAACAAGATCATGCACTCCATATACTAACTTGATCATGAGTGCAGGACTTGGCTTGCCGAAGGCACCAAGCTTTGCAAACATAGTTTTGGTTTTGATTTCAAGATCGGCGTGTAGACTGGATAAGTGGTGGTCTAGCTTAACATCATTATCTCGACAAGTTCATGATCTCTCAAGAGCGGATGGAACCCTGGAAGGGGGGCCGATTTATGGAGGATGTTCCATCGATGGACAAGGTTAGCAAAGATGGTGCGACCGGTCCTATACATAGAATTCCTATCCGCCAAGAGTTATCAAGTACTTCATTACCAGCTTGGTGAGGAAGATCAAATTGTATCGCAGTGGTACATGAATGGCCTATTCTCTCGAGGGGGCTATCTTTGTTTGGAATGAAACCTATATCCGTGGTTGGAAATAAAGACATGGTTGAAACCATTCGGTCATACCGGATGCGCTTCATGAGCATTTCAAGGGGAGGAAGACAAATGGAAGCAAATAAAGGCAGCGAGGACGAGGGAGACAAAGGCGGCGGAGGCGAGAATGTCGAAGGTTTAGACCAGAATCTTTGCCGAACACATTCTTGAAAACCCGAGATTGAGGTGAGTTTACTTTGCTCTATCGGTGTTTCTCGACTCGCGAGTCGAGAAAAATCGTTTCCTTTCAATACCTTTTCTTTTCATTCTCGACTCGCGAGTCGAGAAAACTCGTTTCCTTTCTGACAGATGTCATCATTTCAGGGAATTCCATGTCAACGACTCCGGATCATTGTCATTGGATGCCAGCGAGGAGGAGAATGCACTGCACAAAGACAATCCAGAGCAAGACACTGCTAACAGCCAGAAAGGACCTGAGAAGATAATGATCCCGCATTTGGATCCCGATGAACCGGAAATATGGTCAGAGCCAAACTCCAACTAGGATCCAGCTGGTCCCACCAAGCTTGTAATATTTGACGTCAATGGAGTATTAGCTGCAGTATACCACGATAAAGACGTCCCCGAGATTAACACCCCGAGATTAACACCTCGCTTAACTTTTTTCGGGACTACACCAATCCTGAAGCTCTTTAGCCAAACGCTAGAAAGTAAGTGAGTGAAATTTTGTATTGTTTAGCTAAACCATAGAAACTTTTAGAATGAATTTCGGGATAGTTTAGCTAACATCATTCTAGTTTATATGAAATATAGGATTAGTAGTTTAGTTTTTAGCATTATGAATTAATTTGAGTCCTAGACTTTGCTAGTTTGCATTACTTTAGAATGTTTTCACAAAGAAAATGACTAAAATAAGTGGAATATATTGAAAAAAAGTATAGTAATTTGATTTAATATTTCCTGTTGGCCACACCATAGAAAGTTTTGGGATGATGTTTGGGTTAGTTTAGCTAAACGCTAGAAAGTATGAGAGGAAAAATGTGTAGAGTTTAGCTAAACCACATAAAGTTTTGGGATTAATATCGAGCAAGTTTAGCTAAAGTCATTCTAGCTAATAAGAAATATGCGATTAGTAATTTAATCCATGATCCCAACCAAAACAGAGCATAAAATAGTGTATCCGAGGCCTAGAGCTAAGGAAATTGTTGAATGGTGCCTGGAACGGGGATTCGAAGTGGGCATATGGTCTTGTATGGCAAAGAAAAATATTGTCAATGTTCTTGGTGTTCTCGGCATTTCAGTTTTGAAGTTCAAGTTCGTTTGGGGAAACGAAAGGGTCGAGCATGTGTCGGACCTCGATCCAGCCATCACAAAGGGGAAGCCTATAATGGTGAAAAGGCTGGACAGGGTTTATGAGCAATTCCAGGACTATGGCAAACACAACACGCTGATCATAGACGACTACGCCTACAAGTGCTATCATAACGCGCAAAATACAATCATTGCTAAGCCATATCAACCTGAAGAATATGAGATGGATAGGTGGTTGTCCTTCGGACTGGTCCCGTCTTGGCGGAATCCCTCTTTGCCATTCTTGTCGCCGATGTGCTTACGAACTATCCGAGCCTCTCACGGAACCCGATCCGAGAGAGCAAGGCGATCATGAAAGCTATGGACGACAAATACTTTGGTGAACAAGAAGAGTGACCCCCGCCGGATAGTCAAATTGTGTGAATATTGTAAACTAACGTGAACACATGTATTGAACATTTTGTAATGAATATACTTGTATATTGAGTTTTCGATGCCTTTCGATTTCGTGAGTCGAAACGATGCTTGTCCCGTTGATGAGACCATTTGTATGTTTCATTGTGTATTTGGATGCGTGCATGATCTATTATGATAATGCTTAGGCCTTTCTCGACTCACGAGTCGAGAAAGGCATGCTGGTTGTCTCGTTGACGAACCATTTGTATGCTTCCGTGTGTGATTGGATGCAACCATATTCTAATGAGAATGGTTGTACTTTCACTTTTATGGGCCTTTCTCGACTCGCGAGTCGAGAAAGACACTACTTCCCACGTCATTGGATGCAGTTGTATGGAATGAATATTCTCCATTGTAATTTGATTTCAACGTTCTTTTCTTCGTTTTGACTAATGTCACCGTAATTGTTAATCATACTCTCCTTGCTCCGTGTGGTTCGAGCACGATCCGACACCGCCACGAGATCCTTTCGGGCATCACAGAGACCGCTCCAAAGCGGGTACGTGATCCCGCTCAAAGGCGGGAAGAAATACCGTTCGCACAGATCCCCGGTCCACGCTACACTCTTGCCCGCCTTTGGGACAAGGTTGCTCGCGACCAGAGGTTGCTTTCGCTACACCCTCGGGATAAAGAATAAAGCGAAGAACAAAGAGAAAGTCCAGGAAGCTCAAAGCATCTTGCAAGCATTGCATAACATCCACGGAGGTTGGGGAAGGAGCATATTCGATGAAAGGTGCGGGAGGCGAGTGGAGAAGTCGGGTGGACAGTCGGCCGCAGAGCTCCGAGAGGCACCTCCACGTGAGGCATTCCACACTCTTCAGGTTGCCCCCAAGGCTTACAGTCGGCATGAAGAAGCGCCGCTAGTTAATCCCCTAAGGTGGATGATATGAACGGTCTTTTCTGCCTGCAAATCTGACAAACACGGTTAATCAAAATGATCTAGAACTCCAGATCAAGCTCTCTCGGCACAACTTATCCACCCAACCGGGCTCTTGATTTGCAAACACGGCAAGACTGGGCTTAAACTCTTCCCAATCAGGAGAGTCGCGCTATCCAACCGTAGCCCTCTCCGGGATTCTACAGGTTAATCTAAAACTCAGAAATCATTCAATCAGCAATTACTAGTAGTTCTGTAGCAAGCTTGGCAAGCAGATCATAAGGCACTTCCAGCTTCTCCTTCCGTTCTGCTCCTTGAATGACTTCCTATATTACTTTTCCAAAAAGATGTTTCTTTTCTAAATCGGGATTTGCCTTACCTCTTTATGCCAAATCCGGCACCTTTCCTGCAGATCCGGCACCTTTCTCTGCCATCCGGCCAGTTTCGCTGGACCAGGAGTTGTTTCCGGACCATTTGCTGGTCGAGAGTTTTGTTAGGCCATTCGTTACTGTTTTTGCTGCATTTGTTTTAACCGTTTCATTCCTACTAACTATTAAGGTTTCAATAATTCCTTAGTTATAGCTTTTAGCATTTCAATGGTTTATAAGTTATAATTTTATAAACTCCTAAGGTTAAACATTCAATCAAATAAAAAGCCCTTGCCTCTGTGCTTGTTTCTGCAAATCCTTTCTCTGAGCCACGCCCCCAAGCTAGTGCCGTATCAATTTCCTCCCTTCTCAAGGCTGATCGTCCGCGATCATCTGCCTTAGGGAATAACAATCTCTCCCAAAGCTAGTCAGCTGACTATCCGCTTTGCTGGAATAACCACCTTTCTTTCCAAGCTAGTCTCCTGACTATCTGCTTTGAAAGGATTTCTTCTAGGCTGGTAAACTTACCATCTGCCTAACAATTCTAAGGGTCTGGCTTCTGTGCTGCAGTCACAGTTGCCCCTTTTTAACTCTAGAGCAACATTCATTTGAAACTAAACTTTCATTATCCCAAACCAAATGAATACAATGCTCAAACCATACAACAAACACATGTCTACACTGAGTGTTACTCTACTTATCTATAGCCGATTTGAAGCCGACTCCTTTCATAAGCTTCCGCCTTTTCTTTGTCAGATTTAGCGTGGGAACCTTCAGGGACTTTTTCAGGAACTTCTTCTGCAACACGAACATGGGCAATCTGTGCAGATGTTCGGGCTTTTGCTCGAGTATCCTCCTTCGGTTGCTCAGAATCTGCTTTAGATATGACTTTTGGGCATTGATTCTTGTAGTGCGGACCTCCACATATGAAACATCCTCCCGGGGGTGCTTTTGCCTGCCCTTTGGTCGTTCCCCGTTCCCCATTGCTTCCCTTCATACGAGTTTCTTCATTGCCAAGCAAGGCATTACTCGATACCTCTTATTCTCTCTTTCGGATGCCTTGCCATTATCTGGCTTAAAATTTTTCTCCTGAGGGTATCCCTCCCAGATATCATACCGCATTATACTAGGATTGAGTTTCATCTCTGCAGCTTCAGCTTTTCGCACCGCTTCATCAATAGTCGACGGTTCTGCAAAACATAGCTCTGCATATAATGGATCTCGCAGTCCAGCTACAAATTTTCGCGTCACTTCACTTTCAGAGAGTCCTCCTGGCTGTAATTCTCCCATCTGCACCGCTAAGTAGGAGAACTTGGAGTAAAAATGATGTACTGATTCATGTTCCCCTTGCTTAAAAAGATCCCACTGTCTTTTAAGATCTGGATAATAATTTGCATGCAAGTTGTGCGACTCGAATGCTTTTCTAAAAGCTGCCCAAGTTTTTATCTGCGGTAACAACTTCTTACGCCCTTGCCACCATATTCTGGCTACGTCAGTTAAATATTTGTCCATGGCTTGCAATTTCTGTTCCTCCGTAGCTTTAACTCTTTCAAAGAAACTTTCCCAACTGGCCAAAAATCCCAGAACTGCTGGCGGACTTCGTTTATCTCCTGCATATGACGGCATTCCTTCTACCTTCTCCAACCATTTAATTCTACCTGTTCTGGCATTGGCAACTGCAGTAGGAGAGTCAGGTGGTGGTGGAGTAACTGGTGGCGTGCTTGTAGGCAAAGGAGGCTGCTGGAATATGTCTGGCAGATGCCCATACAGAATTGCTACATATTCAAGTTTCCTTTGATTTTCCTCAAAACTAGTAGATGTAGGCATGCCAATCTGAACTGCAATCTGCGCAGCAGCATTCATAGCCTGGTTATACTGAGCTACAGGGAGATTAAATTTGTTCTGGGCCATTTCACAGGATCTTAGGATGTTACTGGCTCTGATACCAATTGATATGAACGGTCTTTTCTGCCTGCAAATCTGACAAACACGGTTAATCAAAATGATCTAGAACTCCAGATCAAGCTCTCTCGGCACAACTTATCCACCCAACCGGGCTCTTGATTTGCAAACACGGCAAGACTGGGCTTAAACTCTTCCCAACTGTGAGAGTCTGCTATCCAACTGGTAGCCTCTCTGGGATTCTCTGGGTTAATCTAAAACTCAGAAATCATTCAATCAGCAATTACTAGTAGTTCTGTAGCAAGCTTGGCAAGCAGATCATAAGGCACTTCCGGCTTCTCCTTCCGTTCTGCTCCTTGAATGACTTCCTATATTACTTTTCCAAAAAGATGTTTCTTTTCTAAATCGGGATTTGCCTTACCTCTTTATGCCAAATCCGGCACCTTTCCTGCAGATCCGGCACCTTTCTCTGCCATCCGGCCAGTTTCGCTGGACCAGGAGTTGTTTCCGGACCATTTGCTGGTCGAGAGTTTTGTTAGGCCATTCGTTACTGTTTTTGCTGCATTTGTTTTAACCGTTTCATTCCTACTAACTATTAAGGTTTCAATAATTCCTTAGTTATAGCTTTTAGCATTTCAATGGTTTATAAGTTATAATTTTATAAACTCCTAAGGTTAAACATTCAATCAAATAAAAAGCCCTTGCCTCTGTGCTTGTTTCTGCAAATCCTTTCTCTGAGCCACGCCCCCAAGCTAGTGCCGTATCAGTGGACCACCTACCAAGATGATGTAACTGTAGTGACAGCAAGACCACCATGGTCTCTGCGTCCGATGTAAAATACATTGTATCTGTTCAATTTATTAATAAAAATTCTTTTTCAACTACATCTTTGGTTTCAAACTTTAATGAATTTCATTTGTTTCAGTTGCATTGTTTTTGTTCTCGACTCGCGAACCAGGGAAAACTGCAGCAAAGCTCGGATTCAGAGTTTTATTCAAAAATTCGAATTAAGGATAGTTTTCGGGTCGGGGTGCTACTTTTTATGTAAATTAACCGGGTTCCGGAAAAAAATGGGAATGGAATGAGTCCCACTTTAATTAAATACGACTTCTCTTCCTTTTCATCCCGAAGACGCATCTTTGCATCACAAAGGTCTTCCTCACCCTGGTCCACCTCTGCCTCCAATGGCTGACTTGCAGGAGGAGGTCGCATGATGGCCGCAAACTGCTCCTCAGGAGGCTGTGGATCATCAGTCATTATGAACTGCCGGAGAGACAAAAGGGTCTCAACGGGCTCTATCTCCTCTGGCTGGAATGCAAACAAACCTTGGACTTGTGGCGGATGCACAACAGGCGTTGTGAAGTCGACGAGGTCATCTTGGCAGAACTTTGCAAGGTCATATAGGACTTCTATCTTTCGCCGACCCCGCATATCGGCGATGACGCGGTAAGCCCACATGATATCCTCCAAAATGAGATACTCTTGGTTGTTCAAGAGTATGGAGAAGATCTAGCCCTTCAAGCTTCAGGGCTTTATCACGACCTGTCGGTGCCTCTGTAGCCACTTCTTTCCATCTTGCAAAATCTTGCTCGTCGACGACTTCATCGTCCTCCGGATCAGGGGGTACTGGCGTGGTAGACTGCTCTGCAGGTATCTGTTCATCCTCTATGTACTGGTACATGATGATCGCCAGTGCAAAACGAGCCTCAAAACAGAGCTCGCGGTCTATGGTGACAATGGGAAGGTCGGCCCCTCTTCTCCTAATGCCCCTAAGAACATTACGTGTGTGGTCATCATCCCCCAACATCTCCACCAAGGTGTTGAAGTCGAGGTATAGCCGGAGTCCGCCGTTGAAGACACATGCAGGGCACAATCTTTTCGGTGGAAGAATCAAGAAAACTTGCATAGTGCGGATGCGCTTGCATGTTGTGGATGAGATCCACTTGCTGGAGCAAATGAGGGTGAAGTACATCAAAGGGAACCGCAGGGTCCCAATGCTCACCATCCAGGTACCACTGTTGTAGAGTAGGGCGGTCCATGACGAGCAAAGAACAAGCGAGGAGGAGGAAGGCGCTGAAGGCAAGGAGAAAAATGAAACCCTAATATACAAAAAGTGACTTTATACTTTTTTGGCACGTTTTTCTAGGTCACAAAAATAATATTAAAAAAAATATTATTTATTTAATAATTTTTTTAGTTAAATATATAAAAAGTCATTAAAAATACAGGTTTGATTCCATAACTTCCAAAAAAAATATTTACATATATCTCATAAAGCTTTTACAATATGCCCAAGAAATAAGAAAATCCCTAAACTAGCGGGAATCTCCTCGGATTCTTCGCGCCAAATGTATATCTTTGGGCATAATGGTGACTCTTTTAGCATGAATGGCGCACAGGTTGGCATCGCTCATAATCTCAATGAGGTAGGCTTCAGCAGCCTTCACGAAGCGCAAGTAAAAGCAAAAGCACGAAACCTCATATTGGTCTTGAACTCTTGAGTAATTTCTCGAACCAGCCATTTGGAAGGGTAGCCGCGTGATCAAGGGCTCGTGAGTCGCCCCGATACTTACGTATTTCGCGCAGGCTACCGTGTACTGGCCGGAACATGTGGGGTTTTCTCGGCTTGGCAGGTGGGTTGGGCAATGGTAGGGTCTTGCCACCAGTCGAGGGGTGTTTTGCCCTTTGTACCATCCGTTCCCGACGCTGTAGGGGTGGTCTTGCGGATCGCAAAGATCCTTACTCGGGCAATCCGGATCTTGTAACGGATGCCTCCCCTTGTTGGTTTCGTAAGCTTCCTCTTCCTGTTGCCCCATCTTTCCTCTGTTTCATGAACAACATGTTGATCTCCCTCCTGAACCACATGTTGATCTGCGCTCCGCTGTGTTTGGGCAACTTCCTCTGCTCTACGGATACGCTCTCTCTCAGCATCCCGGGCCTCCCTGTCCTGGCGCACTTGAGTTCGCCATGCAATCTCTGCATGATACCGGTCCGGGTGAGCTTGCATATCGGCTTCGATAAGGTCCATACGATCCTGTGTGATTTCGGATGGGAGATCATCGAAGATGAAGCTATGTAACTCTTCATTCCAATAGAAAGGGGGCAGATTATAGTGATCCAAATACATGAGTACCTGGCCCTTCCCTAGGTAATAAAAGCGTCTGACTCGTTCTCGGGGGTACCACTAGCGATTTGTTGCGGGTTGTGCATTTCGCATAAAGGTCCATAACCCTCACGGGCTTCCGGCCCCGCAAGCTCTATGGGGTCTTCATCTGGGCCCGCTAACGGGTAGAACTTAACAATGGCCCAAGCTTGGTCAGGCTGCTCTACTAAAGTATAGGCCTCATTGGCCACATTCAACTTCATAAGAAAGCGCTCATTGAAATGAAAAATAGGATAGGGAATCCTACGGTTCGCTACAAAATGGATGACAAGAAGGTCCAAAACTGTGTCTACCATATCGCTCTCAACCCCAAGATGATCTACCAGCACACTGTAGAGCTGAAAAACATTCATGGTTTTTAGATCTACGGTGAGTTTGAAGCATGGTGCATGGTGCGGTATGTGCATGGTCGGCAAAGAAAAGAAGTGTGGCGCTTTTGGGTAGAGCAAGGGGGCGCTAGACCCTAGATGAAGGCGCTAGGCAGTTAGGGTAGTGGCAAGGTAAGAGTCAAGGTCGGCTATGGCGGCTAGGGAGCTCAACTCCGGCGGATGGCGGCAAGAAGGCGACTCAGGAAACACACTTTCAAACAAGAAACACAAACTCGAAAACTCACTTCACTTTTCAAAACTTTTTTCTTTAAATTAAAAAAAAAAAAAAAACCCAGCCTGAACTAGTAAACCTAGACCAGACATCTGCCTCGGTCAATCCCTTGGCAGTATTATCACCCTGATACTAGACTGAGCATTTCTAGATGAGTGTCCTTTTACCCATTTTTACTTGTTCATTCCTGTATGTTTCAGCCAATATAGCATTTTTTCATCCATAAAGTAACAGTAGAATCATAATATTTCAACAAAAGTACTTTTCTTATCATTAATGTCTTGTCAATATTTAAGCATTTCAGCATGTATTGATCATAAATCATTGCAAGAAGTATTTATCCAGTAAGCATCATATTGTTTCAATATCTGGAGACTAATGTAGCAGATAGTATTTTAATTACAAGCCTGATCTTTTCTAGTCACAGACTATTGCTAGAAAGCAAAGCTAAAATGATAATATTCTAAAAAAACCGTTTATGTGATGCCTTTGCCAATGTAAACTTCTTAGTGACAAACTTCAAAGAACAAAATGCGTAAGATCTCCATCATTCTTCCGTACCCAAATCCAACTACAAAAGCAAAGGGAACAATGGGAAGAAAATCCCGTGCACCTGACCAATCAATACCCTGTTAGCATGTTAATGGTATCAGGGCAAGGGCCAAAAGGTACATTGGGATTTTCAGCTCTTCGCTGATTACCCATTGTGCCTCTTGCCCTGCCAGTTGAAAATAGCTAAAAGAATACATGGAGAAAAAATGCAGCTGCATAGACATCTGCCAACACTTAAAGAGCTTATCATACATCACTTTCTATCACATGGCCAAATGGATATGCATAGGTCATCAGATCCTTCTTGTATTGTATAAATTCAAGAATGTAAACATTCTAATTACCATGACAGTTGATCCCTCTACTAGGCCATGACCGGTATTTTATTGGGACACAAAACTCTGCATAGTAATATGCCAGCATAGTTATTCAAGTAGACATCCATCCATGTTATTCATGTTATTCATCCATCCATGCATAGTAATATGCCAGCATAGTAACTCTGCATAGTTATTCATGTAGACATATCCATGCTCAGCATTACAGGGTTCTATCTAACAACCCCAAACAAAAGGAGACTAAATGTTCCTATTAAATAGAACAAATCAAATGCCCTCAGATATTATGAAAGCCAAAAACGGAAACAGATTAAAAGAACTCGTAAGTTTTGGAGATCTTCCACGAATCTTGTGTCAAGTTGGCATTTGAGCGGATATATGATCTCTCGGCATTTGTTGTTGAACGATAATACATTTTTGGTAACCCATTCTCATCTATCGCCATTGAAGCCACGATTTTGGCGGATCCTCATCCATATAATGGCATAACCCTTTGCATTAGAAGGGAAAACTAAAACAAAGTTCTTGAGAACTGGATTATCTGAGCGATTGTCCATTCCATCTGAACCATTTACTACAGAAGGCATCTGCAGCAACCTCCAGCCATTTTGCATTGGAGCTCTGCTACTGAATCCGTAGGTGTTAATAGAGACCCGGATAGATATGAAACTTTGCTCAAGGAGCGTCAAAACATCAAGGCATATCTTTGGAATTAACCCATTCAAACCGGCATTTGGAGAAGGTCTGCTCTAGCTTATGGTATCAGGAAAAACATAAGCTTATGCAGTCCAAAATTCTATATGGGTCAATCTGACCACATCTGTTCTTTACCGGCACATATTTATTATTAGGTCTAGAGGAGCTACCATAAATTTTGGCAACGCGCTTTTGACCATATCCGCCTGCTTTTCTGATGCTCTGAGCAGTATGCAATATGCAAAATATGCTCTGAGCATATGCAATATGCTCTGATCCATACTAAAAATTTAATATGCAAATATGTCAATACAATACGACATACCTTATGGTAATAGTACGATAGAAAATCCACGTTTTGCAAAGCCCATGGAAACTCTCCATCAAAATCCACGTTTTGCAAAGCCCATCCACGTTTTGCAAAGCTTTGGTAAAAAGTTACATGCATTATTTGCATGTTAACCTCCACATCTCCAACATGCATTTAAATCCAATGCATGCATATCTTAAAACATCTAAAAGCTTTATCATTCATTTCCATGTCAAAAAATAAAACTTCCATGTCAAAAAAAACCACGTGGGCCGTGGCCCTTGAATTTACCCAAAGATGAACTTGCACTGCAAGATAATTAACATAATGGATATCTTATAGTCAAAGGTAACTATCTGATTGAGTATACTCAATGCCAATCTCAGTTTCTCAGCTACACAGCCGGCAAAATTGCCATAATTGCCATTTGCATAGCCAACATAATTATCGTATTTGCATTAATAAAAAAAACCCTACCACCTACCGTGGAATGAGGGTAAACACACCTTGATAATATCAATCTGTGACCATGGGGAGAGCTAACCCCCACTGCCACAGCAGGGGTTAAGCCTCATCCCATAATTTAAAGCAGAAGGAAATTCTAGATTTAGAAGGAAATTCTAGATTTAGAACATACCTTGTTAATGGAGTTTTTGGAAACTATAGCACCAACTAGAGCACACTGTGCTGTTGTGTGCTGTCATATTGACATAATTATATAGCCAACTGGCATATGTAAAGTAGACAACTATAGAGCCAACTGGCATCAGTATAGTGTCAAGCCTCATGGCCAATCTCATCTTGGTTGCATTTTGCATGTTTCCATAGTATCATGTAGGTGGTATAACCTCATATTCTTCCTCATCACATGCGTCCTGCATAAATAATATCTAACAGAAAAGTAACTTTGCAAAATCAATATGTTGTCTACTAGAAATATCAATGCAATCAGCCATATATTTACTTTTCCTAAGTTGCAGCTTAGGACAGCTTAAATGCTCATACAACTAGCCAATAGGTAGAGGACAACACCAGATATCTCCAGTGTGATGAAGTGTCTAAAAAAAACCCAGCCTGAACTAGTAAACCTAGACCAGACATCTGCCTCGGTCAATCCCTTGGCAGTATTATCACCCTGATACTAGACTGAGCATTTCTAGATCAGTGTCCTTTTACCCATTTTTACTTGTTCATTCCTGTATGTTTCAGCCAATATAGCATTTTTTCATCCATAAAGTAACAGTAGAATCATAATATTTCAACAAAAGTACTTTTCTTATCATTAATGTCTTGTCAATATTTAAGCATTTCAGCATGTATTGATCATAAATCATTGCAAGAAGTATTTATCCAGTAAGCATCATATTGTTTCAATATCTGGAGACTAATGTAGCAGATAGTATTTTAATTACAAGCCTGATCTTTTCTAGTCACAGACTATTGCTAGAAAGCAAAGCTAAAATGATAATATTCTAAAAAAACCGTTTATGTGATGCCTTTGCCAATGTAAACTTCTTAGTGACAAACTTCAGCAACAAAATGCGTAAGATCTCCATCATTCTTCCAGCCAAATCCAACTACAAAAGCAAAGGGAACAATGGGAAGAAAATCCCGTACCTGCAGCCAATCAATACCCTGTTAGCATGTTAATGGTATCAGGGCAAGGGCCAAAAGGTACATTGGGATTTTCAGCTCTTCGCTGATTACCCATTGTGCCTCTTGCCCTGCCAGTTGAAAATAGCTAAAAGAATACATGGAGAAAAATGCACCGCATAGACATCCGCCAACACTTAAAGAGCTTATCATACATCACTTTCTATCACATGGCGGTGGATATGCATAGGTCATCAGATCCTTCTTGTATTGTATAAATTCAAGAATGTAAACATTCTAATTACCATGACAGTTGATCCCTCTACTAGGCCATGACCGGTATTTTATTGGGACACAAAACTCTGCATAGTAATATGCCAGCATAGTTATTCAAGTAGACATCCATCCATGTTATTCATGTTATTCATCCATCCATGCATAGTAATATGCCAGATAGTAACTTCTGCATAGTTATTCATGTAGACATATCCATGCTTTCAAGACATGTGGTTCTATCTAACAACCCCAAACAAAAGGAGACTAAATGTTCCTATTAAATAGAACAAATCAAATGCCCTCAGATATTATGAAAGCCAAAATCTGGAAACAGATTAAAAGAACTGTAAGTTTTGGAGATCTTCCTCCGAATCTTGTGTCAAGTTGGCATTTGAGCGGATATATGATCTCTCGGCATTTGTTGTTGAACGATAATACATTTTTGGTAACCCATTCTCATCATCTCTCGCCATTGAAGCCACGATTTTGGCCAGATCCTCATCCATATAATGGCATAACCCTTTGCATTAGAAGGGAAAACTAAAACAAAGTTCTTGAGAACTGGATTATCTCGGCGATTGTCCATTCCATCTCGAACCATTTACTCTGAAGGCATCTGCAAAGCAACCTCCACCATTTTGCATTGGAGCTCACGCTCACGAATCGTGTAGGTGTTAATAGAGACCCGGATAGATATGAAACTTTGCTCAAGGAGCGTCAAAACATCAAGGCATATCTTTGGAATTAACCCATTCAAAAGCGGGCACCGGAGAAGGCTGCTCTAGCTTAGGGTATCCAGGAAAAACATAAGCTTATGCAAAGTCCAAAATTCTATATGGGTCAATCGACCACATACATTCTTTTACCAAGCACATATTTATTATTAGGTCTAGAGGAGCTACCATAAATTTTGGCAACGCGCTTTTGACCATATCCGCCTGCTTTTCTGATGCTCTGAGTAGTATGCAATATGCAAAATATGCTCTAAGCATATGCAATATGCTCTGATCCATACTAAAAATTTAATATGCAAATATGTCAATACAATACGACATACCTTATGGTAATAGTACGATAGAAAATCCACGTTTTGCAAAGCCCATGGAAACTCTCCATGAAAATCCACGTTTTGCAAAGCCCATCCACGTTTTGCAAAGCTTTGGTAAAAGTTACATGCATTATTTGCATGTTAACCTCCACATGTCCAACATGCATTTAAATCCAATGCATGCATATCCTTGAATTTACCCAAAGATGAACTTGCACTGCAAGATAATTAACATAATGGATATCTTATAGTCAAAGGTAACTATCTGATTGAGTATACTCAATGCCAATCTCAGTTTCTCAGCTATACAGCCGGCAAAATTGCCATAATTGCCATTTGCATAGCCAACATAATTATCGTATTTGCATTAATAAAAAAAACCCTACCACCTACCGTGGAATGAGGGTAAACACACCTTGATAATATCAATCTGTGACCATGGGGAGAGCTAACCCCCACTGCCACAGCAGGGGTTAAGCCTCATCCCATAATTTAAAGCAGAAGGAAATTCTAGATTTAGAAGGAAATTCTAGATTTAGAACATACCTTGTTAATGGAGTTTTTGGAAACTATAGCACCAACTAGAGCACACTGTGCTGTTGTGTGCTGTCATATTGACATAATTATATAGCCAACTGGCATATGTAAAGTAGACAACTATAGAGCCAACTGGCATCAGTATAGTGTCAAGCCTCATGGCCAATCTCATCTTGGTTGCATTTTGCATGTTTCCATAGTATCATGTAGGTGGTATAACCTCATATTCTTCCTCATCACATGCGTCCTGCATAAATAATATCTAACAGAAAAGTAACTTTGCAAAATCAATATGTTGTCTACTAGAAATATCAATGCAATCAGCCATATATTTACTTTTCCTAAGTTGCACTTAGGGCGACTTAAATGCTCATACAACTAGCCAATAGGTAGAGGACAACACCAGATATCTCCAGTGTGATGAAGTGTCTAAAAAAAACCCAGCCTGAACTAGTAAACCTAGACCAGACATCTGCCTCGGTCAATCCCTTGGCAGTATTATCACCCTGATACTAGACTGAGCATTTCTAGATCGTGTCCTTTTACCCATTTTTACTTGTTCATTCTCGTATGTTTCAGCCAATATAGCATTTTTTTCATCCATAAAGTAACAAGAGAATCATAATATTTCAACAAAAGTACTTTTCTTATCATTAATGTCTTGTCAATATTTAAGCATTTCAAAGATGTATTGATCATAAATCATTGCAAGAAGTATTTATCCAGTAAGCATCATATTGTTTCAATATCTGGAGACTAATGTAGCAGATAGTATTTTAATTACAAGCCTGATCTTTTCTAGTCACAGACTATTGCTAGAAAGCAAAGCTAAAATGATAATATTCTAAAAAAACCGTTTATGTGATGCCTTTGCCAATGTAAACTTCTTAGTGACAAACTTCAGCAACAAAATGCGTAAGATCTCCATCATTCTTCCAGCCAAATCCAACTACAAAAGCAAAGGGAACAATGGGAAGAAAATCCCGTACTGCCGGCCAATCAATACCCTGTTAGCATGTTAATGGTATCAGGGCAAGGGCCAAAAGGTACATTGGGATTTTCAGCTCTTCGCTGATTACCCATTGTGCCTCTTGCCCTGCCAGTTGAAAATAGCTAAAAGAATACATGGAGAAAAAATGCAGCTGCATAGACATCTGCCAACACTTAAAGAGCTTATCATACATCACTTTCTATCACATGGCCAGCGGATATGCATAGGTCATCAGATCCTTCTTGTATTGTATAAATTCAAGAATGTAAACATTCTAATTACCATGACAGTTGATCCCTCTACTAGGCCATGACCGGTATTTTATTGGGACACAAAACTCTGCATAGTAATATGCCAGCATAGTTATTCAAGTAGACATCCATCCATGTTATTCATGTTATTCATCCATCCATGCATAGTAATATGCCAGCATAGTAACTCTGCATAGTTATTCATGTAGACATATCCATGCTCAAAGCATTCACATGGTTCTATCTAACAACCCCAAACAAAAGGAGACTAAATGTTCCTATTAAATAGAACAAATCAAATGCCCTGTATATTATGAAAGCCAAAATCTGGAAACAGATTAAAAGAACCTGTAAGTTTTGGAGATCTTCCTCTGAATCTTGTGTCAAGTTGGCATTTGAGCAGATATATGATCTCCTGGCATTTGTTGTTGAACGATAATACATTTTTTCAGTAACCCATTACGTCATCTACGCCATTGAAGCCACGATTTTGGCGGATCCTCATCCATATAATGGCATAACCCTTTGCATTAGAAGGAAAACTAAAACAAAGTTCTTGAGAACTGGATTATCACGGCGATTGTCCATTCCATCCGAACCATTTACTACTGAGAAGGCATCTGCGGCAACCTCGACCATTTTGCATTGGAGCTCGCTCATCAATCCGTAGGTGTTAATAGAGACCCGGATAGATATGAAACTTTGCTCAAGGAGGCGTCAAAACATCAAGGCATATCTTTGGAATTAACCCATTCAAAAGCGGCATTTGGAGAAGGCTGCTCTAGCTTAGGTATCCGGAAAAACATAAGCTTATGCGGTCAAAATTCTATATGGGTCAATCGACCACATCCGTTTTACCTAGGCACATATTTATTATTAGGTCTAGAGGAGCTACCATAAATTTTGGCAACGCTTTTGACCATATCCTTTGCTTTTACGATGCTCGGCAAATTATGCAATATGCAAAATATGCTCGAGCATATGCAATATGCTCGATCCATACTAAAAATTTAATATGCAAATATGTCAATACAATACGACATACCTTATGGTAATAGTACGATAGAAAATCCACGTTTTTGCAAAGCCCATGGAAACTCTCCATCAAAATCCACGTTTTGCAAAGCCCATCCACGTTTTGCAAAGCTTTGGTAAAAGTTACATGCATTATTTGCATGTTAACCTCCACATCTCCAACATGCATTTAAATCCAATGCATGCATATCTTAAAACATCTAAAAGCTTTATCATTCATTTCCATGTCAAAAAATAAAACTTCCATGTCAAAAAAAAAAACCACGTGGGCGTGGCCCTTGAATTTACCAAAGATGAACTTGCTTCGCAAGATAATTAACATAATGGATATCTTATAGTCAAAGGTAACTATCGATTGAGTATACTCAATGCCAATCTCGATTTTCGGCTACACGGTACCAAGCAAAATTGCCATAATTGCCATTTGCATAGCCAACATAATTATCGTATTTGCATTAATAAAAAAAACCCTACCACCTACCGTGGAATGAGGGTAAACACACCTTGATAATGGGTATAAAATCACTAGTCGGGTACAAAAAAACGCGAAAAAGCAAAGCAAAAAGCAAAGCAAAAGCAAACTTTTTTGGTTCACATTTGGTTAGCTCGGAATCGAATTTTGGCGCCATAACTACCTCGGGCGATGGCGATGAAGCTTTACGACGAAGGAATGGTACCGCGAGAAATGGATTAAATGGTTGGAGGATCAAAACATCGACGAGGATTGGGAATCAGTCTGGAATCATGGCTTCACTGACGGTAAAATTAAGAAATTTTATGTGAAGCCTCATTTAAAAGAACTGCTAGATTTTCTTATCTCAGAGCTTTATCCTCATGGTCTGGCGAACAATGAGCTCAGGAAGAAATTTGCCTTTGCATTTACTTGGGAGAATTGTAGTCGAGCAGCTCTTAACCCGGACGAACACAAGATAAACTGGGTTTCATTTAAAGAACAAGTTGACAGGTACCCAAGGAAGCTAGTTAAGCTCGAACCAAAACATTCCCTGGCGAAAACTTGACCTCTCCAGGCAAAGAGCAGAAGAACCACACCAAATCCCACACCATTGAAGCCAAGTAATGCAGGTTTACTCTCGGGCAAGTCTTTGTTCCTTTGCTAAACAGAGGTAGCTTAATGTTTAATGTTAGGGTCTTGGATGAAGAAGTGAATAGGTTGGAGGGTGAATTTGAATTGTGCAAGAAAGATCTGGCAGACATTGCAAGCAAGATCACCCTAAACAGACATGTGAATGAGAGAGATATTGCCAGGATCGAAGCAAGCAGAGAAGACATAAGCAGGTTGCAGGCTGAGATCAATTTTTTGGAATCCAAAGTAGAAAAGTCTGATTCTGATAAGAAAAGAATTGAGGACTTGATGCAGGACTTGATGCAGGAGAAATTCTATTGCAGGAAATTAGAGAGCCTTATTGAAAAGGTGGATGATCATCAAGTTGAGAAGAAGAATGAATTGGAAGCATTACATGGAGTGCTAGAAAGGGACCTGCTCAAATGGAAGAATTACAGGGCTAATTGCTATAACTTGAGTAGTGTAAATGCCTCCTGTATTCAGTTCAAGTTATTGCAAAGCAGGTTGCCATTGTGTTATGAAATACCATGTTCTGCATGTGGATTAGCTTTCCAAGATGACTACAAGATTAGTGCAGTGCTACCATGCCAACATGCTTATCATTTAATTTGCAGTACCGCTTCTTGTAGAGAATAAAAATGCCTGGATTGTTCTATGGATGTCCCAATGAAATTCTTTGAAGAACTTGGCTTAGAGACCAATGCAAATGAAGGAGAAGAAAAAAGAAGAACAAAGAAACGTAAGAATCATCTAAGAAAGTAAGTATTATTTATTTGCTTTGCTTTATTTGTGAAAATTGCTTTTGTTGAAAAGTTTTGGTCATGTTATTTGCAGGAAAAGTTACCAACAAAAAGGAAACATGATGACTATGTGGATTTAGATGAATTTGGTGAATTTGCTGATGAAGATGAAGATGCTGGTGATTCTGACCGTGCATATGAAGGTATTTTAGAAAATATTCCAAGTTCTTCGAGGGAAGGAGCTTCTTTGGGAATTAAGAGCAGGTTGAGAAGAGCTACAATCAATATCAAGGAAACTAGCCTTGAACCTCGCCAGACTATTCTTCCCGATCCCGTAACTCCAACTCGGATATTCACATCGAATGCCGCGGGAACGCATAACCCACAGATTGTGGATCGCCAGGAGTCGGACAAATTGGTGGTCACAATTGCGGATGCCACAAATGTAATTACCAGCAGTGGATGAGCAAGACAAAGAAGTCGATCGAGGAGGATGGAAGAGAAGTTCAAGAGGATGCAACAAAGAATACAAAGAATTCAAGGAAGCGTCTTCGGGCAGGCCAGCAAAAAGAAGAAAGCAATCAAACCTATTCCCAAAGTAGTTCTTTGAGAAGGTGCAAGTTACAAAAAAGGTGACAAACGACTCCAATAGAAAGAATATTAGATGCCTATAATGGGAAGGGCTAAACTTTGAACCTGTAAACCACTCTGTATTTGACATTGTCATATTTTCAATTTGTAAGATTTCTGTTAAAATAAAATCTTTTCTAAATATTAGAATCTGTAAACTTTTCATTAAAATAAAATGTTTTCATTGAATATGTGAATCTGTAATCTTTTCATAGTTGACAATGTCATATCTTAGTTTGTGTCTAAAGTGTTTTTAAAATGTATCTCTTGTTTGTAGGGAGGCACAAAGACAAACTGTTGGTCCTTGATTTGAATGGTGTGCTTATGAAGAGTTGGCATAAGCATGACAAACACAGAACACCAATACCTGCAAATCTGAAGAAACTGTACACAACCAACAAAGTGCTGGTTTGCAGACCAGGTTTGCATAATTTCATGGACTGGGCCCTAGAACATTTTGAAATTGCTATTTGGTCCAGTATGAACCGCTACAACATCATTGAGTGCCTGCAGCAGATGTTGCCTGCAGATTATCTTATTAAGTTCAAGTTCATTTGGGAAGGAGCACAATGTTTGAAATTGCCTTATCCACACCCAGCCAATCCAGACAAGCCGGTCTATTTGAAGCCACTTTCTTATGTCATTGAAGCATATCCTGAAATGAAGAATGTCTTGTTGGTGGATGATTCTCTCAGATAAATCTTTTTTTTTTCACCAAGTGTACCATTCTTTAATAGTTAGCTCATTTCAGTTTGATGAGGGCAATGTAATGGTTTGAAAAGATGAAGGATGTTTGTTTGGTTGGGCTGAAAGTCCCGAGCCTACAAAATTTGTGAAAGAACATCTTGCCCCGTAAATTGTCAAACAAGAAGACTTTGATATTTTGGATTTGTGTTCCAAGCATGTGCGGGAGAATCCAAGATGGGCTATTCCGCGGAAATGTGCGGTTGCCATGATGGAACTTCGGTAAGCAATTTATTTTTTTGCTTGATTTGTTTGATTTGTTTGGCTTGCCATATCTTCTTACCTTAATCGGAGTTCTCGCTCTTGCGTGTTCCCGGAAGACAGTTTGTGAGGCAATGGATGTTAAGGAATGTCAAGAAAAGTGTAAGATGTGAAAAATACACCGGCAACCATAAAATTTTCTTCCTGGTTGCCACATTTTGAATGCACATCATTGTGCAATGTAATGTTAGATGTGAATATACCCGCATACATAATTTTTTTTCCCCGTTTGCCGATTTTGAATGCACATCATTGTGCACTCTATTGTAAACTGTTGTAACAATATCAATATGAATGTCAATGTTTTGTACTATGCACTTGTGAACTGAAACCCAAATCGAGAGCATTGAACTCATTCCCGAGCAAGTAAAGATGACATGATTTTTCTGGCAGGTCTCTTCTCCTAACATGTACATGTTGCCACCAATATCATTCATGTCAAACTTAACATGCCTTACCAAGTGGTCAGAATTGAAGCCACCGGGCTTGTCCACCAAACAATTGAAAAGTTAGAGTGTCTAATTGCTTGATAGTAGTGGCCCTGATACTATAACCTCTCCAACATTGTATACATTCCCCACTCATCAACATAAGAATCCAAAGAATGTTTGCTTTGTCTCAAGACACCGCAGTAAGTAAAAGTCGACACCCTCATCATTATTTTCTTTCGCAGTACAGCAAAGTTATCCCCAACTTCTAAGATGTCACCGAGGTAATCAAGCTCACCCTCATCATCATCATCTTCTTCTTCCTCCTCCTCATTGGATAATACGGGAGATTCAACGGGTTGTACTTCTTTTGGTTTTAATACACCTTCTTTCCAGCCTCCTATCCTTCTCTTGTTAATGCAATTATCCCAATCTCCATGAAAACATGCTTGGCAAAAACAAGCAAGGCATCCGGTACTCACTTTTTGTTGGATCCTTCCTATCAAGTGCCCTAATGCTATGTAACTTTGAGCTCCCATTCAAAGTTTTCCATTCCTTCTTTTCAGACTTATCTATGTCCTTAGCTTCAATATTCCAAAAGTACCTGGAAAGCATTGACTCAAAGCAAGTTAATGCAAAAGCAAAGCAAAGCAAATTCAGAAAGCAAATGCAAGAGCAAATTGTTAGCAAAGATAATCAAAGCGTAAATCAAAAGTAATGAGACATCCACTGGAATTGAATGAAAGCCAACATAAGGATGTAAAGCAAATGCAGAGCAAATTTAATGAATGCAGAAAGCAAATGCAAAGCCAATTCAAAGCAAAGTTAGTCAAAGCATTAATCAAAGCAAAAGCAAAAAGCAAAAGCAAAAAGCAAAAGCATCAAAGCAATTCCATCAGAGCATAAAATGAAGTATGTTGCTCCTTTGCTAGAATTAATTTCAAAACAGCTCCAGCTCCATCATGTTCTCCTTTACCATGAGAACTTGCAAAAAAACACCATAAATATTCAGAGTAGGATTGTTCACAAAATTTCTACCTATGTACCGTAAGGGTCCGCACCTTTGAATTGAGATGTGCAACCATCACTCCAAAAACATGGTTCTTTGTACTCTATATTCATTTGTTTCAGCCACTTTGTGCATGGACTTTCAAGCAAGTGGTTGACAAACTCAGTTGAATGCTCCTTGCAATCAGAAATGTAAAAATGTGTCTCTTAATTATTCTTCGATCCGTACTGAACTTGTTTCTCGATCCGAACAAGATCGATTGTGTTCCTAAATTCTTCCTCTTCCTTTTCAGAGGGATGTCTATAGGTAATGTGAACAAGAATAGTAATTTGGTCGGTATGCCAATGGCATGATTGTACTTCCTTCCGAATTTTGAGGCTATAGTTCTCAAAGAAAATCAATTCATCGATACAATAGTATTCTTTGGAAAGTTGGCTAAGCATTGCTTAAATTGCTTTGCCCTCCAATGTGCCGATGTAATTATGTGGAACAAATTGCACAAGTGTCTTGTTGGCATCTTGAATAAACTCTTGTCTTTGGAGCAGACTTGTATGCTAATCTTGTGACTTTAGTTGGTTTTTTTCCTCCCCTCTTACTTAATTGAACTCTCCTTCAAATTACTGGGCTCTTGCTGCAATACAGCAGACAATTTGGTGATGTTAGGTCCTAAACAAGTTTGAGTAAAAAGTAAATAACACTAAAACAAATTAATATACCTTCTCAAACTGTTTCCACTCAATGTAAATGTCTTTCATTGTCTTTTTCCTTTGGATGATTGGCAATCCAAAGCTACAACGTTAGCTCATTTCCAAAATAGATATACATGAATGTTAAATGTACCTTTTCAAACCACAAGATTTACAAGCAACCATCAGACAGAATGCTTGTGCCATTCTTCTAAGGGATCTTGCTTTTCACATACAAGTTCCCTCCACAACTCACTAGTAGACTTGTAAGTCATCAATTTAGCTTTGCATTCATCTCCTTCTCACACACACACCGCAATTGCGGGAACAATTTTCATGAACACCTCTAGGTCTGTTCTTATTCTGTTCGGTGTTTGAAGAACAAATTCCAAATGGATGTGATAATCGACTTGGCAAAGAAGTTTCCTCTCATGAAGTCTTCTAACAAATGAAGGCTTCAGCCTCTCAAATGTTTGTTGTGCAATGTTGATATGTGGATATTGTTGCTTGAAAGCCATATAGAACTGGAGCTGCAGACAACATGTAAAATTCATTTTGTAATGCATAAAGCAAAATCATGAAAGTACTGAAACAATGAAGCAAATCAATCATAATAAGTAATTAATCAAAGATACTGAGACATTGCAGAATGCAAATTTATAAAGCAATAGGGACTGAAACAATGCAGATAGCAAATTCATACATAAAACATGTGAAGCATAAATTGTTCAACTTCAACATGAAAAGTTTTATCAAACACTACAAATTAACAGCTGACCAGAAACATTCCAGATATAAATACCTGGGAGACCTCAAGCAAATGGATTGGATGGTCAACTTTATTGCCATTTTCTGTCTTAAACTTCCTCACATGTTTTTTGTATGGAGAAACTCTTGTGTTTTCAGTCCAGAAAACTGAGACAACCTTTTTCACTTCATCACTGACAGAATCAGACCTTTTCTTCCTCAAAAACATAGACCAGGGACCTGATTCCCTTTCTGCCATTACTCTTCTTCTATAGGCTGCACAAATAGATTTTCTAGGCACTTCAAGCAGCCTGGCTACTGCAGAATGATTAAGTTTATTCTCTGTGGATGTAACCATTTGTAAAGTTGACCTTTTTGCTGCCAGAATGTCAATCTTTCTGGTTCGTTTGTGCAGCTGCATAGTTTCCTTCACATTAGCAATCACTTTTTGCATAACCTTTGTCTCTCTTTTGTCTGCAACGCTTACTTGTAAAGGTACATTTGGTTCTATCTTTCTTACAAATCTGTCCACAATAGCAGCCTTATCTAAAGCATTGGCATGTTTTGTCAGATCCTCAAAATAATCATGCATATCCTTTGAAATCTCCTGAATTCTTCTCACACTGAGGCTTAATTCTTTGGAATTAGCAGGCGCTTCCATCAATTCCCTTTTGCGTTTCCTTGATTCCCTCTTTTTTCGGCAAAGATCAATTTTCACGAAAAATCAGTCTCTTCTCATCTTCATCCATTCAAATTATGAATATGAGAAACTCCAATCCGCTGATTCTCCACCGTAACCAAATTCTGAGAATGGCAAGAGAGGACAGTTCCCGCCAACCTGCCTCCTTCAATTTCGCAATTACACTCCATCATTCCTCCCGCCAAAGCCAACCGTAACTGATTCCCCAATAATCGGACAGCCATGTCATCGATCCGTAGGAGTGATCGAGTTTGGGGGGAATTCACAGTTCGCTGTGTGCTGAGAAGAACGAGCAAAGCAATTCGATAAAGCAAAAGCAAAGCAAAGCAAGCAGACGTCCGGACACTACTTTTTCAACCCCACGAGTGATTTTATACCCTAATATCAATCTATGACCATGGGGAGAGCTAACCCCCACTGCCACAGCAGGGGTTAAGCCTCATCCCATAATTTAAAGCAGAAGGAAATTCTAGATTTAGAAGGAAATTCTAGATTTAGAACATACCTTGTTAATGGAGTTTTTGGAAACTATAGCACCAACTAGAGCACACTGTGCTGTTGTGTGCTGTCATATTGAAATAATTATATAGCCAACTGGCATATGTAAAGTAGACAACTATAGAGCCAACTGGCATCAGTATAGTGTCAAGCCTCATGGCCAATCTCATCTTGGTTGCATTTTGCATGTTTCCATAGTATCATGTAGGTGGTATAACCTCATATTCTTCCTCATCACATGCGTCCTGCATAAATAATATCTAACAGAAAAGTAACTTTGCAAAATCAATATGTTGTCTACTAGAAATATCAATGCAATCAGCCATATATTTACTTTTCCTAAGTTGCAGCTTAGGACAGCTTAAATGCTCATACAACTAGCCAATAGGTAGAGGACAACACCAGATATCTCCAGTGTGATGAAGTGTCTAAAAAAAAACCAAACTGAACTAGTAAACCTAGACTGGACATACGCTCTGGCCAATCCTTTGGCGATATTATCACCCTGATACTAGACTGAGCATTTCTAGATCAGTGTCCTTTTACCCATTTTTACTTGTTCATTCCTGTATGTTTCAGCCAATATAGCATTTTTTCATCCATAAAGTAACAATAGAATCATAATATTTCAACAAAAGTACTTTTCTTATCATTAATGTCTTGTCAATATTTAAGCATTTCAGCATGTATTGATCATAAATCATTGCAAGAAGTATTTATCCAGTAAGCATCATATTGTTTCAATATATCTGGAGACTAATGTAGCAGATAGTATTTTAATTACAAGCCTGATCTTTTCTAGTCACAGACTATTGCTAGAAAGCAAAGCTAAAATGATAATATTCTAAAAAAAACCCGTTTATGTGATGCCTTTGCCAATGTAAACTTCTTAGTGACAAACTTCAGCAACAAAATGCGTAAGATCTCCATCATTCTTCCAGCCAAATCCAACTACAAAAGCAAAGGGAACAATGGGAAGAAAATCCCGTACCTGCAGCCAATCAATACCCTGTTAGCATGTTAATGGTATCAGGGCAAGGGCCAAAAGGTACATTGGGATTTTCAGCTCTTCGCTGATTACCCATTGTGCCTCTTGCCCTGCCAGTTGAAAATAGCTAAAAGAATACATGGAGAAAAAATGCAACTGCATAGACATCTGCCAACACTTAAAGAGCTTATCATACATCACTTTCTATCACATGGCCAGCGGATATGCATAGGTCATCAGATCCTTCTTGTATTGTATAAATTCAAGAATGTAAACATTCTAATTACCATGACAGTTGATCCCTCTACTAGGCCATGACCGGTATTTTATTGGGACACAAAACTCTGCATAGTAATATGCCAGCATAGTTATTCAAGTAGACATCCATCCATGTTATTCATGTTATTCATCCATCCATGCATAGTAATATGCCAGCATAGTAACTCTGCATAGTTATTCATGTAGACATATCCATGCTCAGCATTACAGGGTTCTATCTAACAACCCCAAACAAAAGGAGACTAAATGTTCCTATTAAATAGAACAAATCAAATGCCCTGTATATTATGAAAGCCAAAATCTGGAAACAGATTAAAAGAACCTGTAAGTTTTGGAGATCTTCCTCTGAATCTTGTGTCAAGTTGGCATTTGAGCAGATATATGATCTCCTGGCATTTGTTGTTGAACGATAATACATTTTTCGGTAACCCATTCTGTCATCTCTGCCATTGAAGCCACGATTTTGGCCAGATCCTCATCCATATAATGGCATAACCCTTTGCATTAGAAGGGAAAACTAAAACAAAGTTCTTGAGAACTGGATTATCTGAGCGATTGTCCATTCCATCTGAACCATTTACTACAGAAGGCATCTGCAGCAACCTCTAGCCATTTTGCATTGGAGCTCTGCTACTGAATCCGTAGGTGTTAATAGAGACCCGGATAGATATGAAACTTTGCTCAAGGAGCGTCAAAACATCAAGGCATATGCTGGAATTAACCCATTCAAAACTGGCCGCTGGAGAAGGCTGCTCTAGCTTAGGGTATCCGGAAAAACATAAGCTTATGCAGTCCAAAATTCTATATGGGTCAATCTGACCACATCTGTTCTTTACCGGCACATATTTATTATTAGGTCTAGAGGAGCTACCATAAATTTTGGCAACGCGCTTTTGACCATATCCGCCTGCTTTTCTGATGCTCTGAGCAGTATGCAATATGCAAAATATGCTCTGAGCATATGCAATATGCTCTGATCCATACTAAAAATTTAATATGCAAATATGTCAATACAATACGACATACCTTATGGTAATAGTACGATAGAAAATCCACGTTTTGCAAAGCCCATGGAAACTCTCCATCAAAATCCACGTTTTGCAAAGCCCATCCACGTTTTGCAAAGCTTTGGTAAAAAGTTACATGCATTATTTGCATGTTAACCTCCACATCTCCAACATGCATTTAAATCCAATGCATGCATATCTTAAAACATCTAAAAGCTTTATCATTCATTTCCATGTCAAAAAATAAAACTTCCATGTCAAAAAAAACCACGTGGGCCGTGGCCCTTGAATTTACCCAAAGATGAACTTGCACTGCAAGATAATTAACATAATGGATATCTTATAGTCAAAGGTAACTATCTGATTGAGTATACTCAATGCCAATCTCAGTTTCTCAGCTACACAGCCGGCAAAATTGCCATAATTGCCATTTGCATAGCCAACATAATTATCGTATTTGCATTAATAAAAAAAAAAAAAAAAAAAAAAAAACAGGCGCGTATTTTTGTACGCGTGACCGTATATGGGCGCTGTTAGCGTTATACGCTCATATCTTTTGAAACTAAACACCCTATCTGCTAGCAGCGCCCATCTTGACTTTTTGCCTTGGTGTTGCCATTTCGACCTCGGGAAACGTGCCCCCTAGGGTATTTGAGATGTGTACGATCTGTTGGAACCAATTTTGCCTTCATGCGAGCTACCTACAAAAAGCTATGGCCCATCTAAACTTGGGTCCTCCAGTCACACATTTTTCCCTCCAAATCGCCCTAAACTTCCTAAAACTCACAATTTATTACATCAACCTAGCACAAACCCAAATCACTAAGAAGTTAGGCAGTCCAACTAGCTTAACTCCCACTCACTACCGATCTAGCGGGTTAGAGATTTGGGTCAGTGCTATGATTTCGGACACTCAAAATCACGGCTCTGATACTACTGTGACGCTCCCTGAACATATACGGCGCTCCGGACGTATACATACGGGGACTTTCCCCTCCCATGGCGTCTAACTCGGACCATCTATAGAAAGATGCCCGGGTGAAGGACACGGAGGTGTCATTCGGCCCACGCCTTCAATGGGGCTCCTATGTCGCGGAAGCGTGAATACAAGGTTAGCATACAACATAAGCATATCATAAATATCATATTTAATACTAGAGAAAACTCCCCAAACCCAAGGTGCTACCCCGGCTCTGACTCCGATGAGGATCAACTGACGGCTAGGTCTCAAGAGATCAGCAGACCGAATCTTGGCATGGCATTGGCTGGCATAGAACATCGGCTAGGGTTGTCCACTCCATCCGCCCCTCCTGTGCACACTTTGCAGCTGAGCTGAATCAAACTATGGCGTCATTGTAGCCTTCTTGAGACGCAATCCCAAGGCATCACCCTTCGGGACTACTCTGGGTTACATCTCCCCGGTCCGATGAGGCAGGTGAGGGAATTGTCCCTTCCCAGAGTCGCAGTGATTCCATGGGTGAGCTAGAGAATACGTGCCGCATCAGCGATCCCCGCATCCGTACCCGACCTACTCCCCTAACTTTATCTTCAAAGTACAGGGTGATCACACAACTATACCCAGGGAGTGTCAGACCCATACCCGGCCTGGTTCACTGGCCAGCTATCAGGCCTAGCTCACTGAAGGAGTCCCCGTAGCCTTTCATGCTCAGGCGAGACCCCACCCCACACTTCATCACTACGGCTCCTTGTCTGGTGCTCCAATCATGCCATAGATTCCACAGCTCGGTGGGATCTTGTGCACAGGCCGCACTTAGCAGGTATTATGGGAGATACTAGGAGCATACTAATGAACATAGGTCACAGAGGTCTCTACCCCCCTTAATCCCTGCTTTCTGGAAGAACTAACAGAGATGCTACCAAAGATACATCCATCCATCCATCACAGAGCATAATCAATAGTTGAGAACAGTTCTAACTATCAAACAAGGGTTAATCATCATCAAAGACAAGCAAAGAAGCCTGACAGAGGCGCTGGCCCTAGAAATATCAAACTAATCTATCTACTAACCCGAATTTTGGCTGGAACCATTGTCATGTGGGATCTCCATCTTCAAGTAGCCTGGGCGCCCAACAGCTCCTCTCCATGGATTCGATTTGGGGCAAATTGGGATTGGAATCCAATTTGCTGCCCCAAATTAGCAGTTTCCTACTGGCCAATCGAGTGTGGCCAAGTGTCCTCTTCCTAATTAATCAATTATCCTAACTTAATTAGCTTAATTGCCTTAACTATAGGTAATTAACCTTTAATTAACCCCTTATTAATTTAGCATAGCTAAATTAATCCCTTGTGGTTAGTCTACGTACCCCCATGATGGCGTATCCTCGGCTCGTGATGTGTCAGTATAGTTATACATACACCGTATAACTATGTGGAACGTCACAGACAACTGTTTTTCCCTATTGATCTTTCCTACTTTTATGTGGCATATTCTCAGCATTGAATTCAACATATTTATCAATAACCTCCCTAGCAGTCAGGATCCTAGAAGTTCCATGCAAAAAGAAGCGCCTTCCTTGCATGGGATCATGAAAGGAAGAATAAAACCACTAAGACAAAGAAGAAACACTAATATTGTGAGTTTTGAGCATCTTGCGATTCCATCACAAAAATGTCTTATGAACATCTAGACATCTTGTTTAAAGAAATTGTTGCCTATTCTACTCTATTCTATTCTATGCTCTAGTAGATGCTTGACAAACACAAAAGCAAACAAAAAGCGAGGGAACAATACATTTCACCAATAAACCATCCAAACCAAGAACAAGAAAAATCATAGGAAATATATGTTGCTTAAAATCTTTCTTGAGAACTGATCAATTCTAGAAACGTTCGTAGAAATACAATGCACTCTACCATTAAGACATATGTTTATGTACACCGCCGCTCCCTGCCCCTCACCCCCTTTCGCATTAATAAAAATAAAGAAAAAGAAACGAAAAATGATCCATTATGGTCCATGTTCTAGAAGCACAATAAAGGACAAAAGCGTTAAATTGTGCATACCAATGCACACAAAAAATTAGCAATAGTAAAATGACAATTGGAACTGCTAGTTAAAGCATTTGGCATTTATAAAGAGAGTGTATACCTAACGTATATTGGGATATTTCTTAGACTTGTTTGTGAAGAGTATCCACATTCTTTTGCATCTGATACAGTAATGGAGGATGACAGTTTCGTGGGAAACAACAGGGGGTTTGACATAGTATGCATTGAGAATAATATGTGTTGGGTGTATGTATAGACAGAGCAACTGTATAAAGGCGGCAGGCATAGAGGCGGCTGAAGATATTCACAAGTATGGATCCCATAAGTCATGAATTGAAACGAGTTCAAAGGCAGAGCCATGTTCAAATGTTCAATGTTCATTGTACAATGTAGAAAAATGTACAAGATGAGCTAAGATAATGGTCAAGCAGTGTAATGTGTGGGGGCGCCCCCCCCCCCACACATTCACCACGCGCCTCAAAGACCATAGCATTATGCCACCTAGCACTTTATTTTTGCAACATATAATACCATTATTTTGGTATCTGACTTTGTCCAATGGTGGGGGATATTTTTTGGTGGGACATATGCGCTCGAGGCCTCCACACGCCCCTAATCCCGTAGGATGCTGCCATCTGGCACTTTGCCATGTGGAATCATACTAGCCGTGGATATTTTCCTGGTCTTTTTTGCTTTATAACAGAGGATAAGCCACAAATCTTGGTGTGCTCTGCTTCAGTTTGATTCCGGCGCCTCAATCTCAGATCTCGATTCTTCGCTCTTTTCTCTTTTCGGATCTATTCTTGTGTTGCATAGCGCTGGATTTCTACAGTCCTGAATCCAAAAATGTGTCGAGTTCAAGATACAGAGGCTTCTAATCCGGCCGGCAGTTCTGTTCCTGTTTGGACTAGCGACCCTTTTGCGCAATATGGAATTTCTGCTGGAAATTTTGGAGGTCCATCTATCTCTTTCCAGAGCTTCTATTATGGTTCTATAAATCCAAGCGTCCCAGCGGTCGAGAATGTGTCAGGTAAGAAACGATTTACATTAAAGTGCTGTTTTCTATATTTCTTCACGAAAAACTGGATATGGAGTCTGATTTCCGTTTCTTAAACAGCGTTTCAGAGCCAAAATGATGGATTACTCAATTGTGAAAGATATACTGCAAAATCAGGAAGAAAAAAGGGGCGATTTATAGGAGTAAGGCAAAGGGGGACAGGAAAATGGGTAGCAGAGATAAGGGACAGAGATAAGAAGACGCGGCTATGGCTGGGATCCTTCAACTCAGCGGAAGAGGCCGCCATAGCCTACGATATAGAAGCTAGGCGGATCCGCGGAGCAAAAGCAAAGCTCAACTTTCCAGACGGAATACCGGATCTGAGGCTACTGTTGAGCGCAAGGCAGACCTGCATAAGAACGAGGCGGCGGTGCAGAAAATCGGCGATTAAGAAGCCCAAAAGGGAAGAAAGCTCTGCAGAAGAAGCTATGGTGTCGGAAGAATGCTCCAGTCCAGATTCCAGCGCCACAGATGGGTCTCAAGAGGCGGTTTTGAAGGAAGAAAGCGAAGAAGGGTCTGTGGAGGATTCTGTGGAGGAGCTATGGCGAGATCCGTTCGAAGAGGAGGACGTTCTTAGCCATATCCTGGGCCTTACAGAGCAGCCCTGTGTGGAGGCCATCTCTGATTTCCAAATTTGGGACTTTGAAGACATCCCTTTTCCGCCCGACAATTCCTTTCCTTGTCCCCTCCAACCATGTTCTGAGGTTTCCCCTCGTTTCTATGTAAATTATTTTGACTTGTAACATAACATTTCTTCAATTCTATGTATAAGAGTCATAGCCTAAAAAAATACATTCCATGCAACAAGTATGCTTCTATGCTCATCAATCGGTTAAGGCCGCTCCTATATCCAACCAATGATTCCACTCAGTGCCCAGTGCGCACCATCCGACTATCTATGTTTACACTATTCGTTAGACTAGAGAATGGTGAAGCAAGAATGTATTTTATTTAAGCATTTCATCTAGTGAAATGTTTGATCTTCTAGACCCATCTTGCAGATGAATAATGCAAGAACAAAGGAGAAAAAAGAAAAGAAACATAATACTATGGAAAAAACTGGAGAATAATTCTAGGTTGTCTACCAAACAAGCAAAATTGTTTGTTAGCTGGTTAAAACTTTTATCTCTTAGGACATTTGATGCTTCATTTATGAGATACACACTACACAAGATTATCATGAGCGTAATTCTAGGATGTCTATACCAATCAAATAAATTTGTTGGTCAGTAGTCTTAATGTCATACCAGCATGGACACACAATTATTATGGGAATAATTCTAGGATGTCTACGAATCAAATAAATTTGTTAATCAATAGTTTTAATGCCATACCTCTACCCCGTTGCCATCATGTTTTAGGACTATGACAAAGGCATAAGATGAAACTCACACTCACCCACTTTTGTCAGAACTGTGTGCACTCGATGAGAATTGCACTCTCCCACTTCTCCATGGTTGCCGGAGGGCTTTGAACCCAGATAGGATACACCCCCTAAAGGTCCAACTAAGTTATAGACTACCACCACATATTTGAACACTAGACTTCCATATTTGATTTGTTGCTAATGCACACTTAGTTGAAATTACTTCAGACTAAGATTGAAGTTGGGTTGTCCCTATGAGATTCACTTTTATAATGGTTTGCGTTCCTCAAGTTGGACAAAAGCCCCCTTATAAGGATTCCTATCAAGAAAAAACCCCTTCATACGATTTTATATTTTCTTCAATTTTATACCCCTTCCTTAGATTTACCCCATAACATTTTCTTAATTATGGTAACATGAAATTCTAGTATACTCCTTCCCTTAGTATCCCTCCCTCCCCTCCGTAACGCTCAGATGTTTTTTTAAGTTCAATAATGTGAAACCCCTTGGGATTATCTAAATTTGTCCTAATTGGAGAACATGCTTGCTTCCTAGTGCAAATTGGCATGTCATTTTTGTCTAGCCAGTGAAGAACGAGCAATAGCTGGGGAAAAACATGTAAACAACCGGTGAAGAACATGAAGAATGTTTTGTGCTTAAGCCACGATTTATGCCACACTGCGAGAATGAGCTTCAAGCAGAGCAAATCCTATCAATCTAATGGCTCCTCAACTTCAAACTTGCCAGGGAACTATCGTTGATTTGTCGTTCTAGCACTGACCTCCCTCCATGGCAGAATAGCATCGCAACTACAGTTCCCCTAGGGTGAAAGCGTGTACCTGGGGGACACTTTTTATGTCCACGACATTTGGTGCTCCCAAAATTGAATTAGTATGATCTTTTTCTAATGATTTCGTAGTAAAAACCAACTCCTAAAATCGATACCGGTATGTGGGCCAAAAAGTTTACAAATCATGTCTAGTTATACCATATAGTTCATCAATGCAGTTTAGTAACATGACATACGAATAGTGTTTCTTCACATGGTATTGAAAGATGATAATTTATAGCTAGTTTTTATGAGAACTTGAATATATGATATGTGCTACTACTTAATTTATCACGTTTATCGGAATGATATTTGATCACATCTATTATCCTTGGTTTATTGACATTGTAATTTTACGTGCGTAATTAGTATGATATTTCATAGCAATTAATCATCTTTGTTATTTTAGTGTATAATTATTATGGTATTTTATAGTGACTAGTTATCAATAAAACTATGCTTGGTTTAGATATACCAGTATGATTTTGCTTCCACGATAATGTGAAAAACTAGTGTTTTTTTTTTTTTTTCATGATATCAGCCTTACTGTGTTTCACGTGGCAAGTTTGGTAATACGATAAGAGACCATAGTATTTAACCTTCATGTATTAGCGTAAAAAAATTTGAGGTTCATGATTTTTTTACATGGTTCTAAATTGTGATATCTCCTAATTAATTGGTATATTTCAGCATATAGTTCATTTGAGCATTTTTATTTTATTTTTCCTTTTTAATCCAAATTTGCTTATTATCGGTATTTTGATTACAAAAGGGAAGAGTACAGAAGACCAAGACTAAGATGCTCAATTTTTTTCCCATTGAATTTTGTTATCAGAGTACAATAATATCAGGCATACACCTCTTTCCATAATCTGAAAATGGTATACTTGAGCTGTCAATTTTTTCTGGATGAACACTAAGTAGAGCATTGCATTGTTTTCAATTTGTCGTATGCAAAACCTTGTCCACATCTTCTTTTAGCCACAATGCAACGGGTAACTTTCTCGGACATTTGAGGTCTCATCCGCAAGTATCTCCCGCAATGTTAAGGCTATCAAAGATCCGTTTAATAGCGGTTGAATCAAGCAGAATACAAGCTTACCGTAAAGGTTGTAGTGCCATCACCAATAGGTCTGTCAAGAGACCAAATTGGCTTTGACCAATTCATAAGTATCTGCCAAGGCACTTTTGTCGGCCATTTATCCAATGTGGTCCATTTATCAATAATAAAGTCAACTTGCCTCTTAACTATAAATAAATATTTTAATAGCTATTTTTACGTTAAGGAAGCCTAGCAATTTTCATTCAGTATGATTTTATCACTCACCCAATTGATGAATTTTTACCACAAGACTTCAAGCTTTCAAAGATTTCCAAACCAAAAAGTATGATTTGGTTTGCAAATAGTGTGCATGAAAAGTAGTGTCAACCGCCATGTCTCCAATTGCCATTGGCAATATATTTCATGGCCTCGTGTTTTCCGTGGCTTCCAGGAAATTAAACATTTGAAGTTACTCCATATTCGTTAACAAAGATGGTTACCAAGGGGTATATGAGAACCAAGTTGAAAAACAAAGGGAAACCAGAATCAAATGCTGCTTTTATTCAGTGCAAATACACCACAATGGAAAATACTGCACTACAGAGCAGATGCAATTCAAAAGAACAACATGTAAAACCCCATACAAAACTCAAACGCTCTCCACACCATGAACATCCAGGATAGCGAATTTACGAAAATGATGTTGCAGGCATACCTATGCGAGCAGCTTTCCAGAAGAATCCTCGTAAACTGTGGAATGAAGTAATTAGAAAGGTGTCCATATTTATGAAAAAAAGGTTAACTTCACTTGATCAACTTGCTGCCTAATGACTTGCTCGCTTCTGGAAATATTACATGAAGATATAGATCAAGTTCAGCAAGCTTTTCTTCACCTTACACCAAGAATCAGAAAAGCGGATGCCCACAATCGGCATTCAAGTGGGAAAACGTGTTCTCTGATGCCAAGAACAATATGAGCCCTAAAACTACGAATGATGTGCGAGGGTTTTAATAGAAAGTTAAGGAGTGTCACAAAGAGAAAGGATCCACTGCGAAGAAAAAATACCTCAAAAACCAAAAGGCTATGAGCAATAATCTTCATGAACTTCAAATGAGAAGAGGCCACACAGGGAGCTCCAACAAACAGGTGATTTTGTTCTGCCCTAAGCAGGTCCGGCACAGTGATATCTCCCGCCATGGCGGCAATTATCAAGGTCGAAACGATGGCTATCATACTCACACAGATGCTGCAGATCCTTATCTCCTCCTCTATCTCCCGCATCACCGATTAGTCGAGGCACATGAAAGCACACAGCCCATTTGCTCTCACAGAAGTAAAGAGCACAGAAAGGAGAGTTGGAAAATAGACTAAGTATGGGACTTGATGTAGTCAGTATTTGTGGCCCTAGGATCTAGAAATTTTGGATCAAATCGAGGATTTAGAGTAACATTATAATGGAGTGAATTTTGAATGTTGGTGTGATGGTGTATCTTGCTGAAATATAGACTCTACGTTAAGAAATTATTACGAGGCGAATGGTATCTAAAGCATAACTAATGATTTCTCACCTTATCAAAACTTAGAATTTAGAAGCAGCTAGGACCGCCTAAATTGCCTAAGGTTAACTATACGGTCTAGAAATAAGACACGGCCATTTTGAACTCACATGTGTTGGTGATGCGCTATGTATACATAGAGATGGAGTTACAGAGAAACTCAAATAGAGAGAGAATATTAAAATTGTGCCTTTGTAATTTCTTGCCCTATTATGGCGTTTAGACTTTGAAGCGGCCTTGTTCAAAAATATGTGACCAATGTGAATGCTTACGTTTAAAGCAAAAGACCTGATGCACAACAAGACCATCATAACTCAAAAGGTTTGCATTTTATTTAGAGGAGCATTCTCCAGAAACACACTAGACACAAGTTCTATGTAGACATGGCGAGTCGAGCTTGGCTATATGTTGGTCCTACTAGTTGGTCCCTGGAGTATGCTTTGAACTCATATACGAAGTCAAAACCGCATTTCAAGCTCACTGGACCAGCCGAACTGGGGCGACCCTTCATTTCCCCGTCGTGCGCCTATATACGTCGGAAAGGGGGAAATTTGGGACTTGGCACATCCGTGCGGAAGATGGCCATTTTTTCTTTTCGAATACGTTTCTTGGGACATGGGCTACCATTTGAACGGTGGGATTAGCAGATGGAGCAGCTTTGGTATCCCGATACTTAAACCCTACAAAATCTGTAGGGTTTGCGTTTTGGCAGCCCTCCCTGCCTTTGAAGTGGCTGAGAGCTTGCATGCAGGGTTTCCTCAAGGGTTCGAAGGGAGGGAGAACAATAAAAGCCCTTCTAGGCACCAGTTCCAAACCTGCTTAGACATGATGTCGTGTTCCAAGCCCGGACATCGTGACCCCGAGCATGCCAGAAGGCACGGAACGACAATACCAGTGCAGTGTTGCATCCAGAGGAGCAGAGTTATCCTAGGACACATGTTTGAGGAGTAGAAGATCGAGCAGAAGTTCGAATTATCGAGTACATGCTATGTTTATTAGACTAGTGCACTAGGCAGGGAGCATATGTTGAGCGAAAGGTCCACTAGTTAGTTGCCCATGGCGAGTCGAGTTTGGCTCTGTTGTTCCTACTGGTTGGTTTTGGAGTAAATTGGATGCTTTGAACTCATATACGAAGACAAAATCACATTTCAAGCTCACTGGAACAACCGAACTGGGGCGACCCTTCATTTCCCCGTTGTGCACCTATATACGTCGGAAAGGGGAAAATTTGGGGCTTGGCACGTCCGCGCAGGGGATGGCCATTTTTTCTTTTCGAAGACGTTTCTTGGGACATGAGCTACCATTTGAACGGTGGGATTAGCAGATGGAGCACCTTTGGTATCCCGATACTTAAACCCTACAAAATCTGTAGGGTTTGCGTTTTGGCAGCCCTCCCTGCCTTTGAATTGGCTGAGAGCTTGCGTGCAGGGTTTCCTCAAGGGTTCGAAGGGAGGGAGAACAATAAAAGCCCTTCCAGGCACCAGTTCCAAACCTGCTTAGACCTGATGTCGTGTTCCAAGCCCGGACATCGTGACCTCGAGCATGCCAGAAGGCACGGAACGACAATACCAGTGCGGTGTTCCATCCAGAGGAGCAGAGTTACCCTAGGACACATGTTTGACGAGTAGAAGATCGAGCAAAAGTTCGAATTATTGAGTACATGCTATGTTTATTAGACTAGTGCACTAGGCAGGGAGCATATGTTGAGCGAAAGGTCCACTAGTTGCCCATGGCGAGTCGAGTTTGGGTCTGTTGTTTCTACTGGTTGGTTTTGGAGTAAACTGGATTCTTTGAACTCATATACGAAGTCAAAACCGCATTTCAAGCTCACTGGAACAACCGAACTGGGGCGACCCTTCATTTCCCCATCGTGCGCCTATATACGTCGGAAAGGGGGAAATTTGGGGCTTGGCACATCCGTGCGGAGGATGGCCATTTTTTCTTTTCGAAGACGTTTCTTGGGACATGAGCTACCATTTGAATGGTGGGATTAGCAGATGGAGCAGCTTTGGTATCCCGATACTTAAATCCTACAAAATCTGTAGGGTTTGCGTTTTGGCAGCCCTCCCTGCCTTTGAAGTGGCTGAGAGCTTGCGTGCAGGGTTTCCTCAAGGGTTCGAAGGGAGGGAGAACAATAAAAGCCCTTCCAGGCACCAGTTCCAAACCTGCTTAGACCTGATGTCGTGTTCCAAGCCCGGACATCGTGACCCGAGCATGCCAGAAGCCACGGAACGACAATACCAGTGCGGTGTTGCATCCAGAGAAGCAGAGTTAATCTAGGACACACGTTTGAGGAGTAGAAGATCGAGCAAAAGTTCGAATTATCGAGTACATGCTATGTTTATTAGACTCGTGCACTAGGCAGGGAGCATATGTTGAGCGAAGGGTCCACTAGTTAATTGCCCATGGCGAGTCGAGTTTGGCTCTGTTATTCCTACTGGTTGGTTTTGGAGTAAACTGAATGCTTTGAACTCATATACAAAGACAAAACCGCATTTCAAGCTCACTGGAACAACCGAACTGGGGCGACCCTTCATTTCCCGCTAGATGCGCCTATATACGTCCTTAAAGGGGAAATTTGGCGCTTATACATCCCGTGCGGGGATGGCCATTTTTTCTTTTTGAAAATGTTTCTTGGGACATGAGCTACCATTTGAACGGTGGGATTAGCAGATGGAGCAGCTTCCCGATACTTAAACCCTACAAAATCTGTAGGGTTTGCATTTTGGCAGCCCTCCCTGCCTTTGAAGTGGCTGAGAGCTTGCGTGCAGGGTTTCCTCGAGGGTTCGAAGGGAGGCAATTGTGTCGCCACTATGTTAAATGGCTCATATTTATAATGGTTAAAAAAAAAACATCTGAGTTGTCGCCACTATATTGAATGGCTTGCATTCCTGGTTTAAAAAAATAACAAAGTCATATATTTATGATGCGATTCTAGACTTGAAGGTCAACGATTGCGTGTTCATGAATCTTTGATCTAGCGAATTTCTTTAATGAATGAATGCTCATGCATATTTGACCTAGCAATTTCATGAGAAAATCGTTGGTGCTCATATGACCATTGATACTTATAGCTAAATATAGGTCCTTATCAATCGATCGAATGAAACAGTGCCAAGGAAAATTGTTGTTCATAGAGCTCATATGATTTATTGGCGACTAGAAGTTAATATAATGTGAATATATGCAATTAGGATCATGCTTTGAATTCAAGATTGCTTTTGCATTTCTCGTAACTCTTTATTGCATGAAAGTGAAGCATGTTTTATTCTAAGTTGCTGCCTAGGTGAAGTTCGCCAATCCCGAACATCTATTGCCTTTTGCCAGATGGTACAATGGGTATGAATATTATTTGAGTTTAAAAAAAGGATCTTATGTTGGTAGCAAAAGGGTTATTATCTACACCATACCTCTAGAGCTGCTCATCACTCCAATTATGCAAGGGAACCTCTAAATTATGCATGATAAACACTTAAAATAATCCAAAATCCTCTTTCATACAAAATGTGCACTCTATGGATATACTAAATATTATACCACAAAGAATGCATTGGCAACTATAAGAACAAATATACACTTGGCCCAACATAAAACTATGCTACATATAATGGTAGAAAACATAGACCACACCATGCAACTAGTAGACAAGTCAATGTACATAACCTAAGTTTTACGAATAAGGATCATGCTCTAAAAGGAGTGCAAAAATAGATATAATCGTTGGAATTACTAGTTAATATAAGAAATTATGCTCAAAGTTCATAATGACTTTAAGGATTGAAACAAGTGTATAAAAAAACAATATCATAAACCAACATAATAGCCTGCTAACATGCATAGTAAATAAGCATGTGCCAAAAACATATAACACACTTCCAAAATCAAACATGGTTCTTGAACTAATAAAAAAAGCTTGGGAGGATTGAAACTAGGTTAAAACCATGTATCTGATCATGCTAACCAGTATGTAAAATCATCATAGATTATAATATTAACAATGTAGGCTCAAAAATCACCTCCTAAACTAGCAATAATTTTAAGAAACTAGTGTAAGACATAGAATTAGTATAAGAACTATGATCAAACTAGTAGTGATATTACAAAACCATGAAAGTCATCTAGTTTTCATTGACATTACGAGTTGCATGCATGGTTCGAAAATAGGGGAGTTCCTCCCCTAAAAATCCGCCCACTTGTGTTAAATTCCGGTCGTCCTAAAAAAATTCCGGCAATTTTCCGGCAAGGAAATAAAAAATTTCCGGCGTAATACACTAGAAAAGGCACTAATATATATTTTTTCCGGTAGCCTCAAATACCCAACGGCATTTTTACTGGTTAGGCACATTGCTATTTTCGAGCCCTGGTTGCATGTATTAAAAACCACCCTTATACTGGTTTCCATCATGATTATGAATGCGAGTTACTTATTGGGGGCCTTGTGGCATCCTGCTGATAGAAAATAAATCATATCCAGGGCAGCCGAACACCTACATGAGTTTGGGATCATTGGAAACAGGAAATTACAAGTATACCAACATGTTGTTGAGAATATGAAGGACACTCTTCAAGCTAATAAAGTGCTAGAACACAGGACATCAATCAAGCACGGGCATCCACCTTGATGATGGCTGTTAATGGATCTACCAACCGGACAGCAGTTGCAAAGGTTTTGAACATGAGGAGAAAGGCAGTGTATGCCGCATTGGACAGGAGAAAGTTTACTGAATTTGGAGGCCCGTGGTCTATGTTCAAAAGGAAATGCAGATCTGATCGGCTATCGGATGAAGATCGCAAAAAGGTATACAACTTTTGGATTTCTGAAACTAGGGTCTGTCCAAATAAAAGGCAGGTTATGAAATTGAGAAGAAATAATAACGGTGATAAGATTGCTAAGCCGTATAACCTGCAGCCACTTCATTACTTGGAAGAGAGTCAGGTATGTAATTGCTTCCTTGTTTTCACAATAAAAAGCTTCTCTCTATCTTATATTGTTTATTACATTTCAGGTCACATTTTATAAGAAATTTAAGCATCAATATCCAGAGATGAAAATAGGTCTCAGGTTGTTTGAGACTTTGAAGCCCAAGTTTGTGAAAAGGCTTAAAGAGAGGGAAACATGTTGCTGCATATACCACATGAGAATGGAATTTGTTAGGCAGGCAATCAACAAGCTAAGACGAGATTCTAACACCCATGGTTCTAGGTGTACATGCAAATGTGATGTCTGTGGTCCAGGCCCAATATGTGCAGCGAGCAATCATACTTTCAATAGTTGTGGAAAACTATGGTGTGTCCTAAGGATGAAACTGCAGGTTGGTATAAGTCTACTTGTTTGACCATGGACTGCAATGCTTGTGGTCTGAAATCATTCCAAAGATGTCCCAAAGAGAAGCGCAAGTCAATTAAGCTTGATTGGAAGAACTTCGAGAAGGTTAGCATTCCATTAGTTGCATGCTTTGATTGACATTAATTTGATTATGACTTTTATTTGATATAGTTTAGATTAGCCATGAAGAGATGATTTAATTTATCTTGTGGTGGTTTAAATGTTGCTATGGAGGGTGCGAGTGCTTTCACTAGTTCAGTATAGGTTATTTGATCTTATAAGGTTGCATGTGCTTAAGTATTGATGGGGTTGCTGCTGTAAGTGTTGCATGTGCTTAAGTATTGATGGGGTTGCTGCTGTAAGTGTTGCATGTGCTTAAGTATTGATGGGGTTCTCTTTGTAAGTGTTGCTTACACGAGGTTAGGGATAAGACTGCATATCGGGTAGCCAAGTAAATTATGGCCTGCATAGGGATAAGACATGCATACAGGGTAGGCAAGTAAATTATAGCCAGGGATAAGTTTAGGATAAATAAGAGTAAATGTTTCTCCTGCAAGGTAATATGCTGGCATGTTGGGTATTTAAGAAAGGCAACATCAAATTTGCTCTTATATTGCAGACAACAGAAACCTATATAAAGGATACAAGCAAAGGGGGGAAGCCAGTAGTCACCACGAAGGACGTTATGAAGTTGGCTTACAAGAGCACATCATTACATGAATTTATGGAGCATGCTGATGCAGTTATCAAACAATTCATTCCCCATAACTATACGGCAAGGTGGCAGGCAGACCAGTTTAAGGAATGTTTGCAAACATTCCCAAAGGATACTGTTGTATCTGTTATAGACTTCGCAGAAAACTATACGTTCAAAATTCAGCAGGAAATCCAGACAATGCATTGGAGGAATGATCAATGTTCTATACTAGTGCACATTACTTACAGACATGCAAAGAAAGACGAGACTCCAAACCTTCTAATTGGCGATCGTAAGTTGGTGAAAGAGACCCACTTTTACATATCAGACGATCGAAAGCATGATAGCTTATTCGTACAACACTGCCTCCAGAAGCATGCCAACTACTTGAAGGAAAAAGGTATATGCTATTCAAATCATGTATTTTGGTCTGATGGTTGCGCAACGCAGTTCAAGTCCTCCAGGGCCTTCTATCACTTAGGAAGATTTTATCAATCTAATGCAATAAAGATTTCATGGAATTTCTTTGCATCTTGCCATGGCAAGGGAGAGCATGACGGTGCTGGTGCCGTCATAAAGAGGATACTTACAAGTGAAATGTTAAAGAGGGACGGCGCACCTCTAAGGAATGCGGAGGATGTTGTACAATTCTTGATTTGGTATTTCCAAGTGAAAAGAGGTGTCAAAGACACTTTAATCAGTAGGTATGATCAAATTCTAGGACTTCACAAACATGCTTGTATGTGTGTGCGTTTTACTAATTGTGATCAATGTCCTGCACAGGGTATTTTGGCTTATAAAGTTAGGTGAGGTGTGCAGGGAAGTGACATATGACTGTGACACCTTGAAGGGCACAAAAAACATTCATACCATCAGGCCAATCTGCCAAAATAGACCTACCATGGTGGCCCACAGACCTCTATTTTGCTTTTGTACTAGTTGCTGGATGGGATTATGGAATAGGTGCAAGCACATAAAGAGATTGAAACGTTATACATATTCTGAATTGAAGCCTGAGATAATGCAGGAGGATACACCAGTCACTCATGTGCAATATGAAGGAGATAACCAGTGGAAAGCAGAACTTGTACAAGTTGGAGACAATTTTGCCATTAATGCAGAAGCCAACAATGCAGAGAATGTTGATTTCTGGATTGTAAAATGCACCGAAGCTAAGCACATGGTAGAAATAGCATTCAAGGATCAGTGGGGATCAAAATTCAGTAGACAAGAGGTCATTCTAACCGGCAAGTCCTACAAGTATATTGGTGAAGGTAGATACGAGTTGTTAAGCCATATGCCAGATGTGAATTGCTATTCACATCTCGTAATATCTGCAAACGTAGAGTTACTTGCTGATTTAGGTGAAGATAATGTGTACCATTTACCTCTAGCAGCACATGAGCATATCATGGATTCCTTGCCACCACCAGATTCTGAGACATTATAGCCCTTGGCAGTTCCAAGACAAGCTAGAAAATAGTTGAAAGAAGAGAGGACATTCTAAATGCTGTGCGGAAGAAGGTAATAGCTAGAAAAAAGGCAGTTGGAAAGAAGAAGGTTGGGAAGAAGAAGGCAGTTGGAGTGAAGTCTAAGACAGTTGGAAGGAACCCTAAATCCAAAAGTAGTTCAGGTTTGTAGTGAACATGTTGTGATTTCTGGCTTTTCAATTTCTTGTAATTCATTCTTATTATTTTGGCAGGGAAATGCAGATGATTGTTTCACAGGTGAAGTTGGCAGGTATCTTGTTTATCACAGGTAAAAAATAGTACATTGCCCTACATGGCCATTACAGTTACATCCATCCCTGGAGGAGCCAAATATTGTCATAATTTCTCAATGCAGCCTGTCTCATTTGGAGTACCATGTTGCAAAAGCAAGGAAATTACACTGCAAAGCAAGGACATATCTCAGAAATGTGAGCCAGATCATGAAGTACCATATACTACTATATTGCTATTGCGATGGTGTACCAATAATAAAATTCTTCCCCGAGGTAAGCTTGTTCATTCTCAGATTTTAGAACATCCTGAATGGTGGCAGAAGATACAGCTTAGAAGATACAGCTTGTTTGATAATATGATCATGGAACACAATTGTTGCTGTTTTCAATGGGGCTGCGAGTTTAGAAAGTGACAGACCAGCATAGGTGCATTATGGCATTTGGGCTTGAATCAAACATAATTGTTGCAACTGCTCTTGTTGAAATGTATGGCAAATGTGGAAGTCTAAAAGATGCACACAAACTCTTCAACGAGATGCAGGAAAGAGATATTGTTTCCTGGAATGCCATGCTTCATATGTTCAGAATGGGCACAATGTTGATGCTGTTAATGTTTTTATACAAATGCAAGATGAGGGATTGAAGACAAGCAAGGTGACATTTGTGAGCGTTATCAATGCATGTGGTGGTCTGTCAGACTTGGAAGAAGGGAAGAGAATGCATGCTTATGTTATAAAAGAAGGATATGAACTATATATCATTGTGGGAAACGCTCTTCTCAATATGTATGCTAAATGTAAATACTTAGACAATGTTTACATTATGTTTCAGAACATGGTAAAAAGAAATTTTATATCTTGGAACATTATGGTGACAGCTTGTACAGATAACTTGGATAATGTACCATTTGTATGCATGCTTCATGCTTACGCTTGTCTTGCAGATCTTTTGGAATGCCGATGGATACATGCCTGCAGGTTGTGTAATGGAATTGTGCCGGACATTATTGTTGAGACAGCTATCGTTAACATGTATGGCAAGTGCGGTAGTGCCCTAGATGCAAAGGTTGTCTTTGATAGAATGCCCAAGAAGACTATTTTTATGCTTTAAGCTTGTTCACAAAAATAGAAGGCTATCTGTTTGCAATTTGAACCTATATAAGAGAACTGACCTTTAGAAAAATTGATTGCTCAGAGAGTTAAGGTTTTTTAGAGAAATGCCTTAAGCAAAACCTTCAGCAACTCTTGTAATTAAGCCTTCTTAGGGAACATAAAGCACAAAATACAGCTTGCACTTTAAATGTGATTAGAAAACAAGCCAAGCAATTCATTGGAGCTCTCAGAAATTCCATTTCAATTGTAATAACTCAATGTTTGCCTTGAGTCAAGTGCATACCAATAGTTCTTAAAAACTATCCAAGGACGTGTCCTTGACAAAAGCAATACTATTTTCCTTTTACATAGTTTACAAATATTTTGCCTAAAGTGAGTTTGAAAATTTTATGTGAAGTATGCAGATTGAAGTGAAGTATGCAGATTGAAGTGAAGTGAAGTTTCCCTTATCGATGGCACAACTTATATACAGTTTGATTGCAAGAGGAAATGTTGTTTTAGTCGAATACACTTCATTTTCAGGCAACTTGGCCCTAAACTAAAAAACAAAATGCATATTTAATGGTTCAAGTCCAAACCACTGTTCATTTGGGTATGACCCAAGTACTGTTCAACACAACAGTTCATAACCGAATCTTTGGCTTTGGGACATTCATACAAAACATCTGGGTAGCGATTAGGCATACAGGCCGGTTCCTTCATTTCCCCTGTTTTGCAATATAGAATAACAGCATACAGATCATATAAAGCTGCAGGTCATGCCTTGCTCATCTTTAACCAGTGAACCAAGCATAATACAAAACATAGTTTCCCTGCCAAAAAAGACAACTGCATTATTTTGCACTTTCAGCACTTATCTGTCAGACTGTTTTCAAAATCCAAAATTTGATTCAACCAAATATATGGCATATTAGTCAAATGACCAACTAGGTCAAAACAAGGCATTTCTTGCACTAACAAGTGTATTATAGAGCACTATAAACATGAGGGCAGCACTATAAACATCAGGGCAGCACTATAAACATCAGGGCAGCAAAATTGGATGGATTTACATCGGGTTTGTCTTATTTCTTTACAGTAGTGACATTTCGCAGCCAAAAGATACATGCACTAGCATACTTTAACTGAGTAAATTAACAGCCGATGTTCTTTGTAAATTGCTTCAGAGTCATGTCTCCATCTTCATCTGATTCCGTATCAGATTCATTTGCAGGCAAATGTGGACCGCCACCACAGACGGGAGATTGAATTTCATCAGCTGTAGCAAAAGGCACGATAGGGTCTGGAACATGCAAGAGCAAACTGCCACCACGGATGGGAGATTGAATTTCATCAGCTGTAGCAGAAGGCATGATACGGTCTGGAGCATGCAAAGGTGAACTGTGACCATGTAGGGGAGATTGAATTTCATCGGCTGCAGCAGCAGAAGGTAAGATAGGGTCTATACCATGTAAAAGTGGACTTTCAGAGGTAAAGTTGTGAATTGATTTGTAAAGCCAATAGGATTCTAGTTCGTGCATGGCCAATTAGCTACCTGGGTTGGAAACCATAACTTCTTTATTTGGCTAGAGTTCCAAGACTCTGCTTGATTCGAGCAACCTGTACCTGCCATTCACAATAGTTTTAAATTACATGCTAATGTACTAGAAGTTTTGAAATAAAACATCAATGTGTTCTCTACTGACCTACTGTATTTTCAGTGCTTACAGCAGCAATTGTTGTTGCATCCGAAGTATTCTTCATGCTAGCAGGAGCAGTCGGTTGAGAGTCCATAGGTTTTTCAGTGTTTGCAGCTTTCTTTTTCCTCTGATTAACCCTTGGCTTCTTTACCTTTCTTTGCTTCTGTCTTGTAGCAGGTGCATCAGAAATATTTGGAGGTCTGAAGTGTTTTGGTACGCCCTTTCTTCCAACTTTCACATGTGGTGGAGCTTGATCAAGTGGTTCCTGCTCCGTTGGAGCTTCATCAGGTGGTTCTTGCTCTATTGGAGCTTCATCGGGTGGAACTTCTTCGACCCCTATAATTTCTTCTCCTGCAATTTATCTTAGTCTGAAACACTAGTCTGCATAGTGAAATTTTAGGGGAAGGCAGCTTACCTATTTGAGTAACTTTAGCTTCCAGACCTCTCGTATTATCTTCCACACCTGCTTAATATGTCTTAGTACAAATGCAAAAAAATACCAAGCTAAATACTAAACACTTACTCAAACCTCGCTGCTCCAAATCAGCGTCTTCGTTTTCAGCAAATCCCTCGTTCTCTCCTTGTGATTTCTTCAACCGTTTGTGTTGTTTTTCTTTTCCTGCATACTTTCAATTAAATAATCCAGCTATTGAACATATATGAAATATTAAACTAACCTTTCAAAGGGCTTGTCATGGATCGAGTTTGTGGACGTCTCTTTACTGGTAATTTCTGAGGAGATTCAACAACTTCATCGTTAATATGACTACATGTACCTTTAGTGGCCACAGTCTCAGTATCTTCTTCATCCTCCACGTTAGGTACAAAATTTACGTAACCCAGCTCCGAATACAAGTCTGTTGGCAGCTCTAGGTTGCAAACATTACATTGCAAGTTCTGCATGCACTTCTAAAAGCACCATAAATGGAACTTGTGTCCACATTGGAGCTGTACATGCATGGCAAAATTGATACTAAATGCCATGCCACAAAGTACACATCCACTTGTATCGTCAACAATAGTCCAATTTCCAGGAGAAGGCCTGATCAATGTGGTGGTAAGGAATGAAGACCTCAAATGTTGCAGGTTTGCTAGTTTGGTTTTCAGATCATCTTGCTTTTCCTGCTTATAAGTAATTAATGCACGTAGCCGTCTTATCTGTGCTTCTATATCTGGCCGAATGTCTGCCTCCTGTTTTTTCTTCAAAATGGTGAACAAGGAAAGACCTAGTGCACATTCTTCATCAGATTTTTGCTTCAAAGCTGCATCTTCATCTGGGCAAATCTCTTTCAAGCTTTGTAGATCGTTCTTAATTTCCCGTATATCTAATGAAATTGATGTAGCTGCAAGGTCATACCCTTGCAAAATTCCATTCACACTGACCAATTTAGTTTGCTTTTCTTTGAGTTCAAGCTCTAATAAAGCAAGTGCATCATTCAGGACATTTAAGTCTGCCTCTAAAGATGAAATAGCGAAAGAAACATTCTTCAAATTTATTTCTTCCATATCAGTTTTTTTTTTGGGTATTTCTCTCTTTAAAGTCGCATTCTATTCCATGCAAATCTAGCCCAATTCACTATAAATTTAGCAGGATGAGCAAGTGCCATTGGAGTATGCTGCCATGCAAAAGCTCTAGCAAAGACTGTCCTAGCTTCCTTATTTTTTAAGCCTTTCTGATAAACCTTGTGTACCAAATCATGCAAATCATCTGCAAATTCTGGCCTCACCTGGTGGAGCTTGATCTTATTGTCTTTCACTTCACGATTCCACACACTAAGAAAATCAGATGTGGGGCAATCAGCCCAAGTTAAAGTTTCTGGATCTCTGCCTTCATTTGGAAGCAATCTATAAACCTGAAATTCCTCAATAGTGCTTGCAAACCTCATTTTGGCCTACAAAAAGAAGCATGCATGAGCCGGATAAAGGCAAAAGAATGCAAAAAAGATCAAAGGAAACAAGACAGCTTTAGGGTCTACCTTTTCGGGCGTCCAAAATGCAGTTGTTTGATCCACACAAATGCAACTAGGGTTTCCAAAAGATGCCGGAATCATAGCCATCGGGTGAATCATGTCGAAGTATGTCTTACTAGCTACTGATCGATGTAGCTATTGATCGATTTAGCTAGGGTCGCAGGCAGCAGAAGCGGCCTGCTGCACAAAGAACGTGAAGGGCATGACGGGGGAACCTAAAATAAAAAAGTATTCAAAAAAAATGTTGTAAAGGGTGCTTAGGGGGTGCTTGCCCAGCGCAAAACTGTCCCCCAGCTACACGCTTTCACATGTTGACTAGCTACAATAGAATAGAAAAAATGACATTTCAACCCAAAGTGTTTATTACATAGGTTCCATAATAGTTGCTAAGGGCCATTTTATCATCCCTTTACAATACAGCCTGGACAATCTGGTCAATATGGAAAAGGAGAAACGCCTTGGTCTTCGATGAAAATCAAGAAGATATATCACCACATCAGCTTCTACATATAGTACTTGAAAGGCTAAAAAAATTCAGGCTAGCCTTCGAGGGTGAAGAAGAAGTAAAGGTCGAAATATGGGGAACCTACCTAAGCTTACACTAGGAAGTACAAGCGAATAGTGCAAGAAAGAGCCATGTAGCTATCCTCATCTCAGATTTACAGATGAGTACACCCCTGCCATGTGGTACCTTTAAAGTAAATAAAGTCTATATTTTATCTCTCTCAAAAAAAAAAAGAATCCCTTTACAGTACATAAAATTGCCCCGAGCTAAGAAGCAACTCCTTAACTCATTATAGTCAAATGGGATTCGAAGAAAAACTATGAAATGGCAAAGGGAGAAAAGACCAAATACATTTTAGGATTCAACGTACTTAGTATGTAACTTGTCCTCATAAGCGACTTAATTTTGATGACATGAAGTTGAATTGTACTATAAAATAGGTAGTACATAAAGACAAAAGTACATTTGAGAAAAATTATAAAAAATAATAACATATTTATTCGACAGAGACTGTTGAAAGCAATTGGTGGTATGCATAAACAAATTTAATATAATCAAGTGGATCTATCATATCATTTCATGTATAATTTATGTTCTATAAACAATATTGTTCCTTCCAGTTTTGTGTATTTTATGTTGAAGTTATTGGTGTATTTGGAAGGATTATTGAAAGTCGCTACAATCGAGTGTAGAATGAAATTGTGATCTCTTCTTTCTTTTGACCACCATAAAAAGCATGTGATGTATAAAAGAATTTCAAATAAAAGCAAAGAGGGAATAGCCATCGTATTAGCCAATACAAGTACTAGATTATGTCCTACAATTGTTGAAAGGCCAGGGTTTGGCATAGTTTAAGGGGGTATTCGTATACCTAAATAGTATTTTGACTAGAAACATGTGTCCGGCAAGGCCGGGCATTATCCACGGGCATGTGAATAGAGGAAATGGTGTTTGTAGATGTAATACAATGTTTTAGATGTAATGGTGTCCATAGATAGAGCAAATAAGTGAAGGGTATCTTGATCACCTGAAAGATACAAAACATTAAAGAAACATCTAATCTCTACATATACAAGAAACTTATCGCGGCGGCCAAGGCCGCCGCGAACGTTTCTCTTCCTCAACTCGTCTATACATGGCCGCTGCGAACGTTTCTCTTCCCCAACTCGTCTATACATGCCCTGTCAAAGAAATAAACTCTTGCAAATAGCATGTTACTTGCTACCTAAATTGTTTCAAATATTGCCTAAAATGCTTTTACTTGGACTGGATCATGGAAACATACTATATTTTGCTCTCCACTTAGAGCTTGTGAACATGAATATGGTGATGTCGAAGGCTAGAAGCTTTATAGACCAACTGGATGGCATCACTCCATGGCCATAGAACAAATGCCTTAAACTTGGCCATAAAGTACATGCCTTAAACTAATGCATGTGACCTAGCATATAAAAAATTTACAGTATCATTTCCCATTTGACTTATTCACTGCAAACTAGATTTGAAACATAGGTTGTGTCCGATTGTAATGAGCAACACGGCAGACTAATGGACCTAGATGGTTTAACCTAACTTAGGGTGTACATCCCATCATTCTTGCATAACAATGCACATAACGAAGCAATCAACATAATAGAGATTAGGGAACTTGATTCTTGCATAACAATGCATATAACGAAGCAATCAACATAATAGAGATTAGGGAACTTGCTATATGATGCAAGTGTGTGGCAATTACCAAATGCGCCGCAATAACAGTATCATATGAAATGCACAAATGTTGCCACCTTGTAAGTTAACCTATGACCTTAACTTTTCTTTAAACATTTGAATTGACAACACAATTTTCAAGACAAACATCCGCCATCATCTTCAACGCGGAGAGAATACTTGAAGGGAATGTAAGCATTTTAAGGCTAGAAATGGTTTTATAGAGCAAGAGTTTTAACGAGACAAATTTACAGTACCGCTTTGCATCTTACCAACCCGCTTTGTATCTTACTAAATGCGTATAACCTACCATCATTTGCACTAGCAACCTCAAGATCCGTGCAGAAATTGTAGCAAAAAGTCAAGCTCACCATTATTTAATTGTCCGAAACATAATACAATGTGCATAACATATCAACATATCTACATTAATAAAAGCTAGAACATAAAGGGAAACAAAAAGAGAGGACAATAGTTCAGGATTGCTGTGCATAAAAAAGTGAAAGGAAGTCGACCGTCTACTAGTCCTTATTACGCCCAAGCTATAAAATCCATTTTAAGAATCATGTTTTCAAAATAATGAGATCCCTTTCAACAAAGAGAAAATTGCATGTCTTTAGAAGAGAGAGCTCCACTCATTTCCCATTTGAAATTTGCCGACGAAAACATTTTAAAAACTAAAGAGGAACTTGCCTCCCCGTGGATCGTAGTACTCACAAATCCCACAAAAATCTTCTATTACAAATCTCAATGTGTTCAAGAACTTAGTTGCCTCAAGCAAGAAATTCACCGCCTTGCTGCTGACCTTCTTAAGAAATTTTAAGCTCAAGCATTTATTCCCTAAGATCTAAAACAAAGACTACACATCAATTGAAGCTTGCAGGCCTTTCTATTTGCAACTTACCCCAAGATGTGATCATCGAGCTAAATGCCACGCTTCTAAACGATAAAAGCACAAGGGAAACCTTTGGTGGAAAAAGATTTCGTGGATCCGCTTAAATGCTGCAGACCAAGCCCCCTGTTTTGGGGTCTACAAATCAGTTCCATGGGCCTTACAAATCATGGCACACAAGCCCCGCCAGGGCAAAATTTCAAACCCTCATGTGTCGGAACGGAGTTGCGTAAAACCCACAAACAAAAGATCCGGCACAACAGCTTTGGGCTTACCATTTTCTCGTTCAAGATGATCAAATCGGGCAAAGCCGCGGTATAGCGTAGTTTATGTCCTTGATATAGATATCAAATCCAGATGCCCCCGCAAGAGTGCAATGTTTTAAATCAAAACGAGAAGCACGAGAGTCCCTTAGCATTGCTTATTAGCGCCATAACCGAGCTTTAATTTCGTAAAAAAAAATAGAAGGGTTTCGGGGGGTTCGCTTGACAACCAAACCGAGTCGAAGGAGAAAGCATGCCTCGAGCCCAAAGCGTAAGAATCCAGTGTAATTTTCCAGCTCCTCTAGCTTCGAAATCTCTCAGAATCGATTTGAAAAAAAAAAGAGGGAAGCTTGGACTGGGCGGGAGATAGTCGCCATAGCTCATTTGGGAATCTCAAGATGGTAAATGAAAAAATAGATTAAAAACCGAAAACAAAAGAATAGATAGAAGGAAGGAACCCAACCCACTGATGGCTCGCAGCCATAAACTCCGGCAAAGACGAAGAGGAATGTTCCTATAAATGCCATAAATGATCATAAATGCCATAAAATCTACCATAAATGCGATGGTTCGCAGCCATAAACTCCGGCAAAGACGAAGAGGAATGTTCCTATAAATGCCATAAATGATCATAAATGCCATAAAATCTACCATAAATGCGATGGTTCCAATGTAGGTAACTGCTTTACATATGGTAGGATAAAGCAGTTTGTAATTTTCCCTTTGTTCTTGTGTCCCTCACGAATATTTCTGCGCCGCAATCTAATCTCATATTTTTATGCCACGTATTCACAATCTCCTCCTGCAACTTCGACGCCTGGCTGTTTGGCGATGGCGGGTATGCTTGACCTCCCTGTCGTTGCAACGAACACATAGGTATGTTGGCCGGATCATATCACTCGATTACTGTCGGATGTTGTTTGCCGGTCAAATCCTGCTGCCAGAGGAAGATGCGAAAGGGATCCTGCTTCTCTATCGATGCTCTACTTTGATCTATGCGATGCATCGGCAAACAGAGGTAAGCAAAGAGGCTGTTTCTTGCAGTGGAGAAGCTACGGTGCCCAATATTTGAAGCCAAAAATAACAATTTGATGCCATAGCCATCCAATCCGGAGCCATAGCCATCCAATCTGACTCTTGAATACTGAAGGGCGGCGACTGAAGCAAACATATGTCTGAGTTTGGTATTTATTTGGTGCCACTGCCAGATTCTATTTGGCTTCGTCCCAAGGCTGTATTATGGTGCAGCATATATTAGGTCTGTTTCTCTATAAACTATTGCAAGAACAGAATGCTCCGTTTCCCACATTAGCTTTTCACATAAGTGGGAACCTATGAAGCCGCCTGCGCCGATCATACATATCTTCAGAGGCTGGATTTCTTGCCCATCAAGATCAAATCTGGGCGCCATTGGAAGTATTCCGGCGATTAAATGTCGCCGGATCTAGCCTTTATACAAACAATGCAATGGTCCGCCGGAGCTGGGCAGCTTGGAGAGGGAGAAGAATAGCCGATCCTCCCGATTCAAAGAACAGAGCTCTTAACAATGGATTCTAACAGGGGCTTTAACAGGACCGCTGTTATGTTAGACAGGCCGACGATAGACTAGCTGGGCTAATTATGCGCCACGACATCCTATGTGATAAGACTCGCAGCGTGCGCCGTTGAACCAGAAGCGTGGCGAGATTTTAGTGTAAAAGCAGTACTGACTGACCTTAAACTCCTTTTGTAATAAAATAAAAGGAAGGAGAAATTAATAAAAACTGAAGTAGAAGGGACGGTTCACATGGGTTCCATTGCAAACCTCTAGCCTATCTAGGCCTAACTCTAATAATAATTAGATTTTGAGAAATTCACTCTTAATGGCGGTTTTAGATGAAAAAATCTTCTATTGTGGACGTTAAGCTTCAGTCACTAATGAGGAATATTTGCAGTAAACTTTTGCAAGTTAATTCATCATACTCTTTTGAATGTGCATCCAAGAGGCTGCGATGGTTTTAAGTACGCCCGATTTGGGTTGGCCTCCCATGGAAACCCTTCCGAGTTTCCAAGGAAACCCTTCCGGCTTTCCATGGAAACCCTTCCGGTTTTCCATGGAAACCCTTCCGGGTTTTAATGGAAACCCTTCTGGTTTTTAATAAAACCCGGAAGGGTTTCCACGGAAACCCTTCTGGTTTTCCAGAATTTGAAAACCCGGAAGGGTTTCCATGGAAATTCGGAAGGGTTTCCATGGAAAGCCGGAAGGGTTTCCATATTGGAAAATCCGGAAGGGTTTCCATGGAAATCCGGAAGGGTTTCCACAAATTTTTTTTTTTTAAATATTTATACACGTGGCCTTTATGGCTCACGCCTTTCCACACGGACGCCCGACATTAAGGCGCACGTCCATCGAGCGCACCTCACTCAAAATTCAAATTTTCAGTGGAAACCCTTTCCGATTTCCATGCATGATGGAAATTGGGAAGGGTTTCCACAGGAGGAGGAAAATAGGAAGGGTTTCCACAGGAGGAGGAAAACAGGTTAGGTTTCCACATGAGGAGGAAAATAGGTTAGGTTTCCACATACAGTTAGAAACTCCATGGGGTAAGATTAACTAAGAATTGAGACCAACGTGATCTCAAAAATTCTGGCACGTAACACCCAACATAACATGGAACTCCTTTGGCTTAGCTCCACTCCACAATGTTTTTTATCCTGATCTCTGGTTAAGATGTGGTTTAGTAACGTCCTAGACTGCACCATCGAATTGCAAGCCTTTAGGTTTAGCACGGGCCAAGATTGTGCCATGCAAAAAAAAGAAAGCAAACAAAGAATGCCTGGTATGAGTAACTACTAAACATAACTAGCAACCGGTACTTTTGAGTCTTTAGTTGGATGAGCTGTAAATTTAAATTTTAGGAGAAAACAGGACATACTTTTTCAAGAATGGTATATTATCATGTTCTTGCGAGTAATTAGCAGCATAAACATTTGACAACAGCACATAGGCTGCAACACAGTGAGAATCTACATTGACAATTTCTTTGAAGCATTGACTCCCTAACTCTACATGGGGCATTTTCTTGACAAGCTCTGAGAAGAGATTTCCAGCCAATAATAGTCAGTGACATGGCATATTTCAGAAAACGTTCTATTTCTGTAACAAAGCCTGCACGGATAAAAAGATCAACCATGCAATTGTAATGAATTACGGTATTATTGCATGTGTCACTCTCGTATCACTCTCGTAGAGTGAAAATACCAACAACCATCATCTACTAGGCCCGCCGAACTGCATGCATCAAGAATCCCAGTGAATATAAGCGCATTTGCTTGTACACCTGCATTTTGCATATTGGCAAATAAGTCCAATGCTAGTAAAACTTCACCATATTCAGCAAATCCAGCAAGCATAGCACCCCACATTACCACATTTGTATTCGGAAATTGTGTAAAAGTTTTCCACGCATCATCTAAACTCCCACATTTAACATACATATCCACAAGGGCACTACCCAAGAAAATGTGCAAGTCCCCACTCTCTACAATCTGGTTATGTATATGCCTTCCAAAATTCATGACTCCAATATTAGCACATGCTTTCAAAATTCCTAAATACGTAACTCTATTCGGTTTAACAGATTTCTGTATCATGTTTTCAAGGCATTCCAAGGCCATACACTCTCGACCATGTTGAGCATATCCTGCAATCATAGTATTCCATGACACCATGTCTGGTCCTATTCCCCTCAGCTGCATGTAATCAAAGCATTCTTGGGCAAAGAAGATCTCACCATTCTGCACATACCCGGCCATCATTGTATTCCATAATACCACGTTCTGGATTTGTGATGTGGCAAAGATCCTGTGTGCCTCCTCCAAGCTCCCTGACTTAGCATACATATCCACCATTGCACTTTCTATGAAAACATCCGGTTGAATATTGCTCCGCATGAGCTCTGAATGGATTAACCTACCCCGACACGCATTTGGAGCCATTGCACATGCTTTGAAAATAGCAACATATACATGAAGATTTCTCTTGACACCTGAAAGTTCCATCATGCGGGATAATTCAAAGGCAGTCTGAGGTTGATCATGATTAACATGAGATGAAAATACTGCATACCATGTATACACGCTTGGCTGTAAAATCCTACTAAATATTTGATTTGCTTCAACCATGCATTCGAGAAGGCGAATGAGATGATCCCCTAGGACAGCTACTGAATCCAAACTGCTCTGCAGCATTAGAGACTGCAATCTCCTGCCATATTCAAAGTCTGTTCTTCTGCAGCATTCTATCAAGAGACAGTACGCATTGTTTCTAGATATTACATTATGCCTCTGTTCCAAAATATCTAATGCAGCCTCTGTTCCCAAATATCTAATACAAAATATCTAATATTTTTTGACGACACAGAATACAACAAAACTTACCCACCTTACTACAAAACTCTGCAAACTGTAATCTGTCCACCTTACTACAAAACTCTGCAAACTGTAATTTGTCCCCACCAATACCACCTTCATCACTTAAGAGTTGAGCAATTAGTCCCACTCTAGGCAAGGCACCAATAACTTTGCTGAAGAACTTAGATACGGAATTGGTTTTTTTCTCCTTGTATGCAGACTACAAAAGGGCCCGGGATCATGCAAAAGAGCCCGGAATCATGCAGAACAAAACCTGTCCAAAATGATATAGGACAGAAGATCGGCCAGAGAATATGTATGCCGGAAGCAGGGCAACGAAACAAAACAGAGGCAACCAAAATGAAGCTGGCTCTAGGAAACTAGACCCCTGGTCAAAAACATTTCCTTTGCATTGCCTCAACAACAAAGCTGGCTCTACCTTGCAACCAGGCGACCATTCAAATGACAGAGTTCAATAAGCGAACCGACCACGTTAAAACATCCACTGCAGATTGTGCAATATGTGGTGGCGCATCCTAAGTTGGAAACATCCTAGGTGGGAGACTGAGCTATGCTTGGGCTCGGAGCAGGGCTCAAGAAAGAATTCAGCGACCAAGATGAGCTCGAAAATACCTTGCTCCGATTCCTTTGGCGCCTGCGCCCTGCCATATATTGAAAAAGGGAAACAAATATTTTGAGTTTTGACCCAATCGTCTGTGGGTGCCCGACTCCAACCTAGGCCGGAATAGGTCGGGATTTGGGGCCCTATGATCGTAAGAGAAAAATCAAGGCTAGAGAAAAATCAAGACTCGCTAAAAATTACCTCAGTAGAAGCATCTTCAGCATTAGTTTGTTCTTTTTCTGGATCCAAATCCATAGTGGTTGATCACTGTCATGAGCAACAGCAGCCTTCATGGTCGCAGTTCCTATCATGCATCGCCATAGCTATACGAATGAAGCAATTATACTCCGGTGTTTAGATAAGCCTCATTCTCGAAAAAAATTCTCTTCCGAAACAGGCGCATGAATTAAATTATGTAAATTAATTACTGCCGGACCTCGCATCCAAATATTTTATTTTTTATGGAAACCCTTCCGTGTTCAAGTGGAAACCCTTCCGGGTTTTACGGAAATTCGGAAGGGTTTCCATGTTCCTAGGTTTTCCAACCCAAATCGGGTGGAGATAGTGTGAGCGAAGAGGCTGGGTGCACTAAACTTTTGCAAGTTAATCCATCATACTTCTTTATTTTTCATATGTGCATCCAAGAGGCTTCTTGATATTGGTTTAAGAAAATTGAGTATAGTTTTTAGAAATGAAGGTGTTAATATTTGACAATATATGTTTGGAGGCCGCCGCGATAAATTTCTTGTAATAATAAACATGTATGCTTGTAGGTTGTTCATTGGTTTCACCCATTTGACATCCTATGAGATTATAGGCTTTAATGATAGAAGTGCTCTTCGATGTGCATATGTTAGTCCAAAATGGATACACGTAGGCAAATGTAGTTATATGTAATTGGTGGAACATGTGAGCAAAATTGAAAACGGGAGTGAAAGTAGTAGCAACTTTACAATGGCTTGTTTAAATGTATAGACATTATTGCATTTAATATGTCAAGACCATTGTAAGACTGAGGCATATATTTCTTACTATTGCATACTCTGTGATTATAGTAGGCAAATGGGACGCATGCCGATGTGCACATATTGTTCCAAATAGAATATAAAATGTAAATGAATGCATGTGTTATTCCAGAATAGAATAGAATAGAATAGATTTTTTTATCGTCCACGAAGACCAATTGGCCTATGGAACCCAAACAAAAAGAGAGCAGCAAGCGTCTTACTGTCGGAATTGAAAAGCCCCTGCCTCAAAGGGTTTTCGAGGGAAAAACCTTAGCAGTAATAAGTATGCTGGTATACTGTACATAAAAACATAAAATGTAAGATATGTTGGGCAAATGTAGTTGGTAGAGACACATACATGGGAAAAGTTGTAAATCAAAGTGAAAGTAGTTGCTAGTTTTTATTTATTAAACATTGAACATTATTGCATTATAAGTGAGCCTTGGCAATGCTAGGCATTAGTTTTGTAAGAACCGTGTGGCATAAGAGAATGTTACTTGTTTGAGAGAGTGTAAACCCAAGTCTTGCTTTAGTTGTAGCATTGACTTGCATAATTGAGTATGCTTATCTTGTGTGTTGTTGATATAATCAATAGAATTCATATATCTATATGTTTATGCTTAAGGCTTATAGTGTGACAAATTATAGGATGATCATCGTATCGTAACATAAATATAAAACATGCTTCCATTATTTTGTACACTTAAGTTGTAGGTTTGGTTAGGTTTTTATTTGCCGTGCGTTGTTATCTACGGGGAATGCTCTACATTGGAACTGTTGATGAAAATGATCTACATTGGAACTGTTGATGAATGCTCTACATTGGAACTGTTGATGATTGGAACTGGTATTCATGATTTATTAAAGCAAGTGGTATGATGAGATTCTAATGATTTATTATGTGCAATCGTTACTATGTCAGTTACTATGCAATGATTTCTTACTTATTACATGTTGATTGCTTTCACATTGTAGATCCCACATTGTGTAGAGAATATAATGGTTACTTGCAATGCTCCACCTTATTTGGTGCAAGCACATATTGTTTACTTGAGTGGACTTGAATAAGATAATTTACAATCAAATGAACCTTGGATATTACTGATTTTTGAAGGCAGTGAAAACACTATATCCAGAAATTATTGCATACTATATAGAATGCTATAAGGTGGTACATAAGTCTTTTTGTCACCTGGAATATTTGTGAGAAAACAGTGGGTCATGACTACTGCTGAAAGACAAAGATGGACATCTTTTCATTTTTGGCCTAGTCAAAACTTGACCTTGCTTACTTGGCATGCCATGTCACCAAGGTGTCATGCTTGAGCATATGTGGCATGTTTGAGCCTAGGTGGCATGTTGGAGCCCACGTGGCATTATGGAGTCCACGTGGCATGCCTAGGCGTCATGCTTGAGCATATGTGGCATGTTTGAGCCTAGGTGGCATGTTTGAGCCACCTTGGCATGTTGGAGCCCACGTGGCATGTTGGAGCCCACGTGGCATGTTTGAGCCACCTTGTGTATGTTTGAGCCACCTTGGTGGCATGTTTGAGCCACCTTGGCATGTTTGAGCCTAGGTGGCATTTTTGAGCCAAGTGGACAGAAAATTTGTCCATACATCCCTATGGCAGAAAAAGATATGTACACTCAAATGATGATATCTTAAGTGTTTTTTTAACATTTCTGGCTGATATTTGAAATGACTATCAGGGAACTTGTAGGAACATGTGGAAAGAAATTTGGCTTGATTTGGAACTAACGTGATGGAGAGAAATTGGATATATTTTTCTCTCAATGAACTGTAAGAAAAAACCAGCAAATAATTTTTTGAATCCTGATTTCTATAAGATTTTTGTTGTGTGTTTTCAACTCCTGTAAGTCTGAATGGGACCTGAGATCATGTGTATATACTAAAAAAATGGTGGACTCTCTCTAGGATTTGTACGTGGAACATTAACGGATTGGAGTCTACAAAAATAGCCTCTGCTGGAGATGTTCTCAATCATTGGGATGTTATTTTCTTTGCTGAGACACATGAACATGAGGAATCCGGTTTACTAGACATTGAGAGATACATAGTGCTTCACTCTGAATGGCATAAGAAGGGCTGGAGAAACAAAGGTTTTGGAGGGGTAGCGTGTTACATAAGAGAAGGATTCTCTGGAATGGTAAAGCTTAGAAGGGATAAATGTAAGCAGCAATTCATTGCTATTGAATTACCAAATCATCAAAAACCCACTTTTGTGTTCGGATGCTATTTTCCACCTAGGGAGTCCCCTACTTACGACCTGCCAGACATGGATAGGGATGATCCCTTCCATCACCTGGAACAAGCAGCGCTTGATCTCGTGGAAGAGGGCAACATCATTCTTATGGGTGACTTCAATGGTAGAATTGCTGATAAACAAGCCTACATGACCAGTGCTTTTGGAGAGCCTATCTGGATGGAGAGAATGGAAGAGGATGAAATTAAATTAGCAGGATGGGACCGGGTGACTGATGACGCTTACAAGTATGTAATACCACAAGGCAGTCATTTGCTTAATATGTGCGGTGGGCTAAGCCTGCTAGTGCTTAATGGGACGCAATTGTTGAATGGGACACAAAAATGCACGTCACTTGGAACAGGTGGAAGGGGGGCTAGTGTGGTTGATGTAGTATAGGCACATGTGCAAGCACTACATGAGATTGAGGGATTTGAAGTGGGATTGAGCAGGGCAGAATCTGACCAAAGACAATGGGCAAAGAACGGGATGTGACAAGTCCCATTCAGGCATGCGCCTACATTTTAGAAAAGCAAAAATGTATGAGAAGATGTGTGAGGAAGGAGTAGGAGAGATACAATGGCCAGACAATGTTGCTGAAATCAGCCATATACTGACAGAATTCTTGCTTGATAAGGCAAAGGCATATTTCACATCCGCTAGGAGGGCTAAGGGGCTACCATGTCATGCTTGGTTTGATGAGGAGTGTAAGCGCCAAAGAGAGTTGTACAAAAAAGCAAAAGGGACAGATAAGCACGCGGCCAGGAAGGTGTATTTCAAGATGCTAAGATGCAGAAAGAGAAGTTTCCTGAAATTGAAAGAAGCAGCAATGGTGCAAGAGCTGGTTAAGGATCTGAGAAAAATTTGGAACCGCTTGAGAGACTCAAAAGGGCAAATTCACAAACTAGACATGCATGCTCTGACTTGGTCACCTAGACAAACTCTACCATATAGAAGGGGTGGAAGATATCATGATGAGAGATCACGAGTCAATGCATATCACAGAAATAGATGTACTGAAAGGACTTCAGAAGCTCGCAACAGGAAAAGCATTAGATGCAACAGGCTTGGGGGCGGAAATGCTTAAATGGACTGGAAACAATGTTCAGAAGATTCTAGCCAAAATGCTGAATGCTGCACTAAGGGATGGCTTTCCTACTGAATGGCAAAGAAACAGGGCAGTACCGATACATAAAGCTGGTTGCCAAAATGACCCAGGAAATTACCGCATCATAATGGTGAGTAACCTGTTTGCAAAGCTATTTGCTTCAATTGTAGAACAAAGAATAAGTGCATGGGCAGAACGAACAGAGGTGAGGGCAAGGGGACAAGCAGGATTTCAGCCTGGACGATCTACCATAGATCATCTGGTGACGCTCAGGGCAGCTATGGATGCAGTTAAAAAAACCAAAAACCCCATGTTTGCCTTATTTGTGGATCTCACAAAAGCCTTTGATATGGTCAGAAGAGGAAATTTGTGGGATAGAATGGAAAGAGTTGGAATACCAGCTAGCATGAGAGATGCAGTGGCTTGTTTGTACGAAAAAGTGGTGGTTCAGCTGTTTGCTCCTTTGATAGAGAAGTGTAGTGAAGTGGTGAACAATAATATAGGGGTCAAGCAAGGATGCCCATTGTCCCCCACTCTGTTTGGCATATTCGTAGATGAGCTGGAGACTTGGATAATTCAAAACGAAGGTGAGGGCACTACAATAGGAGGATGCGTGCTTCTTCTACTTCTCTATGCTGATGACATTGTCCTACTATCAAGGGATAAGCAAGACTTGCACAAACATCTGGACACGTTAGCTTCTTTCTGTGACACTATGGAAATGAAGGTAAATCTCAAAAAAACCAAAATTATTGTATTTGGCACCCGGGCAGACAATTTCACATTCACATACAAGGGCAGCCAAGTAGAGCTTGCTGCACAATACAAATATTTAGGGCTGATTGTAGACCAAAATTACACATGGAACAAATCAGTTGAACAAAGGGCGGATAGTGGCCTAAAGGCTCTATTCTCCATGCAGAGGAGATGCAGAAAAGCTGAAATTGTAAATTTTGGTCTCAAAAAAATGTTATACAAGACATTAGTCCAAGCAGTCCAGGCCTATCTCAAGAGATGTGGAAAAAAGTTGAAAAGGTACAAAAAAAGTTTCTGATGACAGAACTTGGAGTGAAGATGCAAACGCCCTATGAAATGCTATTGAAGGAGGCAGGTATGATGTCAGTAGAGAGTGAAGCACTATGCCAATTGCTTTGGTACTTTAGCAAGGTTAAGCTAATGGAGGAAAGCAGATTTCCGGTGCTAGCTATGAAAGAGAGTGAACATAAAGGGTGGCTGGCAGACATAAGGAAATGGTTGAGCCGATGGGGAATGACACTGGAGTCCATGCCACATGATAAGATTATGATAAGAGAATGGTTAGGACCAATGTGCAATACATAGTTTGGCAAAGGTGTGGTACAAAAATGAAATATTACCAGGAGACCATGAACCCCGGACTAAGGCCGATGGCATATCTTAGCGAGGAGATCTCAACAAATAAGAGACATAATATATGCAGACTAAGGCTTAGTTCACATCACCTGGGAGTGGAGGTAGGAAGATGGGGGAACTACAACAGGGACAAACGGTTATGCAAGGTTTGCAACTCAGGTGAAGTTGAGGACGAGGAACATTTCATTAGACTTTGTCCTGCTTACCAGAACCTAAGAGATAGTTTGGGGATGAATTCAGCTTCACTTGGGGAATTTTTTGAGCATCCGGGGCAGCTTATAGGGAGCTTTTTGATGGAGGCACTAAAACTTAGAGAGGCATCAATTAAAAGCTATAAACATTTATTACAAGAGTATGAGGAGGATATGAGAGCGGGGGAGACAGTGATGCTCCAACAGGAGCTCACGTGAAACTGTTAACAGAATGTATGATCTATATTGTATCTTGTAACATCTAATAGACCTGATGGTCTCATATATGGAAAAATAAACTCTCTCTCTCTCTCTCTCTCTCTCTCTCTCTCTCTCTGGGTGTTTAGTCTAGTGGTAATACACTAGGTCCAGCAACTATAGGTCTCGAGTTCGAGACTGCCCATGTTGGGTGTCAAAACCCACAGACGCAATGTAAAGTGGTTGGGGGCAGGGCCCAACAAAGCAATGTAGTGTGGTGTGTGGTCACATGTCCAGTTGGATGCTGCCTAGTGGCGTGACGTTAAAATACTATCTATCTATCTATCTATCTCTCTCAACTCAATGGCGCACAGTACTAGGGCAAAGAAAAATGACGGTAAGCATGATGGCAAACACGATGTTGCCTACTGCTGTTGTAACAATGACTAAGCCAAGCCATAACAATAAAAAAGGAATAAAAAAAGATGAATATACAGATGGAAAAGGCATTGGGTCTGATTCCGATTCTGCAAATTCAGAGATAGGGGTTGTAACTGCTAGCATCGATGGGCTAGTTGGCATGCTGGAGACGGACAGTAGTAAAGCAGAAACTGCAGGAGAAAATGTCCTGACCCCTAAAAGCAGGCTACTCTGTACTGGCAAGTCTGCAACAGGGATTCGGCAACAGCATGTTCATGGCAAAAACAGGTCTGCAATCCGACTGTAATAATGAGAGATCTCAGGGGCAAAGTTTTATTAGATGTTAATCAGCTCCAACAGGCGAACTACTTGCTGTCTCAGCAATGCAGCAGGCTCAATGAATTGGAGGTAGAAAATTAAAAATTGGTGACGGAGATGAAATCACTGCAGCAAGGAATGAAGAGGGTTGTGCAAAAAAATGACTCCCTTCACAAGCAAGTCAAACGAATGAAAAGAACTCCACCGGGAATCAGGGAGAGGGCAAGAAACCTGAAGCCCATAAATATATTAGCCCCTGGAGGTGGAGGCTCAAAAAAAAGGGTCATGGCTATTAAAAAGCTTGTTGATCCAAATCTTGTAGAAGAAAATAAGAGAAAACCTGCTAATATTGCCTGTTTATTAAAGAGATTAGTTACTAAAGATGATGTATTGAGAATGTTAAAGCTTCCTGGTAGTATTCAACCTAGGAAAGCTGTAGTACAGTAATTGTTGCAGGAGTTTGGGAACAGTCAAACCTCAGAATCAGTGCAAGAACTGTGTGACAATGTGGGAATAAGTAGGCAAGCTTACATTGCTTTGTTCAGATGCTTGCAGGATGGCTTTAAACAACAAGGCATTACCAAAACTATTCTACTACCAAGGATGACTAGTGTGAGGACTTGTAGGTCATCGAGAAACAGACAGGTGCAAGAGCTTCTTGGTGATATGTATCAGCTGACCAGCAGTGTCAATTTGGATACATTGCCATCCTATACCAAAGGTAAGAAGAAGTCGAAGTTTGGTGATACTTTCTGCCTTAATAAAAATAACAATTGCTGGATAGACTTAAGTAGAATGCTTCAGCTTTTGGTTCGATTTTATGATATGAAGGTAGAAGAGTCTTATTTGGCAAACTAAGAATTGTTTTGAATTTGGATGAAATGGAATTAGTGAAAGGCGAGAAGTAACGAGAGGGTTTCATCGAGTCTAATGAACGAGCTTTGAATCTGAGGGAATGAAGAGTCAAATCTAGATGGTAAGTTCTCCGTCCGGTCTGAAGAACACATTTGGTGGGTTGGTTTATTTGGTGCCGAGGAAAATCACAAAGATCTTTGAAATGGGTTTTGATCAAACACCCATCCCCACAATGATTGCCTCTCACGGAATCGGAGAAAAACTTGCGGTTCACGGATATGGTGAGTCACGAGGTTGAATGGCATCTTGTTGTAGATTTGAAGACAATAAAATGCATGTACTGAGAATGAAGCATGGTCTTTGGTAAGACTACTCATGCTTGTTCCTCTGTCTCTATCATGCGAGAAAAGATTCAATTTGGGTTGGACAAGAGTACATTAGACTGTGTCCAGGATGAGCCACCAAATAGAGAAGAGAAGGACACAACCTTGATGTCAATTCTGCCGATTCCGTTAAAAAGAGTACACATATGCACCCTTCATGCTTTCTTGAGAATCATAGACAAGATGGTTTACATGAGTATCCTGTTTGCTTGGAATAAATCACCCCAAAGCTCTAGGGAAGCTGCCATGCATGAAGTTGAAAAGGTGCTATCTAATGTGGGACTCCATGGTGGGCACTACAAAATACTTCAAGATCCAAAGGTATCAGGCAAGGTTCCCCTCGAAACCCAATATGGGTGGTCCAAAGGCTAAGAGGTTTTGCTTCCCGAAGAGAACTTATCGGTGTTTGGGAAGCTTACAAGGATTTTATTATTGGTGAGGATGATCGAAATGATCATGATAGATCGCCTGAAGAAAATCAAGGCATGGCGAGGATTTCTCTGTCTTGGTAAAGGAAATGCAGAAAAAAGGTAAGTTGAGGGAAAATGATGTTGCCAAATTTTTAGGAGGCAAGTCACAAACTTCACACTGTCTTTCCTGACGGCATGAGGTGAGGCCAATTTGACTCACTACGTCCATATTCTGTTCGCACATGGCATGTGGTTTGTCAGGGAATATGGAAGCCTGAGAATTTAGGATACACAAGGAATAGAGAAGTCCCATAAGCAAGCAAAGAATGCATTCTTCTGTTTCACCCAACACAGAGGTTCAGTTGGGAATTCCTTACAGCAGATGTGCCAATGGTTTTACGGAAGGATCGTGTCCAAATGGGTGAAGAAATCACGGAACCAGAGTGAATCAACACTTGCTAACTTTGTTTAGACAAAAAACCCAGCGGGAAAAAAAGAGGGAAGCTTGGTATAAGTCCGCAGCTGTTGAGCGATCAAGGGAGTGGAGCTCAATGAGATGTAGGCAAGGCAAAGGTTATGTCCGTATTGAGAGCTCTTGTTAATGTCTCTACTATAAAAGAGTTGGTTTATTTATCAGTTCGATAGTGCTCATTGTGCGAAATGCTGTAATTGTAAGTAAATTGGATGCATGTATTGCGCATCATGGCCACGGTGTAAAATATGGGCCTGTAACTAAACTGGATCCACGTATTTCGCACCGTAGCCACGGTGCGAAATAGGCCCTTCAATAATTTGTAACTGAGTCAATTTCGCACCGTGGCTACGGTGCGAAATAGGCCCTTCAATAATTCACATAAAAAATGATGCCCATATCCTCCTTAAAATCCCCCATAAAAAACCCCTCAAAATCCCCCTTTTCGTGGAATAGACATGATTTTTAGAAACAGGGTATTTGGCCACAATCCCCCCTTTGCGATTTTGTAAATTAATATCCCCTTATTTGAATTTTTTTTATATCCCCCATTGCCGTATGCAATGGTCATACCCCTTTTCTCACAAATAATATTCATACCCCTTTGTAGAAACAATCCCCCTTTGTGATTTTGTAGTTTAATATACCTTTAATTTCATTTGTACCCCATTTTGACATATGCAATAATGTACCCCATTTTCTGCACCAATGTTCATACCCCTTTTCTAAAAAATCCCCCCTTTGTGATTTTATGTTTAATATCCCCTTATTTTGTTCTTACCCCCTCTTCTTTGTTACTTTGTAGTTTAATATCCCGTACTCAGTTAATACCCTTTTCTCAAAAATCCCCCTTTTGTGATTTTTTGTTTAATATCCCCTCCATTCATACCCCTCTTTTCACACATTCCCTTCTGTGACCTTGTAGTTTAATATCCCATACTTAGTTAATACCCTTTTCTCAAATAAACTCAAATTCACTCATATTCAAACTCAATTCTTGGGCTATCATGATTGCAGCATAATGACCATGCTGCATTGTACTAGAAGATGCTGATAAGAAATTCAGTAGCCATTAAGCATTTCAACGTGGCCATCACTATTTATCACTATTTGATACAAGACTTCCTCCACTATTTGATATAAGACTTCCTCCGAACATGAATAACACATAATCAGAGATGTCTGATGAATCCCTGAAAAAAATTGCAGCCATTTTGACCTTGTCACTATAAACAAGATATGAATATAGAAAATAAGAAACTCGTGATTTCATTGATGATGGATGAGGTTCAACTTTTCCGTCATCTTTGGTATGGAATATAGTTGGCTTGGAAGCAAGTAGAGTTCCATTTTCTGAGCCACTGTCGCTGAAATTCTACCATTGAAAGTATATGTGAAGGAGTTCCCTTGCTTGCCTGCCCTTGGGCTGCTGCGCAGAATCTCAACTCAACTTGTTCTTATCTGATAGCCTGTAGCAACTGCTGTCTATCTATCATGGCAATTATGGCCCAATAATTCACTAAATTTTGGAAAGTGACAAAGAGATCCACGAGAAGACATTAATATGCACATCAACTTAAATTTGCAAATTCTTACAATGAGACTGTAAATACTTCCACCCAAATACAGTCATCAGATAACTTACCAATAAGCTTGATAGATATAAAACCAACAAGCCACCTTGCTCATCCTTTCACAAATCCAGTAAAATCTTTAGCAAACACTGAATTCTACATGAGCTGCCTGATAATAACAATTTTACTATTGTTCAAAACATTAATTACGATCCATTGGATTCCCTTTTGGGGGCTGTATTTAACTTCTACATGGTCATATGTAATGTTTCATTTCTGAGCTTGATGACTAAAGTAAACTCCTGCTTATGTAGCTTGCATGCCATTGAAATGAGCCAAAAGCATATATAGGAAACTTCCAAATTGCATGCCATAACATCTCTTCAGATACATTCTCTCCTCTGGAAGTCAAGGCATTGAGCTGCTAAAGCCATGTCCTATCTATATCTAAAAAAGCAAAGCTGCTATACTTACAAAAGCAAAGATCTCATTGAACCAGACTAAGAAAATGCCCTTATAGCATTGAAATGTCAGTAAACCAGCATTTGACATACTGTGCTCACCTGTCTTGATATTTATTGGAAATCTCAAGTTGAAATGGCAAAGGACTGTCATGCACTATAGATTAGCTTTGGTATCAGACTACCATAGGACACAAAATTAGAGACCCCCGGCCCTGGCATGTACTTAATAAACTCAAGTGTAGATAAACATGCATACGATTTTGCTGCAAAACCCCTCCATAGTGAACTCATGGTTTGTGGTTCAGAGGCATATGATGTTATATGTGTTTGAATGCAAGATAACAAGAAAACTTAACCTGCTATCATCCATCAGAGCATCTGCCCCTGTAAAAACACAAACAAGTCATCAAAACAAAGCATGCAAGAGAAAATCGACAGCAAAACTAAAAATGACGGAAAATAGCCTTCCAAAACTTTCTTTGATGATCCAGAAAAAAAATCCAAGATCTTCAGATCGCAACACAGAAAAAGCAAGCGCTAAGGAAGTTTGTTGGATGATCAACAAGAAAAACTCTACATGACACAAAACTACACTCAAACTGAAGCTCTATCCATGGCGCCAACAGAGAAGAAAGATTTGCGACCAGCGCCGTCGAAACTGACCTCAATGATGCGCTTCTCAGTGCCGGAACTTCGCCATAGCCTAACAACATTTTGAAACAGTTTTGCCATGTTGGCACGTTTTGCCAATTTTTTTATTCGTCCGCACTTGCGTATTTTGCATTTTCTTTTTTGTCACCTCCACTTGTGTAGTGAAAAATGATGTCACACTATGATTCTTCTTTATAGTCGAAATGAAGCAAATAGGAATTCTAGTTGTGAAGTTTATTCATTTCTTCGTCGGATGGAGCCGAGTTCATGGATGGGAAATAGTTTGTTATTCCTACAGAGCTGATGTGTTTGATGGGCCATTAAAGGCCGTCAGAAGTAGATCAAAAATTGAAGACAAGCAACTACACTTTAAACCATATGATACAAATATAAAGTGCATTTTAAATCTCACGATACAAATCCTCTTTGAACTGCAAATCCCATGTAATTCATAGGCATCCCCATTTTGATGTGTAATCCTCCAAATATAATCTTCATCCTCTTTTCCTTTCAACCCCTTTTCATGTGAATCCCCGTTTTTCTTCATTTCCCCTTCTTTATTTCTCTTCCAAATCCCTACGTTCTGCACTACAATCCCCCTATTACTCTCTCATTACCCATATTATCCAATGACTACCCCATTTCTCGTCACCCCCCATTCTTCTTTTTTTTTTCGTAGATCCCCATGTTTAAATTGCAGTCCCCCATTACTCTTTCGCATTACCCCCTACTAACACTGACTACCCCATTTCTCTACATTCCCCATTCTTCATTTTTGTTTTGTAAATCCCCATATTCTAATTTGCAATCCCTTATTACTTTCTCATTACCTCTATTAACCCTGATTACCCCATTTCTCGTCATCCCCCATTCTTCATTTTTTTACTTAGAAGTCCCCATATTCTAAATTCCAATCCCCCTATTACTTCCCCATTACCCCTACTACCTCCCATTACCCCATTTCTTCTCATCCCCCATTCTTACTATAAATCCCAGTATTTTAATATGAAATCCCCCTATTTTAATGTGAAATCCCCCTGTTACTCCCTCGATACCCCTAACATAGAACAAGAATACCCTTCTCCTCAAAAAATTATCCTTTGCTCGTCAATTCCCCATTTCTAAAAGGGAGCATTTTAAGGAGGATGTGGGCATTGTTTTCGGTGTGATTTGTAACTGAGTCAATTTCGCACCATGCCTACGGTGCGAAATGGGCCTGTAACTAAACTGGATCCACGTAACGGCGGTGAACAAGACGAGTTTGTTGCTCTGAGACTAGAAACAAGTATTCTACAGTGGTCAATTTCAGTAGTATAAAGTGCATGTGATTGCCAATGGCCTCCAAGTTATAGTTCGTACAGCATTTTGTGACCTTCTGCATCAAATTCTAGCAGTCGATGCTGCCATAATGGTAGATTTGTTTTCTGTATGCTAAATGTTATTTCTACAAATCTAAATATTGTAACCACTTAAATTGTGTTGTCGGTCATAAAAGGTTAAGGAGTTGAAGGCATTGCTATCAGATAAAGAATATCCGGTTATTGTTGAGTGTACATTTCACAATCTATTAGAGCATGCAAACTTGCCATCAAGAGTGACACCAAAACGGCTGGAATCCAACTGCAGTTCTTTTGTGGATCAGAAGTTCATGACTGCAAATGTTACATATCTTGATAGCAACAAATTTTATTATAAGTTTTTTCCAAAAGTACAGTTGTGGATGCTATAAATGTCTCAATTTTTTTCTCACCATGTCTCTCTGATTACTTGTGCAAGTAGATATGTGTTGTTGTTCGAAGCTATGTTTGGTGAATGGAAGGAAATTTCTCTGCCATATTTTCAAATCGGTTTGAGGTAATAAAGATTCCCCTAGAGTGGTAGATTATATGAGCATTTAGAATTAACTTGCTTTTTGCATATCCTACAGATGCTTTTCTTATATTCTCTCCTATATGTGTCCTGCTCCTGAAAGGGTACACATTCGATTGACGCCTTCAGCATTCAGGGATAGTGATGTGTTGATGATGGCTTAACATCATAGTCATATCGATATTTGGAAGATTTGTGCGTATTCTAAATATGAATTGGTTATGGGAGATACTTGTGCTTTCTCACAGAAGAGGGAATTTCAGGCCTACAATAGCAATTCAGAAATACAAAAAAGGCAGTTTTTTGAATGGAAGCATTAAGTGATTCATCCGCCATGGCCATGCCGTAAAGGGTAAAATGCATACAGGTCAAGGTTCGAAGCACAGCAATTGTGGACAGCGCAGTTAAGCATGTGGTGTCGAAATATACCCCATGCAGACGAAGGTTAATATAGTTTTTGTTCTTTGTATTCTTTGTTTTCTAAATGTATGGTAAATCGCTTTGTCTAACTTGAAGATGCGAAGAAGGTGTAAGCTGGCCAAAATCATTTGCCGCAGTTTGTGCATCATCTGGTCTGGCAGCCCAATTGCTCCCGCTTCTTTTTCCAGGTATTTATCGTCGGATCCGCCTCCATTTCCTTAATTGGTTGCATTATTTGTATCCTTTTTTATCGATTGATCAAGACTGATTTAATGCTTATATATGTCGATTGATCAGAACTGGTCAAGGAATTAAACGTCAACTTATTGTTAGAAGCATTGACCCACCACAATGAATAGCCCAGAAGTTTATAGTCTGCAAATTGACAAGACCATCACCTAAACTATACCAATTATGTTCAGAGTCTACCTTCCACTTGCAGATCTGCAATTCTTTCAACACCATGTTTAGGCTTACATTTCGTACAACATATTTAAATTTTAGATCAATTTGCATATCATCAATCCAATAACATGTCTGCAAAGGTGAAGAAGGATGATATAGCCGTAGATGGCCCCAATATATGCACTGATTATACGCAGTGATCAATCATTAAAGATGTGAAAAAACTGGTCAACTTTGCAGTTCACAAACACAATTATAGTTGACCTATGTGACGCCCATCCAGCATTAGTAGTGAATTGATGTGTTTTGTTGTGGTTTGTGCAGGCGGCGCCAGTTTTTCGGGTGATAGAAAGCAATCAAGTTGTTCATAAGATCCTCATTCATCAGATAAATGAGAAGAAATAATGGAAATGGATATGGTAAAGACTTGTGGAATCTAATCCATATAGAATCTAGTGTAATCTGTATGGTGTAAATCTGTGGCATCTAATCTGCTAAAAGATTTTTTGCTCACACAAAATTTGCCAGCATTTTTATTATATATATCATGATATTTATATGATTTGAACCTAATGATTACCCCGATGGAAATCTCACATTTTAATGATGCAGAACAATTGAGCATATCCTTAACATCTAAGCATATCATACATCGATCCAACTATCAGTATGGTTTAAATTTGAGGAACATGTATACCACTGCATATTCATGCATATTCATTTCAAAAGGCATCCGTAGTTAATGTTTGACCATATCGCATAGTAATTAATTTATAATATTTGTTAGGCACTATAGATTGCATGGAAATGATTTACAAGACCTTGATACATGATCATATCCTATGCAAGGCCGCCGTGATAAATTTCTTGTATAGATAAAACATTTTAGATTTCATGATCAATTAAGCTCCTTTATGTAGATACAATTGTTACATTTTTGAGGTAAAAAGGTGAAAAAAAGGGACTCTAAGACAAAACGGAATATGATTTGATCCCTACAAGTTCATAACCAAACCTAACAATGTGCCTGTAATATACCCCAGAGATGCACACTCAATGCCAAAATAAACTTTAAATTATCCTACATAAATAAGCCAAAACATGAGCAACAAATTCAAAATGTGAAAAGATAAGATTAATCAGGTATCTAATGAAGGAAGGAATTTTTGGGTTGCCCCTGGAGGGGCAAACCCTTGTTTATGTGGGTTTCTGGGCATATCCAGATATATGCTGGCATATGCTTAGGATATTCTGGTGACTGCTCCAAACTAGATGCTGCATGTAAACTGGCAGTCATTCGTATTGCCAGTTGAATCGCCTAATCGGCATGAAGTGTGATGTTGTGTTGTTATGAAGGAAGGAGATGCCAAGGGTCTCAATCAGCCCCATTCCTTCGACGGCGTGGCTATGGCGCATTTCGACACCCCTCCCTTCTTAAGTTTGTATTTGGATTCTTCAGATATTGTTTCGTATGTTTCTAAGGATCCGACGAATCCATTATCTATTTCACATGGTTCTCCATTCACATGACGCAATAAATCTAACTAGACCTCACTTTCATGCATTCGCCGCCCCGCAAGATGGCTATCGCCCCGGGAAAGACACACACAAGAGAGAGGAGAGAGAGAGAGAGAGAGAGAGAGAGAGAGAGAGAGAGAGAGAGAGAGAGAGAGAGAGAGAGAGAGAGAGAGAGAGAGAGAGAGAGAGAGAGAGAGAGAGAGAGTTGGCCACATGGGAGAGAGAGAGAGAGAGAGAGAGAGAGAGAGAGAGAGAGAGAGAGAGAGAGAGAGAGAGAGAGGCCACATGGGGTTGAGAGACAATTTGAGAGATGGGGAGAGATGAGAGATGGCGAGAGATGAAGGGAGAGTCAAAAATTTGGCTCTCCCTATTGTTAGGGGCGTTCCCATTAGTTATTTTTATTCTTAGTGGCTTTAAGCCAAAAAAAATTCCGGTCGTCCGAAATCTTTTCAAGCGTGGTACTCTTTTCTGTTTGCATTACGGCAGAGGTCTGCGACAACAAAGGGCTAGAACAGGGTTTGGAATCAAATCGAATCGAACAGGGTTTGGAACAGCCTCAATCGAATCGAACAGGGTTTGGAAGGGATTGAATGCGCCAGGGGGTTGAATCTGAACATGGTTTTAAACAAAAAATGTGCTTCAATCAACTACAAACAGGGCTTTAAACGAAAATCGGCTTGACAGGAACTGCTTCATCTGCTTGAACTGCTTGAAAAGGGTTTCTATGCATCCGGAGCTTCTTCCAGATCATGAGTTTTTGGAAAAGCCACTCAGGACTGTTATGATCTGCGAAATAATATCTGCTATGCGAAATATCTGCTCTGCCGAATGATCTATGATGGGTACAGACTGCCTCAGATGCTTTCACAAAAACGATTTTGCACATATTTCCTTGTAATCTTTGCATGAAACACAACGATTTTGGCAGTCTGCCTTGCAGCTATGGCCGGCACAGCTACAGCTATGGCATCTACAGCTATCACAGCTATGGCTTAAAAAATTTGGATCGAACAGGGCTTTAAAGAAATCGAAACAGGGCTTCAAAGGATTTGAATGCGCCGGAGGATTCAAACCTGTTTCAATGCTACGACTTAAAAGCTATATAGAAACAGGGCTATAATCCAAAAAATCCACTATAAACAGGGAAGAAAACGGCTACAAAATTCAGATTAACAAGACCCAAGAAGAAAACGGCTACAAAATCTATGACTAAGAACAAAAACATGCACTTTTAGCATGATTTTCTGGCATGTAGTCGCTGCCATAGCCGTCGATCAATAAGCGCTGACCTGTTCGGTTCGTCGCCGCAGTAAAGCAGAGGGAAACAAAATGTAGGGCATCCCGGAAATTTTTTTGGTAAGAAAGGATCGACGTTTTTGGTCTTTTTCCTTTAACGGGCCTAGTTAAGCGATGAGAGATTATTATCTCTCATAATCTCTCAAGCTATACGGTATAAAAATTGTCTCTCGCCGTATAGCACGAGAGACAATTTTTTTTCGATCATGTGGCCGACGCAAGAGAGAGAGAGAGAGAGAGAGAGAGAGAGAGAGAGAGAGAGGTGAAGTGAAGTGAAGTGAAGTTTTATATTTTGTCTGTCGGACCATCAGGTCCATAAGACTTAGCAAGTACAATCATCAATTATCAACTATAAATTAAAGACCTCTTAGGGGAGGTCTTCTATCTCACCCTCGTCTCCCTCTAAATCTGAATCAGTACATATAATTCTGCATAATTCTTTAATCCTTGTCTCCCTCAACTGCGAGCATTCAATAAGAAAACTACCGACGTTTCCTGCAGGCAAGGCACAGAAGTGAAGCATATCTGAAGCAACCACATTGAACCTAAGACGCAGTGCATGGTATGTTGGGCAGTATAAGGCTACATGAGTCTCATCTTCAATCTCATCTGTACCTCTGCACACACGTAACTGCCGAGTGGTGTTATACCATCTCCCTACCTCCACATTCAAATGATGTGAGTGCATACGGAAGCAACTGATGCAATGCCGCTTTTTCATCGAAATACTTTCTTCCAAGTACCTGGCATGCTGCAATCCAGGATTAAAAGTATTTCTGTATAGTTTAGCTTTTACCCTTGGCCTAGTCCAAAACTTAGCCATTAGACCCTCCTTCACCCAATCCCTAAGACGCTTCTTGTTAGCGTTTAAATCCAGGATATCTAAGCCCCACTTTTGCATCCACACCAACCCATCAGCATACCATCCTTTTTCAAAGGTTTCCTTTTGAGCCAAACGTGGAAGAGCCTCATCATCCATTGTGTTCAATTTACAGAGATAATTCAGAAAGTCATATAAAGCTTCACATTCCAAGGGCATCATGTCACATTCTACTAGCATAATCTCGTAGGGAGTTTGCATCTTGACCCCTAATTCTGTGTGTAAAAACTTTTTTTGCACCTTTTCCAACTTATCCCATAAGTCTAGTGACAAACCCGGTCCACAAACCTCACTGCCATATAGCACCACTGTTTGTACAAGAGTCTTATACAAGGTTGTCTTCAAGCTGAATTTCCAAATATTCAACTGTTCACACTTTCTATGCAGTGCAAATAATGCTTTTAACCCTCCTGTCACGCGCTGATCTATTGTTTGCAACCATCTGAAATTCTTGTGAACCGTAATGCCAAGGTACTTATAGGAACTAGTGATCTCCACTGGCTGCCCCTTATATGAAAAACTATAGCAGTGGTCCAACTTGGTACCAAAGAGAACTATCTTGGCCTTGTTTAAATTTACCTCCAACCCCTTAACATCACAAAAGTTAGCAAGAACATCTAAATGATGCCGCAAACCCCCTTGGCTTCGTGACAACAACACAATGTCATCTGCATACAATAAGCGTAAAACAATGTAACCTGCAATAGACGTTCCTCCTCCCCCATGATCTCGGATCCAGCCTTCCAACTCATCTATAAACAAGCCAAATAATGTAGGCGAGAGGGGACATCCTTGCTTTACACCAGTGTTGTTCTCAGTATGTTCCTGACTCTTCTCATACAATGGAAAGGAAAGTTGCATGATGACTTTATCATATAACACCTTGATTGCATGCCTATATTCCATAGGGATATTTAACTTTTCCAACCTCTCCCATAGGCTAGCCCTTGGTACTTTATCAAATGCCTTTGTGCAATCAACAAAAGCTGCAAAAAGGGGTTTACGCTTACCTTTTACGGAATCCAACATGGCCCTGAACGTGACCAGGTGATCAGTGGTACTTTTCTTTGGCCTAAAACCCGCTTGTCCATGTGCACGTACCCCATTATTTTCAGCCCATTTCGATAGTTTTGATTCCACAACTGTTGCAAAAAGTTTAGTAAACAAATTGCTGACCATTATCATCCTATAGTTTCCTGGATCTCGAACATCACCAGCTTTGTGCAGTGGAATCACTCTGTTTTTATACCAATCTGCCGGGAAGCCCTGTTGAATAGCAGCATTCAACAAATTTACCAGCACTTCAACCACCTTGGGCCCAGCCCACTTCAACATCTCAGCTGCCATGCCATTTGGATCTACCGCCTTGCCATTTGCTAGCTTTTTAAGGCCTTCCTGAATGTCACTAGCTTGAAATATTAGCCTACTTGCACTACAATGCAATTCAGTTTCGACCCCCTCTACATAGTAAAGTTTACGTAAGTGTTCAAGCAATACCCCTGGATCAAGATGCGTTTCTTGCATAGGTGCATATTTGAGTTTTTGCCAGAACCGCTTTGGTTCTTTTAACATCTCTGTAACCCATTCCTCTTGCTTCCGCCTAAGAAAAGCACGTTTTTTGGTCTTTACCAAACTCTTAAATGCTTTCATCAGTTTAGCCCTTTCCGGACCATGCATATGTAAATACCGCTTCCTACTCTCCTTGCATTTCGGGTCAAACCAGCCGTTACATGGAAGATTTTTTAACCGTCTAGTAGAGATAAAGCACTCTTTTACAGCGTCAGAGATGAAATTCACCAACATAGCATTCATATCACATACATCTGTGGGCTAGCTCACCTGTTCACATTTCTCCTCACATAATCTTTCATAAATATCACTTTTACGATGAGACATATATACCTTCCTTGGCCCCTGCTTCATCCCATGTAAATGCATTACAGTTACCTTTTCTGTAAGGATTTGCAACAAGATAGGAGCATGATCCGATTCACTGCGGAGGAAGGAGTGTACAAACTCTTTCAAAGATATACCTGCAAGCACATAATCAACAACACTCTTGCCTTTGCAAGTACATTTTCTTGTTCCAGGGTAGTCTTTCATCCCATTATATATTAATAAGTTCAGATTCAACAGATGCTGCCCTATACCTGTTTTATTAATGTCCTCAGATGTTCGAAGCCAGCCAGCATTTGCTAAATCGGCATCATCCAACTCGGGTCTCTATCTGATTTAAGGATTGGGGCTTGTTTATTCCCTGTACGTGCATTGAAATCACCAACTAAGATAATATCCCCTGTATGCATCAGCTCCATGGCAGCGTTCTCAATTTGCTGAAAAGGATCGTCCATGTCCAACTTATACTGTGCATATGTCTCTCTCTTATGAGGAGGGAAATAGCAAGCTGCTATGTAAATGGGTCTGAGCACACTCGGTAAAACAATTCAAATACATTGCATAGTACATTTATGGTCGAGCACAACCACTGATTGTTTAAGTTCAGTTCTGATATAACAAGCAATGCCACCATAGCCACGCCTTCTCCATCCCTTCTCATACCAAACAGATTTGACAATAGTAAAGCCTGGAATTTCTGGTAAGCCCGCCTCCTCGTGTTCCCATGTTTCTAGAAAAAATAGTATATCCACAGAATTGAGAACATCTCCCATTGTTAACACTTTTTCTTGTGATAACTGGCACATGTTCCACACTAAAACCCTGATGGCCCCAGTTTCCTATTCATCGACTACTACTTTCCCTCTTTTCCCGTATGCTTTCTTGTTTTCTTGTCTAGCCTCTTTCATTTTTTGCATTTCCCCTTTCCATTGTGCATACTGCTCCTGTGTAAGGTCCTCGTTCAACCAAATTTTTTGTCCTTTTAGCATCTTTTGCTTATCATCTCTGTTGAGTAATTTGACAATAATATTTCTTGGTTTTCCGTTGGGCTTCCCAATTCTATAATCATAGACTCAAAGTCCAATGACACAGAAAAAAAGGTACTTACCTCGTGCTTCACATCTTCATTGACTTTTTCAGGCAGTCCTGCAATGCGAATATTCAGAGCTGATTTCTTCCTTCATAGCCTTATTTTCTTGTCTCAGATCACGCAAAGTGTGACTTATCTCTTGTAATGTTTGTACTAACGCTTTTTCTCTGCTTGCAGCCTCTTTCCTGCTTGCTTCCATTGCTTCCATAAGTTTCAGCATCATCGTATTCATGTTCAACATGAGTGCTACTATCTGCTGCTGCTCGCCCATGCCTATGGTTTCTCCAAACAGGGGATTTCTTTTGTTGCCTTCAGGATTGCCTCCAAGATTAAATTTTACAATATCTTGGTCCAGGGTGTCAGTGACATATGCTGTAGACTCCTCAGAACTGTCCGAATGGACGTCTCCATCAGATTCTTCATTGGCTTTTTTTATTTTATTCATAGACCCCGATTTGGCAGAGGTTGAGGCTGCTCCATCATGTTTTTTAGTTTTCAGGTTTAAAGAGGTTTCAGTATTAGAACATTTGGCAGTGGCGGCCCCATCAATTTTTTCAGTCCCCTTCTTTTTTGCGGGTGCTTTACCTTGTGCCATATAGAGACTTCTCTGTAATAAAATGGGCTCAAATCCGCCGATCCTTTTGCTGCTCAGATCACAAAAGATCCTAAGCAATCTCCCTGTAATATCAGACCCGGATCACAGAAGATCCTTTTGCTTAAGCTCAGAAAGAGCTCACAGATTTATTTGCACCAATTAGAGTGTTGCCCACATCCTCCTAAAGAAAATCACAGACCCAACAACAAAAGCCCTGCAAATCTCCCTGCAATATCAGACCCGACTTTTTTGCTGAAGCAACAGGATCCACGGCCCCTTTTTAACTCAAATCAATCGAAACCTCCCTGCAATGTCAGATCACAGAAGATGGCTCACAAACCCATCCATCCCAAATACTTAAATCGTCTACACAGCTTGAACCGGCCCTTTTGCCGCAAATGTAACACAATCCACTACCTCCTTTTCAGCCCCCCCCCCCTCCCCCCTTTTTTTAAAAAAAAACTCGGATCGGAAGAGGTCGCCGAACCCTCTGCATCGATCGCATTTAATCACACAAACCGCCGGGTTTACAGAGTCGGCCTTAGAAGATTTGGCGCTCACAGTGTGCGCGCAGAGAGAGAGAGATAGGGAGGGAGGGAGGGAGGGAGGGAGGGATCTTCAAGGAGTTCTCTCATTTCTATGTTGACAAAACATGTACCTCCATTCTCTGCTCTATTAAACTTGTCCTTATGCTTCTGCAATACTTGTTCCATGCCGAGCACCAAAGATTTCTTCAAGCCAATTTCCTTAAAGTCATGGTATCAAGTATTCTATTGTCTAGAAGCAGCAATTTCAATTGTCTGGCCATGTAGGGCAACCCTCCGTGTGCAGCACCTTGTTTGAATTGGAAACAAGTGGTAAAGTTTGGGTTTAGGAGGGAGTAATTCAGTGTGATGGACTGGAACTCTATATCAAAGAGTTGGTGTGTGCCTCAACAACAACATTCATCTTCTTGATTTTACTCTTGAATATTTCTATTTCTGAATATTTGTATTATTATTATTATTTTTTTTTTATTTTTTTTTGTGCAGAAAACTCAAATAGGCATGCATATTACATATATCCTTATATTGGAGCAGAATGACCTGCTATTTTGGGGCTGAACGGCCCACTATTTAGCGTCGAAAGTTTTATTATAGAACTGAAATCACTACAAGGCGCAAGGGTCTTTCGTCACGGGCAAATTTGTCATGCCAATAAAGTTTGTCACGTATTTTAATTTTGCCCACGCCAATAAAGTTTGTCACGTATTTTAATTTTGCCACTCATGACAAAGGCAAATCATTTTTTGCAATTTGTAACAAAAATTCAAACTAAAAAACCGTGACAAAAGATTAAAATTTGACTCTCGTGACAAATTATGTCAACTCTCTTGCACTTTTTGTCACGCGTGATAAATTTTTATCACGGCAATATAAGATATCAAATATTGCAGTCAATGTAATATTAAGGTTCTTCCTTCCCTTCCTAACTTTTCCAAGAAATTAAATAAAGAGAACCATCATGTGACTTATTTTAAAAGCAATAGAAGCACCTATAATGGTTGAATATACAAGCAAGGTTCCATATAATTCTTGGTAAGTTTTATATATCCATAGCACCAAAGTGATTTTAACTTTAAAACTTCATAATGCTATATTATGCTATGAATTCTTGCTAACATTACATAGTCAAAACCTTAGCTAAAGCATCCTATCGTTAACACTATAGAATATATGTTAAATCAAACTCAATGCATGCATCTTGAATGCTAAGCCCTTGATAGATGGTTATAAAGTGGACAAAAGTCCTTTGTAGTTTGGGGATCTCAACCTCTGCCCAGCTGGGCACCGTAACTAGTATGGAATAAAAGTAAACTATCGGATAGAATAAAAAGAAAGTAATTGTTAATACTTGGCTATCTAAGAAGTTATCAAATGAACTAATCCTACACAACAAAGAAGCTACACTATAAAAAATCCTTTACATGTCCACACCTTTCTAACGAGTCTAATAATTTATACTACAATAAATTTATCGCGGCGGTCTTGAGAAATTTATTGCGGCGGCCAAGGCCGCCACGAACATTTCTCTTCCCCGGCCTACTGTTGCAAAGGGGGGTATTTGTATATCTGTGGAATGGTGTGAAAGATGTTCTTGAAATATATAAGGAGATTTTTATATCTTTGGAAAGTTCAAATAATGATCTATGAAAGTCGCTAACTCGCTACGATATAGCAAACAACTTGTAAGTGTAACAACGAAGAGAAACAGTCCTAATCTAGATTGGCTCTGTAGTAGAGTAGCTTACTGCCCATAGCACCATATATTTATAAGACATTAGGTGAATACATGACAGAAGGATTTAGAAACTTAGACAAACTTCTTGATATGATCCACATTCTAACAATAAAAAAATATCCAGATGAGCAATGCCACTGAATCTTCAACTTAAAGTGCAACTCTTTCGACTAAGACAACAATATTTTTACCTTTTGCCTTTGACTTTGTTGCTATGTTAGAAAATCAGGCAAATGATGAATAAACTATGGAATTTAAACTGTTTGCAGACTTAATAATCAACCGTAATCTAACGAAGCTTAGATCTGCACATTCAAATCATGTAAACCATGCTAAATCGAAATGAAATGGGATGATAAACTAAAATGGCTGAATACCATCCTTCCATAGGCCTTTCTGTCTACAACTATCACCGATTACAATCACCAAACATTCAAAGGTTTCGGCTTTACTAGTAAACAAAGATGTCTGGTTTAGATGCAGACAAACAGAGATGATACACAATAATTAAACTTCAAAGTCTCTTAGAGACTACACCAAACACACATAGGCAAGATTCACTAAGTCAACGGGAGCTTAGCAGGAATTCTCGAACATATCAAATTTTATTATTTATCTTTGTTGGCTTACTCATATATTTGTGTATGCAGACTTATTTGCAAAATATTGCCTCCTGAAAATAAGGTTCCTTCTAGTTGTTCTGAAGCATATAAGCTCATAAAGGCGCTTGGTTTTTAATATAAGAATATCCATATATGTCCAAACGAGTGTACATTATATTATGAGGACATCATGCGAAAAAAAGGAACGGGCTCCATGGGAAGAATAGACACAAGAGATTTGAACCTAGTTTTCCAGGTGGATCTGGTTCAGATGCAGACGAAGATTGTGGAATAGGGCCTGGTAATGGCAGTGCGGGTGGAACTGGAGGACCAGGTGCTCCTGGCGGATCAGGTGGACCAAGTGGAAATGGATGATAATTGATATGTTAAAAACTCTTAATAGCCTCTAAATATATGTTTTTGATTTTATACAATGTATAAGAAACTAGATCATGTAGACCTCATGAATTCAGTTCTTAGCAAAAAAGTGTCAAACCATAAGTATAAATATCAATTCAGATCCATACGTTACTTGGAGGATAATTTATAAAGCGGTTCTTCTATGAAATAGATTTTCTGTTTTTTTGAATTGTGTAAATCTGGCAAGAAGATAAAGATCATACGTGCTTGCTCCGTCAAGACGTGTTTTGTAAGATAGGCTTGAAATCGCTTTACATATTGCAGCTACAGTTTTGACACAGAAGAGCAAGTATTTGGCGTATAGCTCTAGGTCTTACAGTTTCCCTATTGTTCTATATCATGCACTCAAATTCTCTTTCTTAGCATTCATTCAGATAACATGTCTAGATGATGGAATATACATTCTATGCACATGGTAGAAACAACTATCAATTTTTTGAATTGGAAACAAGTTGTAATGTTTGGGTTTAGGAGGGAGTAATTTGTGATGGACTGGAACTCTATATCAAAGAGTTGATGTGTGCCTCAACAACAACATTCATCTTCTTGATTTTAATCTTGAATATTTCTATTTCTAAATATTTGTATTTTTTTTTTTGTGCAGAAAGCTCAAACAAACATGCATATTAGATATATTGGGACAGAATGACTTGCTATTTTGGCGCTGAACGGCCCACTATTTAGTGTCAAAAGTTTTATTATAGAACTGAAATCACTACAAGGCGCAAGGGTCTTTTGTCATGGGCAAATTTGTCACGTCAATAAAGTTTGTCACATATTTTAATTTTGCCACTCATGACAAAGGCAAATCCTTTTTTGCAACTCGTGACAAAAATTCAAACTCAAAAACCATGACAAAAGATTAAAATTTGACTCTCGTGACAAATTATGTCACTCTCTTGTCATGCCTGACAAATATTTGTCATGCGTGACAAATTTTAATAACGCCTGACAAAGGTTTGTCACGCGTGACAAACGTTTGTCATGCGTGACAACCTTGGTCAACATGACAATTGTCACGCGTTTGACGAATAATATAGCCATTTATTTCAATTTTAAATCTGTTCATTCAGCTCCCTTCTTATGCTCCGCGGACGATAAAAGAACCTTCCTTCCTTCTTTCCTTATGCTCCTCCTCTCCGTGGCGCTCTAATGGGCGCTTGGTATGGATCCCAAGCTTTTAAACAATCTGCCTCCGAGTACTAGGAGGAGGAGGATAAAAGGGTTGATAGATGCAGGTTTGCTTTCAGCCAATGCAGCTGAGACGTGTCAAGGACACCATGCTGGTGAGTTTGAACCTTGTTGGTGTCAATCATGTGTGGGGCAGCATAACCGGTTGGCTACGGTGATTGAGCGGCATTCGCAGTCAAATGGTGGGGCGCTCCCGAAAGCTTTTGTAGGCATTTTGACGTGCCCTACAATCCAGCACCACTAGATGGACAGGTTAGTAAATAATTTTATTTGTTATAGGTTTATTTTATTATCTAGCATGGGGTAAATAGATGTATTTTAGTTAAATACGTAGTAAAAAAAACAATCGGTTGGCTACGATGATTGAGCGGCATTCGCAGTCAAATGGTACTTATTGGGGAGCTCCTGAATGCTTTTGTAGGCGTTTTGACGTGCCCTACAATCCAGCACGACTAGTTGGATAGGTTAGTAAATAATTTGATTTGTTATAGGTTTATTTTATTATCTAGCATGTTGGGGTAAATAGATGTATTTTAGTTAAATACATAGTCTTTTATTTAAAAACATTGTATGGTTAAACATGCCTCAATACAACGAGCCATAATCAATTTATCGAGGAGAGTTTGGAGACATGTTGGAGATGATGATGAAATAGATTCTGCACAAAGTGCATCCCACTATAAGACCCGTGGATCAAGCCACATAAATGTACCTAGTGGAAGTAGTTACCAAGTTGTGGGGTGTGATATACCTGGTTTACCAATGCCGCTCACGTTGAGAGATTATTAAAACCTGTAGATCGACAAAGATTAGATCTGTTTAGTGGTCCATTGCCCAATTTAGGTGACATATTCACTTATTGGAGTCGTCGATATGTAATAAAGCAGTCTACGCTCCCTGGATCTGGAAGGGGATTATTCATTGCCCAAAATCTTCATGTTGGATATAAATGCATGCACTATGGAAATGAGATCAGAGTACAATGGGGACAAGAGATCTTACATTGATGGTCATGTGGAAGAACATGGCAATATAGCAACATTGATCAACAGTTGTGGTGCCAATAAAAATATCATCAATTGCATGTTTGAAGAAATGATGTTTTCCATCGTTTCACCGAATAGATGGAAAACAAAGTTCTAGAACTACGGAGGTAGTTAGCAATTAGTTATTTTGTCCTTTTCCCATTCTAGTTCTCTATTTAGTTTCTTTCTCATCCCTTTACAACCTCATCAGCTCTCGTTGCATCTACCTTACGGCTCCTAGTTTGGGCCTACTCTCATATCTTTTCTTTTTCATCATTCTTTGTCTTGTTCATTCACTCGGTGGATCCATTCCTTTGCCTATACTCTTTCAGGGCAGGGGCGGACAGCCTTAAGGCTTGTTAAAAGAACAATAAGCCTTCCGATTTCATGTAAAACAGAGGTGGAAACTTACTCGAGATTTTGGTAGCGGTTGGTAGCGATTCAAGCCTCTTTAAAATCGGCGGTCTTTCCAATGTTTTTCATGTCTGTGCAACTCAGAACAGGGGAGTTCTTGGTGCTATTCCAGATAAGTAGTCATGTTGTTCTGTTTTTTATGAGAATGAAATGCTCAAATTCGTTTTTGTACTTATAGTGTTGACATAGTTTTTTCTTGGTGTGCTTAATCTGTGAGCCTGTGATTGCTCTAGCATAGAAACGGGTTTGTGAGTTGGATAAGATCTTAAGACGTGGTATGGATTGAAATTTGGTTGAAGGAGTTGTGACCTTGCTATAATTTGTAAATAACTGAAACGCATGACTGTAGTGGTACCACAAATTCGGTTTTATCACTCTGTTTCCATTTGTGATTCCCTATTTTAGAGCCAACAAAACATGTTCGCCATCGTCATAGAGGACGCTTCCAGCCAAGGAAATAGTAGAAAATATAAACAAGTAAATTATAAACATGCTTCACCCTGTTTCCTTCTTTATGCTTGCCTTTTTTAAGTAGAAGTGAAATGGTTTTCTATTTAGTTGGATCTAGAATGAAGTCGTCAGACTTTTTGGGTTTCTCTTTTTGCTTCTTCATGGCCTTTCTATGGCATGCCAACTGAATTGCTCCCCTCCCATTAGCATCTGCATCCATCTGCATCCACCAACAACAGCAAGTAGAGCAGTTTTTGATGACTCTCTAAGTGGTTATCTTTATGACCTGCAAAGAACAGAGCTTCAACATACAAAAGAATGGCTTTGATTGTCATCAATTGGACCAGTTATGAACCTTTTGTTGCGATTCCTTACTATGTCTTGTAGATGATCTGACCGGCAGGAATCGGGCTGTACAAGACACAAGTATGTGTGGGCAGAAGATTGCAAGAAACGCTTTCTTGAAAGGTTCCTTAGCAAGTCAGACTTCAAGAAATAGTTCACTAAAGAGCTGTAAATATTCATTGTTTTGTTGCCAGAATATGCAAGATGCATCAGAAAACCATATTGACCTCACCACTTTTCCTGCCATAGCTTTGATCAGGTTATGAGAACTGCTATAAGAACTATCTGCTAGATCACTAGTCTACTTATTCTTTCTGCCTGAGATTTCCATGCCGTTTATTGTTGCTTGGCCTTGCCGTTTCTTGCCCTATTCCCTGGCCTTGCCATTTCTTGCCCTATTGCCTGGCCTTGCCTAGTCTGGCCTTGGCCGCTTCTTGCCCTGTTACTTGGCCTTGCCTGTTTTCTAGCCTTGTTCGCACCTTGCCTTGCTGGCATGCCCTGTTGTTTAAGGTTAGTCATCATACAACAATGGTGAGGTATACTTAATACACGAAATAAAAAATGAGACTTTTACTTAATTTTAAGTGTTAATGTTATAGTATAGTATTTGTTACGAGGTTTTTGGCTCATTGTTGGCTTCTGACGAGTATGGTTGCTTGAAGTGCTAAGTTAAAAGCGCAATGGTTTATTGACACCTTAACTAGAAGCCTCTCAACCGCCAACCTACACTACAAAGTTATTTATGCCTTTTTTCTTTTACCACTTGTTCTTCTTTGACGCTATATATTCCTGCCCAAAGAAAATTGTTTTCTTTTGGATTTCAAACATGGAATAGTGTGTGACCTTCTAGCAATGTTATTTCATTTCAGTCAAATCTTAGAACTTTTCAACTTGTGATTGCTCTTACGCTTGGCCTTTCTTAACTAGATTACTTTGCTCTATCTCTGCCTCTTTTTCAGCATTCTTGTCCTTGTCTATCCGTAGTAGTTCTAGAAATGATGTTTTCCATCGTTTCACCAAATAGATGGAAAACAAAGTTCTAGAACTACGGAGGTAGTTAGCAATTAGTTATTTTGTCCTTTTCCCATTCTAGTTCTCTATTTAGTTTCTTTCTCATCCCTTTACAACCTTATCAGCTCTCATTGCATCTACCTTACGGCTTCCTAGTTTGGGCCCCACCCCCCCACCCTTCTCCCATTTGTAAATTTTATGTAAGCTAACATTGGTTGGAGGCCTTTGTGCCTGGTTGAGGCCGTGGTGCCTGGTTGGAGGCCTTTGTGCCTGGTTAAGTCCCTCGTGCCTAGTTGGAGGCCTTTGTGCCTGGTTGAGGCTCTCGTGCCTGGATGGAGGCCCTCGAGCCTGGTTGGAGGCCCTCGTGCCTGGATAAGCCCTAGGGGTTTTCGGTTTACTTTTTGTTCATGCAGGGAATCAGTCGGTGAGCGAAGCTTTCCTATATTTTGGCATTTGGGACGAAAGTGTTGGATTCTAGGCACAAGCTGAAGTTCAATAGAGAAGGCAATTCAAAAATGAATTCAATTTTCAACTTTTCTTTGCTATAGTGTATGTTTCACCCAACAAGGCTGGTGAGCATGAGGGTATAGATTATTTATGATTTATGACCCTAGCATAGGTTAGTGAACCCATTATTGTCAGGGTTTTTCCTCGAAAACCTGAAAGGGCGAGGTTTTTTAATCCCGGCCATAATGGTTTCACTAACTTGCTATCAATATGTATCTTTTTTGGGTTAAAAGGAGATGCCGAGTAGAGCATTGCATTCTTGTCCTTGTCTATCCGTAGTAGTTCTAGAAAGAAGTAATGATCGCAAGAAATTCATGACAAGAATGTGTAAGCACTTTGTTATGGTTGTTGCTATCAAGAGCCTCAGAGAGGGCCATGAGTTATATTTGGACTATGAATTCCATGAGACTGTACCTAATTGGCTTTTGTAGAGATAAAAAAAAACTTTTAATTCTTTCAAATAAACTTTCATTTTTAATAAACTTGCTACTTGATATTAATGATATCTTATTAAATCTAAATATTATTGTTCTTGTTTCATTTCCCTTTGCTTTATTTTTTCAATCATGTACTGATCTAGTGTATTCTTGCAAAGCCTAGTATATTTTGCAATCTTAGCCCCTAACTTCCACAGTTGCCGAGCGAGCTGAATGAAGGCCCATAACTAAGGTTCTTCAGATAGCTGGAGCGAAGTCGACGCCGGAAATACTCAAAGGGGGAGGAAATCTTGGTGAGGCAAACTCAAAAGGCTAATTTTGAAAATTGAAAATTAGTGTCATTGGGTAAGCGTTAGTAAGAGAGTATAATGTAGCCCAACTTAATGTTTAGGCGTAGTTCAAGTATAAAAACATAAGAGAAACAAGGGGGCACATGAATGATAACAGAAAATGGGTATATGAGATGCGGACAAGTGGGACACGAACAGTAGAGGATCTTAGATACATAACGAAAATTGAAAGGAATAATTGGCACCCAAAATTAGAAAAAACCTGGCTGGGCTAACAAGATTCAGGATCTCGTGGCACCTACATCAACAGACTACAGCTCGGACGGAAGGAACGGGTAGAGAAGGACACAAGAGCGTTAAACGACCATTTATGACTGATACAACTGACAGATTATATAGGGTCCTAAGATTGGAACAATAAATTGGTGGAGGGTTACACGTACGAAAGGAGGGTAGGCGTTAATGATTATCCTGGAGACGTATGGAGGAGCTCAGTTTATATACTGTCAGTATAAAGCGGGTGCGACTACGATATCTTCTCCATACACATATACGAAGTTATGAATACCAATACCAGACAGGACAGGACAAGAATGATAATTAATGGAAGGGGCGGGAAAGAGGGGGACTAACCCTAAAAAGCAATCAGACTATAAAGCTCAGGAGACGAGGGATAGCTCAACCTCGAAGGTTTTTTCTTTTTAGGGTTCTTGCAGCTAAAAAGAGGGAAGACATTCTCGTAGAACAAATCCCCGGCTCCGGCTTACAGAATCAGAGCGCTTGAAGAACCATGGACAGAGGCAAGAAAGTGATAGAGGCATAGGCGGATATAGAATCAGCACCGAGGAAGCGGCCGAGAAACGGGAACCCAGGGAACCTCACTGTTCCCTGGAATCCGAAGCTGGAGGATGCAGGACCTTGGTGCATATGTGAAGAAGACTGCCTCTGCTTGAAGAAAGGGCTTTCATCTTGTCTAAACTATGGTCGGGTGCACTGTCTATTTTGCGATAGGATTCATCATGCACAGACCATGAAGGATACAGGATATAATCTCCGGCTACTGGAGATCATGGGGGTTCTGGCGAACAAAAGTGACACAGTTAGGAGGCGCGATAAGGAGCAGGTGATGAAATGCTTTAACTGTTTACAATTGAATGTAGCAATTCAAAAATCTGCTAATTAACAATATGATTTGTTGGTTGGAGATTTTGGAAAGGTATGTGTGATCTGTTGCGAAAAAAACCGACTGAATATATATGCCGAGCTCTACTTGCAAGGAATTCGGAGAAGAATAAGATAGTCGGGGAGACTTCAGCAAGAAAGAAGGTAGGCATGTAGAAAAGTTGAGAAGTGGATAAACATTGAGGGAGCCGGAAGGGTAGAAGTCGAGGGGCGACTCAACATTTTGTTTTTGTTTTTTCTGTCCTTAGTCCTATGTTTTCTGTTTTTCCCTTGATCCTCTATTTGTCTCTTGATTATACTTAGTTGAGCTCTTTCTGTCTTAAAAATTGCGAAAGACCGGGAATGGTATTGTATCCTATTTGAATTTGAATATGAATTACCTGAACCACGCAAGTACTGGAAACCTGGGAGTTATAGGAGATACGAGTAGCGTAGCTGCGGGCAGAAATGTAACAGGAATAGATAAGTAGATAGAAAACCTCTTCTAGCAGTAAAGCATCTAATGAAAGCAACGAGTTGCAAACATTAAGGATACTGCCCATAGACAAGAAAACCATCATTCAATTAAATTGGGTTTATGTCTTAATTTTGGGACAAATTTCATATTGCATGTTTTTAGTAGCATATTCAAATTCACACATTTCACCTCAAAATTATGAAAACGTAATATCATGTTATTTACAAAATAGTCAATATTTCACAATATAGCACCATATCATAAAAACGTGATAACAAAAATTTACATAGTTATTCAACTTTCTTCAAGCACCCCCAATGATATCATAGCCTTCTTCCTGACATCCTGAGGTATTGTAATTCTCGCATTTCTAGCTGGAATAGTGTTTGGAGTCCATGAGTACAAAACACTTTCATAGTCTAGCCAAAGATCAGGATCACTCGGATTTCTCCTCCATTTCTTTGTCCAACAACCAGTACCTTTCTTTATCCCATACGTTGGTCAACCGATGCCTTTGGACACCACCATTCCACCCGCACATGGTTGAAGTTAATATTACCTTCTTCTTTGCAAATATCAGAGATAGTGAACCCCAACCACACTGGATATGTATCTAAATCTGCTGGCTTTACTACCACAAATTGGTGGCATTCCAAGTCAGTGGAAGGTTCATAAGCATCCATACCTAGAAACTTTGGGCTATTGTTCTTAGGACCAACATAGTGTTTGTCAGAAGGAGGAGGAGCATATTGCTTGCGAATGCTACTTACAGTGTCATCAAAATCCTCAGCACCTGCTAAGGTCTTCCACCTAGTTTTAGGCAACCACCCTTCTTTCAATTCATCTGAGGATGTGTCTATCTCCCCTAACAGGTTAATCATCTTCTTCCAGTAAGCCACCAAGGCACGGTTGGTGTCATCTGGATTGGTTTGCCAATGCTTTATATAGTCCTGGATTCCTTCCTTAGTCAATCCCAATTGCTTCACTTCTTCAGTAGGTTTTAAAGCTTTTGGTTGACCTAGAGGTATCATAGGCTTGCCATTCTCATCTCTATGCCATATTTCCTCCCCTCCTCTCCACTCATCCTCTGAAGGTCTCATCTTCCATTGGAAGATTGGAATCCCATCTCTCACCCAAAAAGTGAACTGCAGAGGCACGGAATGACCTTCAAGATCCAATGTATAACCATCCACAAAGCTCTTCCAATGGGCACTTCTTCTATGAGAGAAGCTATAGGGTTTGGAGTAGTGCATTCATGCAAGATTTCCATTAGCCTAGGAAAGTTGGTCACCGCTTTTCTTTGCTTCAAGATACAACTATATTTGCCAAATAATGCATCCACATCCTCATGGGTATGCCGGGCATAAGAAACCCTAAATTAACTCTTTCAAATATCCCCACAATTTGTTAAGTAGGATAGGAAAGAAAACATCCACTGTTCTTATTTTGGCCAAAGACAATTATCAAGTTGCAAGAGAAACATTTTGGGTAGATCTTGAGGTTTAGCACGTGAAGTTGAAGCTCCAACATGTTCATTAGACCCATGCTTCCTAAACCTTGCCTTCTTTGAACTTTTCAATATTGTTAGGGTTCCCATCTAACAATGCTCTATGTAGTGCCTGGCTAGTCAGAAGGTCCCTGGGGGTGACCATTGTATCCATTTTCATAGTTTCTCAAACACCTCATGATACTCCCAATATGAAAAATCTGGACCATCACTCCACAACTCCAAACTAAAATGGCCATAGTAGGTTTGATTCTGCCCATGCAAGATTGCCTGGATCATTGAGATCAGAAGGGTATGATCTTCCACATGACTTTGGTATGTACTTGAATTGTGGAAGACAAGTCTTTTGCTGGTCCATCTTGTCATGTATAATACATAAATAGTTATTGGGTTCCAATGCGGATAAAGTCCTCCACATCCAATAACATGATCTACATGATAGTTGGTCACCATATGGTCCTTCATATGCTCCCCTTATCCTAGCCCTTTGACTAGGTTGCACAGTCTTATCAAGAGTCTCCTTCAACTTAGCACATAAATTGCACTTTGCAAAGTTGTTTGAAGTTGCTATGGTGACATGATTGAAATGCTTCTTCCATAACCTACTAAAGCTAGGTTGGGATATTGGAAGAATTCCCAATTCTCGAAGTAGGGAATTCACTTCTTCCAAAATACTCTTTTGAGTACAATGTGATGGCAACCTTTTCTCAACAACTGCTCTTCCCTTTTCATCCCTTCTACTTTTGTGTGGCATAGACTCTGCATTGAAATCAATATATTTTTCAAATATCTCCCTGGCAGCCAAGGTCCTAGCTGTTGGTCTCAACAAACCATTATTTCCACGTAAAGCCATGAAGAAGTTGGAATTGCATGGATACTCTGCCATGCTTTTGCACATATCCATTTGCCTAGCAAAGGGTATCTTTTTCTGTTTGGGTTTCTTTCATCTTGAAGTGCATGCTCGAAGATTGAGTACATGTAGGTCCTCCTCTCATCAACAGTGTACTCTTGAAAAGTGGCTCTTGCTTCCACCAATTGTTCTATTGTAAAGAATTGCATACAAGCACTCCAACAACAATCTGAGCCCCTAACCTTCACCATTGTCTCACGTTTGGTGTCACTAATCAACTTGGCTCTTTTGCTAGGATAATGTCTGGCAACTGATACTTCTCCCCTTTTGCCTAGGTTTAGAGTTCCAACTGCCAATGGATCAATATCAAGACAATCATTGTCCCCAACAACCTCAGACTCTGGAAAAATATAATCCTCCACAAATTGAACACTACTTATAGGCCATGCCATGATGCAAGGAACCTCCAATTGCTTGACACAACCAAAACATTCCTTGTCACCCAAACCTTTACCTTTCCAGTTGTCTTCCAACATCGAAATTGCAATACCAATATTGTCTTCCCCTAGCCTTTCATCATTAACAGCTTGACCAGGATCTGCTAGCACAATGACTCCTTGGCCTACTATTTCCTTGTTGCACTTGTGCATGATTCTCACCTTCTTGTTCCTCCATTGCACCCTACTATAGAGGACTAATTGTTTTTCTTCAACATTGCTCTTTTCAATATGTTGCACACCATCTTGAGTTGGAGAGGCACCATTCACCTAGGCAAATTGCACCCTTTTTAGTCAATGAGTAGGAAAAAATTATTACACCATAAGATAAAAAAAGTACGTACATTTATGGAATATGTAGAGGTAAATCAAATTTTTTTAAAAGCAAGAAATTCCTTGGAAATAGGTTTAATATAATAATAACAATGGGCGTAAACGAAATCATTTAAAACAAGAATTTTCGTGGCAACAACAAGGAAATGACATTATCCTAATTTTAACTAGGAATGGTACCCAGCGTTGCTGGTCATAAGTTGAGAGCCTGTAAATGATACACTGTAGTAATGAGAGAAATGCGTATGAATAATCCAAAAGTACTCCATTGTTAAAGTATTCGATGCCATTTCTCTTTTCCTCTGCTATTTTCTCTACCCCACTTTCACCCTTTTTTTCTTCCTCCTTTTCCATATTTTCCTTTTCCTTTTTTCTTGTTTTTCTTAAACATTCCTTTTCTTCTTTCTCTTTTTTTCTTTTTTCACCTTCATTTTTCTCGATGAACTTTTTCCTTTCCTTTTTCCCACCATTTTCCCCTTTCCCCTTCATTTTCTTTTGACTTTTCCCTTTCCCATGCCCTTTTTGACACATTCTTCCTCTTCCCTTTTTCCATGTACCCTTTTCGTCTTTTCCGCACCCTTCTCCCCTTCTCCCCCTTTTTTTCCATTTCTCTTTTTCTATTCTCTTTTTTGCTTCCCTTTTCTTTACCTTTTCTCTTCCCCCCCTTTTTCCCCCTTCCCTTTTTCCGATTCCCTCTTCCCCGTGCCCTTTCTCCCTTCCCTTTTCCCGTTTCCTCATCCCTTCCACCCTCCTGGTCTCTCCTTTTCTTTTGCCTTTACCCTTCCCTTTTTCTCCTCTCCATCCTTTTCTCTTCCCCTTTCCCAGTGGTCATTTCCTTCCTTTTCCCCCTAACCTTTTTTTCCCTTTAATTTTCCTTTTTCCTTTTTCATTTCCCATGTCTTTTCCCCTTTTCTTACCCTTTCCCTCTTCTCCTTTTTCACATGCCCTTTTTTCTCTCCCTTTTCTCATCCTTTTTTCCCTTCTTCACCCTTTTCGTCTTCCCCCTTTTTATGCGTCATTTTCCCCTTCCCTTTTCCCCTTTCCCTCTCCCCTTTTTCTCATGCCCTTTTCCCGAGGTTCCCTTTCCCCCTTTCCTCGTCCCCTTATCTTTTTCCTTTTCCTTTTTTCCATGCATTTTTTCGCTTCTCTTCTCCCACCCTTTTACTATTTCCCTTCTTCTATTCTCTTTTTCTCGTTTGCCCACCTTTTCCCTCTTCGCCTTTTCCCCATGCCCTTTTTCCCTTCCCATTTCCCCGCCCTTTTTCATTTTTTTTTCCTTTCCCTTTTTCCATGCCGTTTTTCCCTTTATTTTTCCCTTTTTCATCTTTTCCCTCATTCTTTTTTTCCCATGCCCTTTTCCCCTTCCCTTTTCCCCTTCCCTTTTCCCTTTTCTATTTTTTCCTTTTTCCCCTTGCCTTTTTTCCCTTCACATTCTCCCTTTTCCTATTCCTTTCCTCTTTCCCCGTAAGAGATTAAAGCTTGACCATTCACAGGTGTGGTAATTTGTGTGATAAATCTAGGCCTTTGGATGCACTTAAATGATCTTAGCCATTCAAATTAGGGCTTGATACAACACGCTAAAACATTATAATTATAATATAAGATTATCGAAAATTTGGATATATGATTACGAAAAGACATATAGCTGATGGCCGTGAGAATTTATTATCCATAATAATATACCCTAGATGATATAGCTGACGGGAATTTCGTACGCCTGGCGTGTTATTTCAGGCAATAAATTATTCACACTAATTTCTAATTAACCCTATATAAATCCGGTTCACGCTCTCAAGACCCATTCTGTCCAAATTTTTTTTTCTGCCCGCCATGAAGCGTTCAGCCTCAGCGCTTCATGAAGAACCCGAGGTCTCGTCAAAGAGACGTCGGGTTGAAGAACCCCCTCTCTTCCCCCCGCTCATCGATTTTCTTGCCCAATTCTCCTCTGATTCCGATTCAGAGGATGATTCTGATTTTGACATGGAAGAGGAGGAGTTGAGCTCCTCTGATTCCTCTGATTCTGAAGAGGAGGAAGAGGAGGAGTTGGAGGAAGAGGAGGAGATGTCCTCCCAAGAGCACATGACCGCTCTGCTTCAGGGTTGGCTTGACCCTGAAACAGAGAATGAAATCTCTGAAGAGGAGGAGGAGGGAGAGGAGGAGGAGGCGGAGGAAGAAGATGAGGAGGAAGGTCGACAATTCGACCAGTTCTTAGAATGGTTGAGGGATGAGCCAGGTTTGCATGTCTGCTTTTATTTTATTTTTTCACCTTTCTTTCTTTTCTAACACCTTTCTTTCTTCTTTGTTGCAGACGTGGAAGATCAATGATGCAGATCCCCCGGGGGATTCACCTCTATTATAGGTATATATGCCATGTGCGTTCTTTAGGTTGCCAAAAAACCCATTGTATTACTTGCCCAAAACACTTTTACTTGACAACCCCTTCCATATATATACGATATCTTCTATATTATCATAGTATTGATACTTCTTACTTGAAGTATATTATCTGTACCAAAATGTAATGTGATTAGTATGAGTTGAAGTTGATTCATTATATTGTGAGTTTAATAAGTAAACTCGATGTTAACTTAGTTGTTTAAAATTAAAACATAAAATTCACTATGTCTAGATGTCTTAACTCTTCATAAGCTAGCCTATAATTAATCTTATAATGTGAAATAGATGAAGCAGCCAAAACAGTAGAAGCTCACAAAAAATGACAGACCCTTATAGTATGAATACGAATCGAACACTAGCGCCACCATACTCCCTCTGGTATCCTACGGCATTCACACTATAAAAACCTTATATTTTTCTTAAGTATACGGTACCAGAGAGGCAATAAAAAAACCCATTTGGTGCACTCACATGTTTCATACCCCATAATCTAGGTGAACCCCCCGGGGCAGATCCCGGGCGGCCCCTTTTGTTTTTTGGTTGCTTATAGAAGCTTTGGACACGCCTCCGGGCATTTTTTTCCTGTAATTTTGTGAAAAGCCTTCGGGCAGCTGCTTACAAGCCTTCGGGCATCTGTACATTCTCCTCTTATGAATGAAATCAAACAGTTTTCGTCATAAAATTTTCTTCAAACAGTGTTCTTCGAACAGTTTTTCTGTACATATAGTTATTTGAATTAAATCCAACTGTTTTCTCCAATTATTTTGTCTCCAAGCTGTTTTCTCTAAAATTTTGTATCTGCAAATTTTGTCTCAACAAAGTCTCGGGAACACTATAAATCAACCACACGAGAAATCTCCGATTCATCACAGTAACCATAGGAAATTTTCCTATACGACCTAAAACAATTCCCCAACCTTACAAGTCATTTTTTAGCCTTGATAATTTTGCCTTAAAAATCATTTTTAATTTAGCCTATATAAAATTTCTAAATTCCATTTTTTCGAATGCAATAAATGGAATAAAATGCCGTGAGAATTTATTGCATGAAATGCAATATTCTCCATATATACCATATACATGTCATGTCCAAGGAAGACCGTGACGCAAGGCGTGTTAATTCAAGCAATCAATTATTCACGCTTAACTTATTTCTAATTATGCCTATATAAATCCATTTCACGCTCTAAAAATTCCTACATTTTCTTCCTTCCTTCATAACGATTTTGCGGGTTGCTTCTGTTTGTCTTTGGATCCGCCCTCCCGAAATCTTGGTGAGCAGATTTATATTCAAAGAATGTTAGATGTTTGGTTTCGCAATTCCTAACTTACTAAAAGACTCAGCCTTTTAGTTCTCAGAGCATCCGTAGTGGAGGACTAAGGTCTCTGCGAATCGAAAAGCTCCGGAATTAAAACCACAAGCATAGTCCTCCGTTCTTTGAATCCTTCCAGCCTCAGAACTCAAGGTTAGTTTTCATTTAGTTTTAAGTATCATCTCAATGGCAGGTTTAATCCAAGAAGACAAGCTTTTGCATTTGCTCGAGGCAGAGGAAGCAGATGATGTTTATGAAAACCAGAATAGTTTTTTATAAACTTCATCTGCTTTTTTTGTTTCAGTAAATTCTTGAGTTTCTCTTCTGAATTAATCATGCTATTGCATGCAAGTTTCTAAGTGTAGTAGAAAGCATTACAAAAATCGAAGATAATATTTGAAACACGCTAAGCGTGTTTTATGCTAACCTTTAGCCTTCAACATGAATGAATACACGCTGTCGCAGAGGAGAAAAAAAAAACATCAGGATAGATAAGTAAATAGATAAAGGCCAGGCAATTATTTAGCGTGTAAATAATTGCCTGGCCTTTATCTATTTACTTATCTATCTGTACAGGTTTTTTTTTTCTCCCTCTCTGCTGAATGCACGCCGAGCGTGTATAGTTTTTCCTATATAGCGGTTTACACATTTGGCGTGCAAACAATTTTATCCCTACTTTCAATTTTCACGCTAAAAACACGGGCGTGTCTCTTAGTTTCTAAGTTTTTTAAATAAATAAATATAACACGCCAGCGTGATTACCGATAATTCGCTCACTTCCTATTGATAGATGCCAAGTTACATTAATCACCCGGTTGGTGGCTAAGATGCATTGGAATTACATTTGGGCCAAGAATCAATCGTGCGGCCAGCTCCAGTTTCGGCTCCAATCTCCGGTCCGGTTGAACCGGGTAAATGAGCTAAGTCCGGGCTGGAGCACCGTCTTGCAACCCCGGAGTACTTGGATCAAGTAATGATGATGGCGAGCCCTTGTGGCAATGATAGATTTGGGCTCGGGGCCCTTGCAATCGCACGCAGGTCGGGCCTCTTATCTAATCACTTCGAGAATGCAATACATGCATTGATCGAGTGAATCTCGCGATCCGTCATTTCGAGATTCAAAACGAGGAGCCGCTGCGTTTTTAGTGGTTAGCCTCTATGCCCGGATGCCCCAACATCTAACCACTACCACAAAGCGGTATAATGATGCAATGGAGATGGCTCAACCAATGGAACCACTACCGCAGGCGTTATACGATGCATTGGAGGTTCAACCAATGGAGCAGGAGGAGGAGCAGGAGGTGGAGGTGGAGCAGGCGGGGGAGGTGGAGCTAGAGCCTGGTGTTTTTGCTGGGGTTTTACCTGATCAGTTCACTATGCCCAGCTATGGAAATGGGAGTATCGATAGCCCAGCTACTCAATAGACTGGGCTTGAAACAGTAGTCTGGGATTTTGTCTGGTTTATCCAGTTTATCCAGATTATATACAATTGTACACTTTTTCCAATGAATACAACAAATTTTGTCTACTTCTATATTTCTACAATGTAATACATGTTACATACCTTTTTTAAGCGGTTTCTTGGCCATGCAACAAATGTTCCAACACTTTCTCCAACCGTATCCCCACCGGGGTGTCTGCGAGGTAAAGCTTCATCCATAGCGCAGTTAGATTAATCATCAGAAACTCGGACATACTTATCCCCGAAGCGAATTCCATGACAACGGTTTACAATCGGATCGATGGAGTCGATCTTGCATAATCCTACTTTCCTTTTCTCGATTTGTAGTTAACATGAAACATTCATCTTCATTAACACCGCAGAAAAATTGCTATTGACACCTACTATTGGAAATTAATGTTCAAGCTATTGGAATGAGATGAGTACCGCACTCAGAGCCATTCTTGAGAAGCTGATTTGAGTCTCTCGGCCGATTTGAGAATTGAAGGCGCTATGGAAACTCTACGGGCGGTCGGGAAAATTCGAATTAGAAAAAAGATTAGGTTAACTACGTTTAGGCGGGATAAATTTATGGGATACTTTTTTGGGTAGATTGGTTTTTAAAACTTAATGAAAGAAGTCATGGACGGTCTTCGTCATTATTATTTGTATGTGTCAAGAATATTTCAAACCGCATTTTGTGTTTTCTTGAAATTCAAATTTTCTATTTCTCGCTGTAGAAAAAGCTATTTCTTGCCGCCTATTTCTCGAAAGCAGCTCGAAAGGCCAGATTCAGCGACCTTCCGACTCGCTACATTAGGCTTACTCGAGATGTCTTCTAAAGTGAATCGAGGTCGAGGGGGCCGGGCAGAGGAAGCGGTGGAAGAGGACTCCTAAACCCTAGCTCCTCTCAAGTTTCGGAGAGGACGTTGATCAGTAATACACGAATACATACGTAACCCTAATCAAGGTATTTAATTTGCCACAGAATACACACTGTGTGGAGAGTATTATGCTTGCATGAATTTGAGATATCTCCTTGCCTTCAGTTAATATGCTTTGCATGAGTTTGAGTATTACCATCAGTTAATGCTCTGATTGTCCGTTCTGTAGAACATAATTTTGCTCTGTTTTATATATAGAATATAGCGGTGTTATACAGTTGGAGATAGCAATGTTCAATGAGGTTAAATAGTGTGAAATATGGATTCATGAAGGGTATGTAGCTTAAAATGTGGATGCAAAAGCATTCTAGTTTCAAATTCATGCATAGCATGGTCAATAATAGGAGCTACCAACATGCCAAGCGTGATTTGTACTAATTTAGGTTTAAATGCACGCCAAGCGTGATCTCTTGTTCTGAAAAGTACTCTAAAAAGTGCTCATCTTCTTTTGCAGTGCCCAAGAGGAAGAAAACCCCTAATAATTGGGTTCTAATCCCGCCAAGAAAGCAAGGGCGTACTAACCCAAATGCAAGCACCATATGATCTCACCTTAGATGATGAAGGGCCGATTCTTATACAAACCCAACCATCGCCCGCCTCAAGAGGAAATGGACGAGGGTGCCGAGTGGTAACGCTGACCTTGCCAAGACAAATGGCAAGCTCGACTTAACTCTCTTCTCGAGGAAAAAGGAAGCGGCACAAGATGGCCAAACAAGGGATCCTAATCTCTTGTGAGGAAGAGGATGACACCAACCGCAAATTGCTCTTGGAGATTACACGTATGTAATAAAGATCTGCTCGACTTACTCACCAGAGCTACCGCGATACAAGGATACGCTCATGAAGACAGATGTGAACGGTGAGACATGTTTTAAGTATGGTTGGCCAACCAATGTAGCGCTTATGCCAATATCTATCCGCCAAGGGGTTAAATTTTGTGCGTAGAGGCATGTTCACTAAACCGACACCAAGTCACTATTTGCAGCAAGCTAGGGAATTCACGACTTGAAAGCTTCTAGGAGGGTCCTAGATCTAGGGGAAGCATGTTCAACCCGGCAGCTTGTCGAAGGCATGGAGGCTTCTATTTTGAGAATGAACAGATGGTGGCTTACTAGAGGCCATGAACAAGTGAATAAATATTCTGACCATTATCCATTGGGTCTTAAGGAAACTTTTCAGATCCATGTGAAGTCCCTCATCCGATTCACCTAGCTCCATTTATGTTAGCGTAAGATATGATCCAAAGACATGCCATGGAGATTGTTCGTAACATGATTAGTAATCCAGTCAAATGCATATGCCGGTGGATGTGTTACCTTGGGATATGATCTCAACAAGCCCGCCGAGTGGACTAACTTCGAGGACGTAATGTCAAAGGATAGCATTAAATTTGTCGCCATCGACGGGCAAGATTGTTGAGGCACGAAGGCCCTCATCAGCAAAAGCGTAACAAACAAGCCAAAACGCCGTTTCTACAATCACTATTTATTATAGGAGGTGTCGTATCTTGGATGCCAATACTTCACCTGCAGATTTGGCTGAGATTAGTGCAACTTTGAATGAAATGGGGAAGACATTTCTATACAAAAGGTAACTAACTGCATTAGAATGTTAGCATTTTAATATTCACGCCAGTCGTGCTTTCAAATCAATTGAATTCACGCGCGGCCTGGTTTCATAAATTGAATTCACGCCAGGCGTGTTTTCAAATCAAACCAATTCACGCCAGGCGTGTTTTTAAATCAATCGAATTCACGCCAGGCGTGTTTTCAAATCAACCTGGTTTCATAAATTGTATTCACGCCAGACGTGTTTTCAAATCAAATTCGATTGATTTGAAAACACGCCTGGCGTGAATTGGTTTGATTTGAAAGCACGCCTGGCATGAATTGCATTAGTAACTTTATTCATTTCACGCCAGGCGTGATTTTTCTCTTGATCAATTCTACTCAAATCGCGCCCGGCGTGTTTCTATTCTATGATACTGATTCAATGTCTGTACTATTGCAGTCCATATGTGGAACAACTGCGCCACGCCCGTCAATAGTGGGTGGAATATGGCTGCCCATTGCCCACCAGACAGGGCGGGTCAAAGTCTGAGGCATTCAAGCTGCTGGAGCGGACTCTGTCGCAGACAATTATACAGGAGAAGAAGAAAACTGCAAGAAAATCAAAGAAAAAAGATGGTGATGACATTGCAGATCCTTCTGAAAGCTCATCTAGCAGGTCAGGTCCAACAGACTCGTATAAGATTGTGTTTTGTAAGGAGGCAGTATGGCAAAAGTGGAATGAATTCTGGGACGCTTATGCACAAAGGAAGCTGCCAGATACTATGGGTAGGGTGCCTCCTGTTGATGTAAGCATCTTTGACTTGAATGTGACAGAGATGAGAAAGACTCAGGGGCTAGACGACGCTGAGACCATTTGGGTTTTAGACCAGTGCTTAAAGAAGGAAGTCTTATACAAGAAGGGTGCTTTCACCAAGGATAGGATGTCCTTCGTTGAGTGCTGCAGCCATGTAAAGGATGTACGTACAATGAAGTCACCGTGGGAGCCGAAGTTACAAAGGCTATCGGGGGATGTGGCATTATCTCGAAATTGGATTCTTGGACAAATACAAGGTCAAGAATGATGACATCAAGAAGTTTGTATTCTCGGTCAAAGGACTTCCTTAAGAATTGGAAGGCTAAAAATACAAAACATAAGGAGACTCTACCCCTAAGGTAACGGGCTTAATTGAGAAGAAAAGTGGCCCTTGTGAAGAAGATTCTTGGAGAAGACGACGCTGCCCAAAGATTCGGGTCTCCATTAGGGTACAAAGGTCTCTTGCCGTAATCAACCGGCCTTAAAAATATATCACTCTTTGTGTTGGGAGCGGCAGGTGGGAGAGGAGATATGGGCATGAACCGAGAAGGACTACAATGACTTCTTTACCAAACCGGGGATAGGATTGACAACCGAGAGGTCCTTTACTATTGTCATCGTTTGTCCTTCGGTGTGAGTCACATCCGCATGCACTATCCGCCGCTCATGATCGGAGTGCCTCAAAGTTATTAGGGAGGGATGCCTAATATATGATGTTAAGGATAATGAAGCTGCGAACATCACTAAGATGGCACATGTGATCTTTATTATGATATCCATGTCGGCCGACGAGGAATATGATATTGCTAAGGCCAAGGGTGACAATAGTAGTGCATGGGAATGTTTTCTTCTAGATGATCCGGACTTAAGAACTATATTCTTTCATACGGATCGGGATCGGTCGTAATGGGATGAGTCGAAGAGGATGAGGATCGGGACCCCATCCTAAGTGGGGAAATCAAGCACGAGCTACAAACTAAGGAGAAGGGCCCCTTAAATAAAAATGGATTTCCCCGCCTATGGCTGCTTACCTTTGTCGAGGCATTTGCTCCAATTGATACAACCCGCTTGGAGCTTCATGTTGGAGGTTATATTGCCCGAGAGGCTCTTATGGGTGCAAGAAGATGTCACCGCTTTGTGAGTGATGAGCAGGCCAAAGACTTTCTTGAACCATTCCTCATGCATGTGCTTGCCAAGTCTCCTAAAGGCCCTTATGGCAACCTGAAATCATCGCAATCAAAAGTCTCGTAGACTTGTCCAATTCCAAAGTGGACGTTGCTTCCCGGTGAGGGACCTAGTAATCTGGGCACCGATAAGGAAAGCAAAGAATGAACAAATAGCCGCTTAATCTGGGCTGCTCAAAGTAATCGCGGATGGGCTTAACTTAGGGAATATTTTTGCCCACATTGCGGGTGATGCAAGCAACAATAGAGTAGATTCAATGGGTTAACAATGAACTAATTGACAGGAAACCGAAAATGAAGGCAACGAAGGCGCTCTAGTGATTCACGTGTTTGCCAAATCAATAGTAAAATAATGTCGGGCCAGAAGGACGCAAATGAACTAATAGAAAATAACAATTCTAACAAATGTAAGAAGACGAAGATTAAGGGTGGCGAAGGGGAGAATGATGCCGATGACGCGAGCGAAACTGAAGATGATAGGTATGGCCTTGCCCACAAAATCGTGCCACGCGTGATTTAATTTGTATTACCTTTGAATTAAATCGCGCCAAGCGTGCTTTGATTATTTTTTGTTGTCAAACTAAATCATGAGCCGATTTGATTATAACTATTTCAAATCACGCTTGGCGCGTTTGTATTGTTTGTGTTATCGTATCTTGCTGACCGGATACATGTTTGATGTTTCAGCTTCCATTGCGTTTCTAAGAAGGTTGTGGTGTTCGACCTAAACGGAGTCCTTTGCAAGACTTTCCCGAAAAATAAAGTGGCTAGAGAACAGTTTCATCAGACACCAGTAGAATCAAACACCAAGTGGATCTATCCGCGGGGCCGCACTTGAAGGAGATGCTAGATGAGGCATTGTGTTATTTCGAGTTGGTATTTGGTCATCCATGGAACTAAGGAACATCAAGGGTACTTTGGAGGCACTGGGGGAAATGCATAGACATTGGTTGACCTTTTGGGATCAGAACAAATGTGTGAAGTTCACTAATCCCAAGGATCCAACAGGCAAGCCTATCTTCATCAAACACTTGAGTAACATGATGGACGAACTTGGTATCGAGAATAAGGATGATATAATCATAGTGGATGATGATGCTCTCAAATGCTTCTACAATCAAACACAGGCCCTGAATCCACCATCTTACGATCCAAAAACTTTTATGATGATGATTTTTCGTGAAGTTTGTGTCTATTATGCATAATTTGGCTATGGGGATGACGGTGGGTGAAGTGTTAGATTCATACCCAGAACTGGATAGAACAGCTGACATGGAACCACATCTTGTTAAACACGTGGAAAAACATGGATTGATCCCTTAATGTTTTATTGGAATATATGATATTTTTGTATGATATTTGTGCCATGTATCGATAATTTCGAGTCTGGAATTGCCTCGCAAATAATGCAATCTGTTATTATCAAACCTAATATTATCATCTAAATGCTCTTCAATTTTGGTCTCATCTATGTTAGCAACTTGCTCTTCATTTTTGCATATTTCAATTCGCATATGAAACGTCACACGTGAATCGCAACCTTATGTTATTTTTGAAGTCCAAAAAAAAAAGATTAAAAAAAACAAAAACCCCCTAGAAGACAATAGCAGGTTGGCGTGATTTTGGAGTTGACATAATCCCAATTTAATTGGATGATGGTTAGAACCACGAATACGATCGCGGGCAACATGAAGACGTGACATGAAGAATGTAGGTGGCGAATGCAAGAGGAACATAAGTCACCACAATAGGGAGGCCAATAGATGACATGATATGAAGTTTGCAGGTGGTGAATGAAAAGGCAATACAAGTCATCACAATAGGGAAGGCCAGAAACGAACAGAAACAAGCAAACAAATATATTTAAATGAGTAAAAGGCGGACGGAACAAGATACAGGACAAAGAGGCCCAGCCTCCGCCGTCCACCAGGATAGCGAGGGCTAGACCCACCAACTGGTAATCCGGACCACCATAAACTCGAAGCCCTCACGAACAGAGTAAATATGGGCAACACGGAATACAGGCCAACAAAAAGGATACAATGCAAATGTATTATCGTCAAAAAGGGGACTGGACTACGCCATGGACTGAGAGGTATAACCCCTGCTGTAGGCCAGTATAGCGAGGGCTCGACTCTTCAACTAGTACCTGGATCACCAGAATGACAAAATAATGACACAAATAAAATAATAAAACATCTTGGCAGTTAACTACCAAAAATCAGATTGGTACAGAGAGGGTCATCCCGGGCCAATCAACAGGAACGGTAAGGTAAAACCTACCGTCCTTATTCTCAAAATCAGGCTGAGAAATACTAAATACTTGACTATATGCATACCGGCAGACAAGATCTAAAACAATAAATCGAATAATACATAGAGGTGGGCAGAATAATTATGACTAATTCAAATTCAAATTCTGCATTATGGGTGTTTCAAATAAGGGGCCGTTTGAGAGGTGGAATATATTGCATGGAGGAGATACAATTATTCCAGCAGAAAAGCTTCATCACAGTCACCCAGACGAAAATCGCCACTGTGTACTGTACCCAAGGATCGACGGCAAATTATATCAACCTCAGCCAACATAAGAGGGGAGATATGGAAAGAGCACCAGTGAGCCAGCAAGACCTCAAAGACTTCCTAGCTCAGATGAATAAGCAGTTGGAAGCTAGAATCCCAAGCATGGATGCACTCAATACACTGGCAGATACGACTAATCGTAACAAAATAGCCATCTCCAACATGGATATAAGGATACAAGAGGTTGAGAGGACGAGCGAGGAGATGCAATGGAGGATAAACGAGATTGAAGAAGAGAAGGCCAAGATCATGCAGAGGTTGGTTGAGTTAGAAAAGGTGAATGTTGAGTTAGATGCATGGGAATCCTTTGATAGAATAAAGCCGCATATCATGGAATTTGAAGAGCAGAATATGATTAAGCATGTTGTTAGGCTGATAGGGGTAGCAGAGAAACCTAACGAAGACACATATCGAGTTATTGCAGAGATAATAGAGGCAGTTTTCAAAGAATACCGAAGGATAATCATCAAAGCAGTGCGATCGGGCCAATGGAGGGGATGGGCAAGGCACATAAATTTGACACTCAGAGACATGACAAGCAAAGAATGGATATTGTGCATGGGATCCAGATTGAGAAATGGAATCAAGGTGCAACAAGCACTAACAGTCATGCAACGTCAGGGGCTACACAGAGAATTGGCCAGAGCCAGGGAATTGAATCAGGCAGGGATACATGCGGGTGTCAGAAATGGGAAAGTGTACCTGCACAAACGGATCAGGGATCAGACACTCCTAGGACAAGAGTAGAATGTGGAGAGACTGGATGCCATAAAGTCAGAAGGGCTGGAGGGGGAGGACATCAACTCCCCAATGGCGATGACACAGGGACAGGATGGGGAAGCATCGGGGGGAGCATCGGTGGAGAGAACTCTAGAAGCGATGCAGCTCGGGACAATAGGAAGAAGCAGAACCGGGGTCGGCGAGGATCGTGTGCTCCAAAGCGGAAATATGGGGCCAGCCTCGATCACAAAAACTAGGAGGCGACCCAGAAGAATAGCCAACGGGCCAGAACACACAGAGACCCTGAAGGAACAACCCCAGGAAAAATGATGCTGACCATATGGTATTAAAATTGCACATGGTACGCATGGGATGATAGAGAGAGACTCGAGGAAGCCCACAACTACGACATAATATGTCTGGTAGAGACATGGGAACACAACATCAAACGACTGCCAACGGAAGAGGGGTATCAGCTATTTATATGTTGGAAAGATAAGGATTTTAAGATAGGAAGAGGGAGTGCAAGCCTAGCCTGCTATGTGAAAGAGAGTGTAGCCAACAATGCATGTATTTTACATTCATATATCATTCATATATAAAGCAGAGTCCTTTTTTCATACTTTTCCTATTTATTTGATGCTATTTGTTTGAGACAAGCTCCTGCTGACACGTGGTGGGCAATTTAACCTCCAACCCAACCGAACCAGATCCAGCCCAATCCTGTTATAATCCTCTGCTGGAAGCTAGGATAACCAGATGCAAGAAGATGGGTCGGAAAAGGCTAGCGAGGTTCTTCAACGGAGTCCATGTGGTATGATTTTGTGCAAAGAAGCTGTGAATTTGGATTCTTGCAGCGGAACCCACCAGTCCAAATCCAGCACTCCGGGCAATGTAGCTCCACCTTTGTTTGATGCAAACAAAAGGGCAATCTCTGAGGCCGCTGGAGCAACATCTATGGCAGCAGGGGAAAATGGGTTTGCGTCGCAACCGACGGAGCCAAGGGTTTTTCCATGTCCATATTGCCAAAGAAAGTGCACAAGCTCTCAAGCTTTGGGCGGGCATCAAAATGCGCATAAAAGAGAGCGCACAGCGGCCAGGCAAGCGCAGAGGTCTAACAGTTTGGTAGCTCATGCTTACAGATCTCTAAATCCGGTGCATTTGCATCCTCCAATTTTAACGAGCAGCCCATCAACGTTGAGCAGATCCCTGGGCATAAAAGCGCATTCAGGGCATTCAACTCTGATCGAAAATTCTGCCCCGGTTCTTCATGCAGGGCACCATGGATGGTACAGATCTTCTCTTACTCTGCAACCTGGTGTGGGTAAGTGCGAGCTTGGTAGCAGAGTTAGAAGCGCAGCGAGGTTTGATGATTTTCATGGTATCAGAAGCTTTTCATGACGATGATCTTCCTGCTGGAAAATGGCCTCGTCGTTTCTACCATCAGGGCTTCCAGGCTAATGCAGATGTTGTAGAAATCAAAGAACAGGGCCTTGATTCTCCTAACCTGAAGGACTTGCATATTGATCCATCCGGTTCTCCTTTGCTCTTCCAGCAGAGTATATCTGAGAAATCCTCATGTTTAGAACATACTGATTCTTACAAAATGAACCTCTCTCTCAGACTCAGACTCTGGATCTTTGCACATATATGGAATTTTTCCAAATCCTTTTCTACCTTTTATTCATTTTTTCTTTGGCTAGTTAGCTTATGATTATCTGTTTTACTTCTTGCCTCTTTTTCCTGCTGTATATCCACTCCTTGAACTGTTCATACTTCATTCATCTTGCTTCACTTGCTTTTCGATTTCATTTCTTTCCACTTTAAGAAGCTGCAAACGAACCTACATACAACCAATTGATCCGCAACAAAAGGGCAACAGAGCATTGGCACAGCAGCCATGCTCCATTCGCAGTGGATTGGAGAAAAAGAATTAGACGCTGTGGTGTTCAGCCTAGAATAATGAAACTTCGTTTTTGTTTCTTTGTGCGCTCTTCAAGAGAAAAATGCTTTTTAGGTGCTCAGATTCAACCCACAGAAAAGGTTGCTTGGCGGCTTCGTTGCAATTTCTCCTCATCCTCTGCAAGATTAATCCCAAAGGAACAGAGTATTTGCATTTGCGAAAATTTAGAAGCGGCTACAGAGTATATTTTCTAGCTAAATCTAGAATCTTAGAAAGAGATTGCTTACCTCTGGGGGAATGCTTAAGGGATCTCAGCCATATGCAAAAATTTGTACTCAAAGCAGGGGAGATCCTCGGCCAGATCTGGAAATCCTTGCCTTAAGATTAGAGGAGGCCTCCATTCTCTTAAGGATCCTACATTCTCTTAGGGATCCTATCTGCAGGTGAGATGGAGAAATGAGTGGTCAGGAATTGGCTTGCCTCCTAATCAGCATGAGAAAGAACCGGCTTGAAATCGGCACAAGAATGGGGAAAGCAACCCTATGCTACGGATTTTTTGTCCTTCTTAGACAGTTAAGTTTTGAGCTATGCTATTAGGCGATGGCTATGGCGCCAGAAAGGGAAGACTACTCATGATATGCTCAAGAAACATGGTTTAGAGTTATTACTGCCTTTTTATTTTTAGCCACTTTAAATCATGCACAATAGTTTGGCACCCACAAAAATCCCTTATATTATTTTAAAACTTCATTTTCCAACAAAAAAAATCGTAAAAAAAGCATTTGCAAATGTAATTTGTTTGAATGCCTACGCACCTTCAGGGAACACCATTCCATAGTTGTTAAAGGTTCAGTTTTAGATAGGATTGGAAAAAGATGTGGAAGAAGATGCAGATCATAAATTTGTTCTTACCATATGGAAAGCTATTGGGTTAATGGGTTCATGTGTTATTCATATGCATTTTGAATAACCATTTTGCATAGATATATTGGCAAGTACAGAGGTTAAAATTCCCCATGCTCAAACACAGTTCAATTTTTTGTGTGGTCGGAACTTAGATTCTTTTGATTTAATACAAAATATCTTTCGTAACAAGTCGTTATGATCAATATTTTTCTATCGTGCAGGCACTGAACACAAGGCAACAAAATGCAGGTTCAAATTCTACATGTTCTAGCATGTATAGACAAGTTGGGGAAGAGAAACGTTCGCGGCGGCCTTCGCCGCCGCGATAAGTTTCTTGTATCAATAAAAGATACATGATGCTAAGCATACAATTGCAAAACAAAAAAATTGTTGTATTCCTTGTTTGGATCCCATTGGCCAATTGGTCTTTGTGGATGATAAAAATCAACTCAATTTAATTCCATTCTTCGACTCTATATCTATTGTTCAAATTTGGTTTTCCCGACTGGTGAAAAACTTTTTGTATTTATTTTTTAGGCCACTTTGCCTCAGGTTTTGGGATTTTCTATGCTGAGAAATATTTTCAATATTCTAAAAACTAATTTTGTTTTCGTCCATATGAATTTGAGACGGGATTTTGCCCTTTCAATTGATTTTCCCCTTCCAAATTCTGGCATGCATATGCATGCAACGACGGCATTGACAACTCGATCTAGGCGTGAATGCGGCGAATTTAGGGAAGGCATGTTGCTCCTTCATAGTGTTAATCTTCGGCTGATTGATTGCTTGGTGTAAGATTAAACTCTTTTTACCTTCTATTTTGCAGGTCATCACAAGCTGCTCGCATTTTTGAAGCTTCGTGATTAGTAGGAAACCATTTCTTTGGTTTCATCAAGAAATATTTGGTTAATCCATCTGCTCCTCAACTGTAAGTTACCCAGGAATATTTACCTAGGTTCGGTCATGATTATTTGGCAGGAGTCGTGGTTCCTTCTTCTAATTTTAGATTCATCAGACACTGGATGTCCCAGGCAATTTCATGAATTTGAGCATAGGTTTTTTCTTAATCTACACTTGACACTCAAGCACTTGACATCAGCATTAGAAGTTCAAGCGAAAGTAGAGTTCAACAAATGGTTCAGCAAGTTGAGCCAATAACTATTGCATCAATAATTCAACAAGTAGATCCAAAAAATGGTTCCAGAAACTATAGTTCAATCAACTATAGTTGAGTCACCTTCTGTTCCAGAAAATATAGCTGACGCAACTATAGTTCAACCAACAATAATTCAACATTGTATTGATACAGTTGCAGAAAAATTTGGAACAAGTGTTGATATAGTTGAAAAAGAATTTCAAATTAGTGAAGAAACAGGTGAAGCAACACACAACATAGATGTCATTGTGAGTAGAAAGCTACCTCAATGGTGTGCTGGTTAAAACATATTCAATGTATGAGAAACTTGAAATACATGGCCCAGACATATCGAGTACACAAAAACAAGATAGTTTTGCTCAGGCGTGATGTTAGAGAATTCATTTCATCTTTAAATGCCTTCGTAATACTGCTGTGATGAACTATCAGAAGGAGGCTAGGTTATTTATTCAGCTAAGGAATTTTCTTTTCCTTGCTAGGTTATTCTTCTAGCTAAGTTTAAAGACACTTCTTAGCTTCAATATAATCCTGCAAGGTATGTGGTTGATAGATGTGTGTGGCTTCTTTACAAAAGCTCATGCGCCATATATACCTTGCAGGATTATGATCAAGCTGAGCACTATCTTCACATTTCTCATATCATTCTGTTTGGTCCTTCGAGCACCTATATGCACGCCCTTCTAGTAAACCTTACAGGTACCTCTTTTGGTTTTTGTTTTGTGATTCTGAAATGTATATTGTTTTGTGATTCTCCAGTGAAGAAGTCTCCCTCATGCAAAACATCATGGTAGCTGAATTAAATAATGCTTTTCCAGCATGTTTTCTATTCCAGAGTTTTAGTGTGTCTTAGTTATTTAAACAATAGATATTCAAACCAGTAAGAATCTTTATATTGTTTAGTGTGCCTAAGCAAAATTTTATCAAGCTTCTAATGCAGGAGACGTCCAAAATCTTCCCAACTCCCATTGCCATATCTTTGGTCATAAGATATTATATCCTTTCTTTAATTCTGTTCGCACGATCCGGCCTCAAGGTCAACATTTTCCTACTTCCAGTTTGCTTATGGTCAAAACTTCATCTTGAGCATGTGTGAAAGGAAGTGTCAAAGTTTGTCTCTGGTGGGTTTTGTATAGGGTTGCTTACATCCAATTGCTAGAATATTGCAGGGACATTAGGTAAATCCTTGAAATGTCTTCATTGAAGTGTATCCAGACATGGTAGAGTCAACATATTGTTTGTTGAGCTGGAACCTTCACATCAGCTTCATATCATAAGCACTTGGAAGGTTGATAGAGGTAAAACATTGAATTGCTTATGATCTATTTATTTGTTTGTATTCATTGTTTCTATTGTGCATATTATTCTTCATGGTTAATAATGAAACTATTGTCAAATATCTAGATCAGACTTGCGGTCCACTTACGAACTATAGGAATAGAGCATGCTTTGCATTTTATGCAGCTGAATTTTAGGAACATGCTTGCTATTGGTCTTCGGGCAACCAGGTCTGTAGAAGGGAAGTTATGGAGTTTTGCGATTTGTGCCTTGCAACTTCACTGGTATCCGTTAGATTTGTGCATCGAAAAGGGATTATGGTGCTTGCCTGTGATTGCTTGCTCTGGTGCAAGAATTAGATCAAGTAGTAAGTTTTAAAATGCAAGATCCAGGACCTGGATGCTTCCAGACGGTTCTAGGGAATACATATCATTTAGAACTTCGCCCTAGTGCAAACTTGCTAGGTGATGTGGATGGTCCTCACAGGTTCATAAGTTGGCCATGACGACTTTTGAGAGATTCTGGTGGTTTTGAAATGGTTCTCTATTATTCTTTTCACCTATATTGTATCCTGCCACATAAATTGTCTTTATAAATGCCTTTGTGTTTCATGCTTTTTCTCAAAGTACTTCTTTGATCTGCCCATATATTAAGTGCTGCCATATAATAATTTCATGTGCTTTGCATGCAATGAGTGATAAATATCTCTCAGTTTATCTTATTGCGTGCATTTCTTTCTGGAAGGTATCTTGCTGCATTTTGATGACATTACGGAAGGAGTTACCTTTAAGGTTGGAAACTTTATAATTTTTGGTTTCTACTATAAAACTCACTTGCCATCTTCATTTTATCAAGGCAATAATTTAATGTATATTGTCAGCTTTTTAAAAGCAAGGACCTGGATAAAGTAGTCAGACAGCTATGCTTTGATATGCTCTGATGCATGCAAAGGTATGTTGCAAAATCACCCTATTCTTTATTGACTGTTCCTATGGTTCATCTGTAATCGACAATTGTTCTGCAAATAGTTATGGCAGAACAAGAACTCGGTTCAGACCTTTAAGGCAAGAATGATTTTGAACTCATTGCAAATCATCCTATTTTATTTTAATTGTTCGTAGCAATAAGAAGTATGGTTTTTGTCGCATCATAGTTTGTTTCTTAGATTGTGCTTTAAAATCATATTAGGTAACAACTTTTTAAATAACTGCCACGTGTTTGTTGAGTTTTAGAGTTCCTCCTTGATCAATCCATAGGCATTGCATACCAATTTCCAGGTCGTATGCTTTGAGACCTAAGGGCCTAATTTAATATAGATAAGCATATAACATGGTTTGCATACTTTTTTGTGATGTAATATAGCTTGGGGTGTCTTACCTTATACATGTCATTTTTAATATGTTGTTAGCAACTACAATTTTGCAGTTATTGGTTTTGCAAGCCATTCTTTAAGAGGTGTCATGCTTTTTGCTACAACATAATCAAGGTGAGAAGGCAATTACAGTGCATCGGTTTATATTGAACCATTAACAGAGCTGGGATCTAGAACTGGAGTCCTGTATTTCATTTGCTTCACCATACTTTGTAATGGAGATGAGTTTCAGAGGTCATTTTGGAAATGGGTGTCTGGACAATTTCGCATAGTATTTCTTTCCATCTTTGAGCTTTCTGAACATAACATTTCCTATAGCTTTGCTTTCGCATGGAATTTGTTTCCATCTTTGAGGTTTTTGAAGATATCATTTCTTATAGCTTTGTGAAAATATCGCTCCTTTTAACATTCCAAAAGCTCACAGTAAAATATACCAAGGCTTAAACTTCATTTAGCATCATGTTGAAAATATCTACAATTTATTGCAGTTGGCAGGTTTTCTAAGGTCAAGATTAGATGTCTGCACAAATGATTGCATAAGTGATTGAAGTTTTCAGAACATCCTTAGCTGCGGACATGATGCTTAGGGAACGTGCAGGTTTACAACATGCAGATAGGCATGGTAGATTTCCTCCACCTTGCAAATTGAGGTATTTTGCTTACTGAATAATCATGTGCCAGAGGTACCCATTAAATCCATCAAACATTTTGTTTGGGAAACTTGAGGTTGTTTTTTGGTGTTAAAGAAAGGGAGATCTTTTTACTACCTTCAACCCAATGTTGTGAATATTACGCTGAAGAGCCCATTTTTTATATGGAGCCACATGCCATCTGTGTTCTACATGATTTCTTCGTAGCAATTTTTAACTTGAATTTGATGTCTTCCTATAATTGTTCCGCGGTAATTTGCCTAAACCACCATTGTTAGAGAGGTGAATAAGATATGCTCCTCATGCATGTTCTACTGATGGTAGTGTCCGTTCATACACGTTGAAACTTAATATACAGTTAGCAATGTATTTCCTTATTTTTATTGTTTGCGAGGCTTGGGAAGTTGGGATTGTGTAAATGGTTGATTTGACTGGAAACTAACATTTGTCTTCAAGTTATTAATTTAATTACCCGTGAAAGGATGTATTGATATGTTTATACATCCCCTTTACCAACTTCGATCAAGGATAAGAGCCACTTGCACAAAGGAGATTGAAATTTGCAGGGTGCTTAGTTCCATGGTCTTTATTGCATTTGCAATGAGTTTGACATGCATTTACTTTTACACAGGTAATTAGTGCAATCATTCTAGCCCTCGCCTTTGGTTGTATACAATAAGGCCATTCCCATTGCAATGAATATACTTCACACAAGTTATTACATAACCCATGCCTCTTTCTTCAAAACGTTTTCTAAATCACCACATACTCCACTGAATACTTCAACATGAAAGTTACACTCCCTTCTTCACAAATGTGAATCATATCAAACATAAGGCATCAACTCGAACTGTAGAACTCACTATGCATAGCAATAGGTATTGGCTAAGATCCATCCCAATATGGCAAATTCCAACATCACCTTCATGTTTTTTGATGTCTAATTTGTTCATTATATCTACCATCACCTTTTCATATCCAACTAGATGTCTACTGTTTGTACTACAGTTCTAAATGTAGAAAGACATGACTTGTTTTAATTACAACTTTGCAATAAATTATTTGCCTTTTGAATGAACATTCTAATTACTAATAGATACAATTTGATGTAAATCGATATTATTTCGTGGTCTGTTCTTTTGCGCAAAAATCACATTATGAACACAATATCGTCGCTCTAACATAGCATGTTTACTGAAGCCCGGCAACGCCGGGCAATGTTACTAGTATGCTATTATATTTGACACTATTAATGGCATAATTTTGACCCGTCAAGTGATACTTTATATGGCATTGTTGATGACAATATAGTTGATACTAGCCATGATACATATTTTGACATGATACATGATGTTAGTTATAGCACCATAGGTGGTACCAATAATGAATAAGTGATCCCATAAGTGACACTATTACGCCAAGTTGGATGACACAATGGATGATACGATTGTCGACGTTATAGATGATGTTATGAATGACGATATCATTGATGCTATTTCATCAACGGGTCTTTTGGTCAGTTTCTAAAAATTCTCAAAACAAGGTTTTAAGTCTATAAATGGCAAAATTAATGATTTGAATTATCAGTTCTCTTGTAGTGAATACCTTATCGATTCTAATATATTCCTATCTTTCTTTGTCAATATTTGATGTTGTTTCTTCATGAAGGAGTCTCAGTATATTAATGGTTGCAGTTGAACAATAAAGAGCTCCGAGAATGAGTAGCTTCTCATCAGTCAGCCTTTAGCTTTGGATTGAGGCCATCGAAGCCTAATATTAATTTGCTTAAGAGGTTTGACGACACTAGGTCGAAGCCTCACAGTTTCTTGAATCAGATTCGCCTTTTGATTCAGCTCAATCTTCACAGATATCTCATAGATCAAGCATGGGCTGGTCAGTTCTCTCGTCACAGGGTCAGCTCTAAGTTGATTTACTCCTTTGTCGGAGGGAAGCGCTCTAGAGTTGCAAGATTTTGTTGCTTTTACTTTTGAGCTTGAAGCATATTTCAGAGATATAGATCGGTTGTGCATGGCAATTACAGAACTCAGTAATCTCAAGTAAGTTTCTCATCCAGCTTCTATTTACGCATTTGAATTTCATCAGATTGCTATAGATATTGTTTGGGATGACCTTGCTCTTCGAGATTGTTTTTGAAGGTGCTTGCAAGAGGATGTCAAAGAAAAACAAGACATCAGAGAAAGCTATCAACCTTGCAGCTTGTTGTAGCTGTCTTTTTGAACATAGGCAGAAAAGACAACTTCTTGTCTCTTCATTTTCGCAAGTACTAGTGGATCAGTCTTTGCATCGCCCACATCCCCTAAATCAAATGGCTCTATCCTTATGCAGATTGATCGTGTGGTTCGAGGGCCCTTGTCTGCTGTTGAGAAGCAGCACCAAGGAGAGGTTAACCTTTGCCTCTATTTTGAAGGAGTTTGTCGTATCGATCGTGGATGTCCAGTTAAGCATCCTAATCAGTCTGGAAACTTCAAGGACCAGTTCGAGTAGTAGAAGTCTCTCTACGGCTGGCCGATATTTGTTAGGCTCCTTCATACACCTGACAAAGGGTTTATTTCTTCTGATAAGATTAGCAAGGAATTTTTTATATCAATCTCATTGGAGCTGGACGTTAGAAAAATTGATGCGATGACGCAACTCGATAGGGTAAAAGCATTTTAGGGTGTCCCCTAGAAAGTATCATTTAGGAACCACAAAAGTACCTAAAAGGTAGCTAGCACTGGGTAATGGGTACCTGTGTAATATCTCAATGAAAGATACGTTTTAAAATTGATGTATTTATTTTGGCCTCTAATAGCATTATATTTATCTTAACTTTGAATATTAACATGTCCTTGACTTTTATTTCGAATTTTTAAATTAGTTTTAATGAAAAAGAAAAATAAGAAAGTACCCAGTTTTGAAGTACCTAGTATAGATACTTTTGCAGGTTCCAAAAGTGGTACACCCTAACATGCTTTCACCCGATATGCTGCTGCAAATGCTTGTTTTATGAATAGTGCATTGCTTCTAAGCATGCCATCCCTAGAATCAAGCTCAAGCATCCTGGTTCTATTGGTGTGATTGATGCATAATTGTGAGATCCCCTCGGGCATAAAACAAAATGTATTGCACCTCTGCGAGTTCTATTCGAGAAAGCTTATTGTAGCATTTCCTTCAATCTCATTGTTGCTCCACATGCACCAATAGTCTTGGGTCTCCCACGGCTCAAGTTGCATAACCCGTAGATCAGGGTCAACTTCACACCAAAAATATACTTATTCACTTAAACCTTGGAAAATATTGTCGTTTTCATATTATTTCTTGCGTGTGTAATTAGCTTATTCCACTTGATATGAATCAATCTTAGGGGATTGCATTAGGGCAATCTGTAGCTTGGCACCCTTTTTTTACACATCTTTGGCTCCTCCAAATTTCCAACCAAAGTGCACATTACAGACCGTTGGACTCTAATGGATGCTAAAAATCCTTCTTCTCTTCATTTTCTTCTTAAACCTGCTAGCTCTCATGGGTGCCATCAAGCTATTTTTTCACTCGCTTTACTAGGCTGACCAAAGAGGAATGGAGCATATGATGCTTTCATGACATATGGCTAGGACATTTGGGTCCCTTATTCTAGCGCATTATGTGCAAGAATTCAAAATGGGGTCTCATAATCCTAGATATTTCCATCTCCTAGCTAATCCAATTAAGCATTCATATAACTGGCGTCTCGCAATCAGTTGTCTCCAACAGCTTTTTAATGTTGACCTTCAAAGAACAACGGTACTATATCACCACGAGACTTCAGTTTGTATGTACACCAGTAGTTGCAAGAATGGTACGTTTTGTTTTAATATCATTAAAGTAGAAGACGTTTTGTAGTGGATGCACGTCTTCTATATTTTATCATTTAGAGATGTAACTTCAACTTGGAGATAAATCAACAGATTAGCTAAGAATAAATTATAGCTGACTAGTATGTTGCTATTAAGTGCTAGATATTTGGCAAAGTAGGTTAGCTTTCCACATCCTTAAAAATAAAAAAGGGGGAGACAAAACTAGGTGTATGTGGATATTAGGTGTGACTCCTCCTTATCTTATGGAACATTTGTTGACCTCTTTGTTGTTTAGTGATAGATACAAGGAATGGACTGAGTATAGAATCAGAGCCATGAATGAGTAACAATATGGTTCAATTCACCAGGATGGTCCTTTGGTTTTGGCTAGCACCGACCAGGAGGAAGGTGAAGGTGGAAGGGAAGCAGAAGCACGAATTAGATGAGGACTGTTGGATGGATCGGCAGAAGCACGGATCGAATGAGGACGAGTGGATGAACATCAAGGGACTGGATGTGTATAGGCAAGTTGATGTTAACATTTTGGGAGCGTTTGGAAGCAAGAGGGGTGGAATTTCCAATGTGAGGGACGAGAAGTTGGGAAGGAAGGAAGAGGAGGATAACCCTCCTCTTGAGATGATTATGGCAAATAACCCTCGAGGCCGGCAGGCCGAGAGGGTTATCTGCCATAATCATCGAGAGAGGAGGGTTGGCCTCCCTTAAACATCTGGTGGAGGGGATTATCACCATCGATTTGATAATCTCCTCAATCTCAGCCGTGGACTTGATAATCACTCAGGAGCAATGGATTATCAGAAATAACCTCTGCTGCCAAGATGCCGATTTAAGGGTGGAGATTGTTGCGATCAAGATAATCCACGACACCAGATGTTTAAGGATATACATGTAAACAAGAGCACGTGGTTTTTGGTGCTTTTCATTTGTTCGTGTTTTGGTATTTGTGGCTCTCCAATGGTTGGGATGGCGGCTAGCCACTAGAACCATTCCAGCTTGGAAAAACCTGGATTTTGTTAGATAAAGGATAGCCACTAAAAAGATCGTATGCAAATCTTGCACGCCCGAGGGCGCTCCTTGGCCCGCCACGTGTCCGGTCAGATTCTGTTAACTTTTTATTGCCCCCCGCCTCGTATTTATCCCCCAAGAACCCAAGCTCTGGCTATGGCGGAAAACTCCTCTTTCCTTACTCCATTCTGATCTTTTTCTTCTACATCGCCTTTCCAATCCATTCCATATTCTCCATCATGTGTCGTATTACTTCATCTCCGGCTGGTCGCACCCTTAGTTTTTCTTCTGCTCATTCTTCTGCTCATTCTTCTAAAGAGTCTTGTTATCGCCCCATTTCTTCCGATTCGATCCCTTCTACCCTCCGTCAGTGGTTTTCCATTCAGTCCTCGATCTACTCCTCGAATCCTAGCGATGGATCTGGATCTGTTGCCTTACATGGTACTTTCTTTGCATATGCATCCTCTGTTTTGGGGCTTCTCTGTTTTTTTGGTCTTTTGTTCGTTCATTGTTCTTTCGATTCAGTCTATTTCTTTTGAATCGTCAGGTCAGGAGCAGAGCTTCTCGGCTACTGATAGTGCATGTTTTGATTCTAGCTCTGATGATGCATCTGCTGCAAAGAGCCCGAGTTCTGGCGTAAAATGCAGCACAAAAAGATCAAGATTCATTGGTGTTAGACAGAGAAGATCTGGCAAATGGGTTGCAGAGATTAGAGACCGGTTTCAGAAAACCAGACATTGGTTGGGATCTTTCAAGACTGCAGAAGAAGCTGCCCATGCTTATGATGCAGAAGCTAAGCGGATTAGAGGCAAAAAAGCCAAGCTTAATTTTGCTGAAGAGGCCCCTCTTGATCATACAGAAAACTTGTGTACTGACAGAGCTAATAATGATCTCAAATATGATGAGAAGCATGATTCTCCTTTGAATCAATGTGCTTTGTTACAGAGGCCTCAAATAGGGGATGATTATACTGATCTTAGACACAAAAAAGGTTGCGGCAATGGTTTCACTCAAGATTCAAGGTGTCAAGACCGCATTTATGAACAGACTAAGCAATTTCCTGATCATTCGAGTAAGATCTCAGGCTCTAAACCAGTGCAGAAAACAGAGGACACTGAAACAGAGCATCTCTGTCTTGATGAACAGAGCAAAAGTTTTGCACAGATTAACTCTGGTATATTTTTAGATTTCCCCGAAGATTTTGCGTTCGAATTTGCGCTAATGCAACCTCAGTGTCTTGAAAATGAAGTTTACGAAGATGAAGCGTATGATCCCATGTCTATTTGGGATTTTGATGAATTTCCTTTGCGGTTTTAATCTTGTTGGCTCGCAGAGGTTGTAAATAGTTTCGAAATTTTGGGCCCCCAGAGTTACTTTTCTGAACTACTGGGGATTTGGCTCCGACGGAGTTAAATAAGTTTTTTTTTTTTACTACATATATCTATATCTATCTTGTCTTGTTATAATTTGGGATTTTCGGGTATGGTCAAGCTTTGATGTGGTAGGTAGCTTTGATGTGGTAGGTGGAGTCATGTATGAACCCAAAACCCAAAACGACTAGCATATCTCCTGAGGTAGACGAACGAAGATCAAGCTTTGATAAGGGGGATGATGATCGTGGAGTGGAGTCCATTCACGTGAGTAGGGTCAATAAACCAGCCGAATGTACTGGCCATAAAGTACCCTCAATAAGGAACAAAACTTGAGTTCTTGTCAAGGGTCCTACGCCTGAATAAGGAGCAAAACTTGAGTTCTTGTCAAGAGTGTGATGTTGTCAATCCAACATCTAGAATCAGTTTTCTATCCCACTCAAATGGCAACTGATATTTGATGATTTGCAAGGAAAATCTTCAATTCAGTCAAGTATGTGGAGTTGATGATTTGCAAGAAAATCTTCAATTCGCTCCAGTATGTAGAAAGGAGCACTTTCCTGCATCTTTTCAATTTGTAGGAGCCACATTGCAGCTGAGGGGACTCATGCCTTTCTCAACCTTTCAAGGATAAGAATGGCAATCTCTTTGTCTTACAATGGTAAATCATTTTATGTGGTACAATGTTGTATCTATGTCCTTTCTGGACTATTTCTTCCTTCTCTAAGTAGACAACATATAATTTGCATCATGGCAGTTTTTCAAAGTACCTCGCCTAGCAACACGAGCATGTGATATTAAATAGTACAAGACCATATTACTATCTCACTCAGTATTTTCATACAATGTTCACCAATTCAACAAAAAACCCAATATCTATTGTTCTAATGTATAAAAGGATATGAAATACTCTTTTAGTTTTAAATACTAGTCTGCAATATGGAATCCAAGGATTAATTACTATTGCAACAACATCTCTAATTGTGGTACTTTACGATGGATATTATGCTTCAATCAGTTCAGGCTTGGGTTGCTACATGACACTTGTCTTTTATGGTTATGCATTCAAACTCATCAAAAATGGATTTACATGTTTCGTTGTACATCTAAAGGCATTGGCAGTGTCGATATCTCAAACAATAACATCATTGATTACAGGTCAGGAAAAGCAGGACTAATTTCATTAACATTTTTAGTTCATCATAATGTGAGTTTGCTTTTTTTAGATCTAGTAACACATCTTGATTATTTAGTTGTGCTTGTTTTCTAAATGACAGCTTGTGCTTTTGTTGGAACTCATATTATATGCTCTAACAATGTTTATCATGACTATTATTTAGACTATTGCAGGGTTCAGATTGTGACATGTACAAATAAACGAGATTAGAAATCTCGGCTACTCGGTGGCTAGAAAACATGAGCTAGAGCTACTGACTGTATATTTAGAGTTGATCAGAATTGAATGGTGGTTGCCGGATTGGTTGCCAGACTGTCTTGGATGCCTGATTGGATGGATTGGATGACCGGACTGATTCTCTCTAATAATCAAGTGTGAAGAACGAAATAGTGAACAGTGCTGGTTAAACCATTGATTGAAGATTGGCACTTACAATTGGTATCAGAGCACTGAAGAACACGATGTCTACCAGATTTGGTGCATCACTATTGGGAGCCATTGAAGTCTATAAAGGAGGTGCAGGCTTTCAAGTATGGAAGGAAAAGATGATTAAAGTGCTTGAAGCAGAAGATCTCTGGGATAACATTGGAAATGGAGGAGGTGGGATTGCAACTAGTAGCAATCCACCAGTAGCACCAGCAGCTAGTTCTGCCACAGGTGGAGAAGTTAGTGCAACCAGTGTGTCCGGAGGAGCTGGATCTGCTGCAGAAAGAACGTCAAGTACAAGCTCCAAGATAGTCACTATGAAAATAAGAGAAACTCAAGGCATTATAACTAGCAAGGTGAGTAACAATATTTTGTTGAAACTTAGGGGAAAAACACCAAAACAAATGTGGAATTATCTCATAAAGAACTATGAAGAGAAGTCGTCTTTTCCAATAGATGTGCTAGAAAGTGAACTGAGGAAGATTAAGTTTAAGGTGTCTGATGATGTGACTGAGTTCTTTGATAGGCTAGACAATATGTTGGCTGATTTAGAAGCTGCAGGAATTACTTTTACGTCAAAACATCAAGTGCTCATTGTGTCTAGAGCCATGTCTAACTTTGAACAATTGGCTGTTCTAATAAGAAATGTGGCAAAAAGTAGGAAAGCGGCAGAACAGATGGTTAGAACAGAGCTAGAACAAAGAAACCTTGTGATAGAAGAAGAGGGCAGATCTGAGGGTCAGTCCGCAGAGGTCTTGTATACTTCAAAATGGAAAACTAGAGGGGGAAGTACCTCTAAGGGGAAGAGGAGATTCAAAGGATATTGGTCCATGTTTTTATTGTAATATGCATGGTCATTTGAAGGTAAACTGCCCTAGACTTGATGAAGACAGAACATGTTTTAATTGTGGAGGAAGAGGGCATTTGGCCCTAAATTGCTCTACTCCCAAGAAGCAAACTAGAGGCAGGGGCAGAAATGAAAGCCTTGTGAGGGGCAGAGGAAGACGAATTTCAGCTGTAAACATAGCTGAAGAAGTTGAACCAAATATACGAGATACAATAGAAAGCGAAGAGGTAAGGATGGTTCAGACATTAAGACCTCTTACGAATAGTTCCCTATGTAATAATGATCATTTTCTGGTTTTAGATAGCAGAGCTGAGAAATCAGTGACAAAATCTCGTTCTATCTTGAAGAATACGTTGAAGAAAGAAGGTGGACACGTTCAGGTTGGAAATGGGGAGTTACAAAGGATTGAAAGTACTGGAATGCTTGAACTATTTGATTTAAATGGAATGGCAGTAAATCTGAAAAATGTTTTATGTCTTCCCAGCCTAGTGAGGAATTTTATTTCCGTATGCTACAAAGTTTTGTTTGACAGACTTGATTGTAAAATTTTTATGGGTAATGAAATAATGTTTATTGGCAAACGTGTTGGTAACTTGTTTGGGCTAGATTATAAAGATTTGCCAAAAGTGAACTTAGTAACATTGCCTACAAGAAATCTCTGGCATAATAACCTATGTCACTTCAATATGCGGCACATAAATGTTATGATAAATAAAGGACTGATTTCAGCCACAGGAGACAATGATGACAATGCAATATGCACTGGATGTATATTAGGGAAACATACTAGACTACCATTTGGAAAAGCCAAGAAAAGAGCGAAAGATACTCTTGATCTAATTCATACCGACTTGTGTGGCCCGTTCAATGTGACTGGAATAACAGGAAAGAAGTATTTTATCACATTTATAGACGATTTTAGCAGGAAAACAAAGTGTTATTGTCTCAGAACCAAAGATCTTGCATTTGAAGCCTTTAAAATATATGCTGCAGAAGTTGAGCGTGAACTAGGAAGAAAAATTAAATGTGTAAGATCAAACAGCGGAGGAGAGTACCTGTCAAAGGCATTTAATAAGTATTGTGCTGAAAAAGGGATTAAAAGACAAACGACATGCAGTCATATGCCACAACAAAATGGCGTGGCCGAAAGAAAGAATAGGACTATTTTGAATGTGGTCAGGGCAATGCTTAAACATAGTGGCTTGCCGAATTTCCAGGCTGTGAAAACTTCTGTTTATATTCAAAACTACAAAACTTGCTGCCAAATGCAAGCATTAATGATAGTATACTAGAATTATTGTGGTCTGGAAACAAACCAGTTTATGATCCTTAAAGTCTATGGCCTGCCTTGCATATGCGCATATTCCTAGTGCACTAAGAGTAAAATTAGATGACAGGGCTTGGATCGCCTATCTAGTAGGATATGATCAGCAATCAAAGGGTTACAGGTTATACTTTCCTGAGAAGAGAAAAGTGATTGTCAATAGAGACGTCATATTTGACGAGAGTCAAGCATACAGGCCAAAAACCATAAGCCCTGAAGAGGTTCCTGCTGAAGAACAGAAGGTGGTTGAACAAATCAGAGACATACCAAGCACAGGAAATCAGCCAAATAAAGGTCCGATTGAGGACATTCTTGACTCAGATGATGAAAGCGAGAATAAAGAAGTTTCAAATATCAGAAATCAGCATGAGCATGTTGAGGACTCTATAGATGGTGAGGCCCAAGACGAAAGCTCTATGCATGTAGAAGAACCAAGCATTGTGGTTCAACAAAGACAAGGGAAACAAAGAAGGTCGGAAGCTCAAAGACTGCAGAAGAGGCCAAAGTTAGTCTAGAAAGCTACATATGGCAGACAAAGTGGCAAAAGTCTAAGGTTAGCAAAAATAAAGGAAGCAGAAGAAATAGAAGATATTGAGGTGCTCATGGTAATAGAGCCTAATGTACCAAAGAATTTTGATGAGGCAATGAGGTCTGCAGATGCACATAAATGGAGAGAAGCCATGGAAAATGAAATGCAGTCATTTGACAGGACAGAAACGTATGAAGATGTGGATCTACCAAACGGGAAGAATGTTGTGGGGAATAAGTGGATCTACAAGCTCAAAGTGGAAGCAGACGGTATAACTCCAAAGTATAAAGCTAGGCTCGTAGTTCTCGCAGAGAAGATCCTATTGTTAAAATGACAAGTTTAAGAATGTTGTTGTCAATGGCAAATGCTTATGATCTGGAGCTGCATCATATGGATGTGAGCACGGCGTTTCTCAATGCTGAATTAGAAGAAGACATTTTTATGAAGCAAGCGCCTGGATTTGAACAAGGAAGCAGCAAGGTGTGGAAACTAAAGAAGGCTGTGTACGGTCTTAAACAGGCACCCAGACAATGGTATAAGTGCATGGATTCATTTCTCAGAGCAGAAGGATTTGTTAAACTAGAGAATGATGGCAATATTTACTGTATGAAAAGAGGTGACAAGTTTTGTATAATTGGCGTGTATGTTGATGACTTCATAATGGTTGCAAAGTCGGCAGACATACTTGACCATTGCAAGAAACTGCTAAGCTCCAGGTTTAAAATGACAGATCTTGGAGAACTACGTAAGTTCTTAGGTGTTGAAGTGTTTAGAAATAGAAGTAAAAAAATATTGTGGCTGAAACACTAAAAAAATATTGAAGGCATGTTAGAAAAATTCAATATGCAAGGCTGCAACATAGCCAGAACACCTCTAGTACCAGACCATAAAATTTCAGCTGAAATGTCTCCTCAAACAGAAGAATAGAATAGAATAGAATAGAATAGTTTTTTTAACGTTACTGTATGTGGCCAACATCACGATACCAGATATAAGCTTTAGCGTAAATTTGTTGAGCAGATACTCCAATTGTCCAGGAAAAAAACATTGGACTGCTGCAAAGAGAGTATTAAAGTATCTTAAAGGCACTATTCAACATGGAATTGTTTATTGCAATGGAAATATGAGTCTGCAAGTTTATTGTGATGCTGACTGGGCTGGAGATCTGGATACAAGAAAATCAGTGTCTGGTTATATACTATTACTCGAAGGTGCGCCTGTTTCATGGAGATGCAAGAAACAAACCTCCACAGCTCAATCCACTGCAGAAGCGAAATATGCTGCAGCATGTCTTGTTGCTAAGAAAATAGTGTGGTGTAAGAGGTTACTAACGGAACTAGGAGTTGCACAGAAGGAGCCCACACTTCTGTATTCAGACAGCATGAGCTGCATAGCATTATCCAGAAATCCTGTAATGCATGAGAGAAGTAAGCATATTGAGCTGAAAATGCATTATGTGAGAGAAGTAGTCATTAGGAATTTTTTGAGATCATAAAAGGGCCTTCTAAGAATTGCTGACTAAGCTATATGAACTACCAATCAGAAAACAGAACTGGTAATCCAGTCAGCAAAACAGTTATAACTAACTCACTGGATCACATTTTCTAGCATAAATGTTGATAGAAACGTCCAAATGAGCTCTTGTTTGGTGCAATAGATAGATCTCATTAAGATCTTTCCAACCTTGAGTGGTTTGCATATCTTTTAGCCCCGTAGGATAGTAAAAAATGGTAAAAATTATATTTTTTGGAGTTTTGACAATCATAAATGGTTAACATATGTGCAAAGCACCTAAGATTGGAAAGATCTCAATGAGATCTATCTATTGCACTAAACGAGAGCTCTTTTGGACTTTTCTATCAATAGTTATACTAGAAAATGTGATTCAGTGAGTTAGTTATAACAGTTTTGCTGACTGGACCTGTCAGGCTCTAATTTCTGATTGGTAGTTCATTTATCTTCATTTGGTTTAGTTGGCATGTTTCGAAGGCCAAACCCTAATGGGAAAGGAAAATTATATCATAGATATGCAACTAGTAGACTTATTAACAAAAGCCTTACATGAAGGCAGATTTTATAAGCTGAAGGAACAGATAAACTGCTCAATACAGGGGGAACTAGATCTGTCATGAAGCATATAATATGAAGGGGGAATTGTTGGAACTCATATTATATGCTCTAACAATGTTTATCATGAGTATTATTTAGACTATTGCATGGTTCAGATTGTGACATGTACAAATAAACGAGATTAGAAATCTCGGCTACTCGGTGGCTAGAAAACATGAGCTATGTCCTTGTGTTATACGCTGGCATTTAAGCTTAACTTTTCATCCTTTGTCTTCTATCTATCCTTAAGCATGATGCCTACATGATCATTTTCATCCGTTCATGATCTCTACATGATTGTTTCTGTCTCAATCTATTTATTGTTTGCATATCTATGTTTTGAAGATGGTGGATTTGGAGCATTCTATTGAGCTACCTTACCAAATTGAAACTCTTGCTATGAAGTTTCTGAATAGGCAAACTGCACATGCTAAAGCTTCACTTTAAATGAAAGTTAAAATATCAAGCAAATTAGGCATCACAACCTCTACTACTAAAGGGATCCTACACAAATTCTGTTCATAAAGTTTTGTTTTATGACTGGCAGGGATCTTGGCATAAATTGCACCAGAAGCTGAATGAAGCTGCAGACTAAGTAAAAAAGCCAATGTATATGGACAGGAAATTGTTTTGTTAGGGCTTCTTACATGGAAGCGATCAATCACTTGTGTGAAACTTGGCTTATCCACTGAAAATACCGATGTATATGGATATGGAATCGTTTTCTTACAAGTTACAGGGAAGCGAACACGTGGCCTGATTGTCATCTGATGTCCGTGGCCAAGCTCCTTCTGTAGGATGCAGCTGCAATACATCATCAGTCAAGGGATCAAACCTCATGGGTTGTTCTATCCCAGTGCGTGCATTGAAATTTCCAAGGAGTATGATACTGCCCAGCTGCTTATGCTGATGTATGTCATCATATAGATCGTCATAGGGGTCCAGCCTATCCACATCCGAGTGGGTGTGATAGAAGTTGCTCTCTGCATGTGGAAAGTAGCAGGCTGCCACAAAAAGAGGTCTACTACTGTAGTTTTGCACACGCACCCACAGGTACCGGTTGTGCTTGTCTGTTTTTTGAACAAGGAGATTGATTGTGCCAAGGTCGTTCGGTAGTAGCAGGCGACCCCCCCCATGCCCCCACTTTCCGGTGCAATCATTGAAGATTGAGTAGCGTTGATATTCTGGCAAGTCGGGTATCCTGTGTCCTGCATGCTCCCATGTTTCCATGAGGAAGATGAGATCTATGTCTGCGGAAACCGAGTTGAGACTATCTCCCTTCTGCCATGGGAAGCCTCGACAATTCCAGGAGACCATGCGGAGGCACAATTCCTTGTTGGCAGGGGTTGCAGCTGGAGATTCAATGGCCGCATTAGAAGGGGGAATGGCAGAGGTGGAAACAGCCTGGGATGTGCGAGCAACATAAAGTGAGGCAACTGGAGCAGGGCATGCGGCTGTAGCAGGCGAGGCAGTGGCATGGTTAGGGGCCGCTGGAGGGTTCGCAGCATTTGGTGGCCTGAAAATTGGCATCTTGCCCCCAATCAGTCCTGCAGCTCCTCCCTGTCTGCGAATGCTTTTAACTTTGGTCAACTCATGCCTGGGTCTTCTTGTTGGGCCAGGGTCAGATCTCGGTCAACATACATGGCAGTCCCCTTATGGCTGCTTTCACTTGCGCATCTCGTATTGTGAATGTGACTACCCGGGGGCGGTCGGGGCGCTGGATACCATGGCGTCTCGCCCTATGTATACCGGCGTGTGGAATGTCATTCGAGCGAGAATCAACATCTGGAGCCAGTTAATGAGGTCCTCCCTGCCTCTTCTGTCAGGCCACGTACCACCACATTGTGGCTTCTCCGTCTCAGCTCCTGGAACTCTCTGATTATTGGGTCAATCCTGCCCGGCACAACAGGTGTTGTTTTCTATCGGCGGGGCATAGGTTGTGGCCTACGTTGGGGCCGTGGTGGCATGGAGTGGCTTGACGGTGCAGTGGTAGACGGCCCTGGCTGACGCCGTGCAGACTCTTGGGCAGGTGGGACTGTCATGGCGGGTATAATAGTCTCTCCTTTCTGAAGTCGGGAGCTTAGCTCCTGCTAGAATTGTTGCTGCCTTGTCAATTCACACATGCACCACTGCAATTACTCATGAGCCTCTGCATGGAGGCCCTTGCCTTGTTCAACGATAGCTGCCCTCAGCTTTTGCACCTTTCGATCTCGAGCTGCGAAGCTATGCTCCAGTTTCTGCAAGCGAGAGTCCAACATAGGGTTCGTTGCAGATGAGGCTACTTCTGGTGTCTCGACCCTAGTTTGAAGGGCTCTCAATTGTGACTAGCTCTCTTCAAAAGCGATCTGGACTTTTCGCATCACAGTAGCAGCCTCCTCAGCCTCTGATCGAAGGCGGGAGATGGTTGCCATTGTCTCCTGCTCAGCACGTTCCTTGTCCTGTGTCACGGTTGCAATGGCGGTGGACAAGGAATTCATGCGGGCATGCATGTCAGGTTGACTTCTTGTTCTTCTACATTTCACAGTGCACTAGGAGAAGGCCATCCTCCAAGTGTTGTATGCGGGTCTCCATGCTGGAAACATGTTATTTTTTCAGTAGCAAGTTGCCTTTTGAGCAATTTGGGTGCGGAGGCCTGCATCTCCTTTGTCAAGCAAGTAATTCGAACTCTGTCAAGCAAGTCAAGCTTGAAATTGTTTCCAATGCTCCTCAACTGCCTGGTTTGGTGGTGGTAAAGCACGGATACGGCTTGCCACTAGGCTAGAGTATTTGTCATATGCCTACCGAGCTATGCTTGTTGCACGAGACTTTGCCCACACTTCTCTTTTCAGTGTGCACCTGTCAATTTTGCCAGTGTCATCTGGTCTACGATTGGGGATGGCATCTATGTACTCTCCCAGTAGAAGTTTTGCTGCCATGTCTGCGCTAGGTAGAGAGGACTGAGCATCAGCACCATCCATATGCATATCAGTTGGGTTGGATGAAGGGATGCAGGGCTTGTCTGGCTCTTCTCTCACTAGAGTTGTTATAAATAGGGTATCTATAGATGCTTTTTTGAAAGCCTCCAAACACTTTGATCAGGCACAACCTCTGTCCCCTTACAGACGCCCGTCTCAAAGCTTCCACGTGTCAGAAGCAGACACCGGCTTTGTCACCTTATAGACACACATCCGAAGTGTCCAAATGCAAATTTCAACTGCAGCCGCTAGTGCAACCTCTACCACCTTATAGACGCTTGTCTCAGATAAATAGTGGCAATGCTCTCTTTCTTATAGACCCCTGTCTGAAAGCCTCCAGCATGCGAATGTTTGAATCCAAGGCGATGCCTCCAAGTGCAGAAACACAAGGCACCCAAAAAATTAACCACTGTAATAAACCACTGAAAAACCACTATAGATGTGGTTTTTTATGTTTAAAATTCTATTCTTAGTAATAACCACATAGCTTAGTGGTTTTCATAACTAGTACGTGGTTATTCATGTTGATATTCCTAGAAGAAGAAGAAGAAGAAGAGATTTTAACGTCACGCCACAAGGCAGCGTGTGTTACAACGTGGTATATTAAAGTCGATATTAGTTTATTACATGGTTTCTAACATCAATGGTGACTATTTTTATTGGTTTTCTAACATAGCATGACTTATTAAATCAACAAAAGTTTGTAGCATGGTTTTTCAACAACACTTTAAATATGGCAATGGTTGTTTATGTTGGTTTTCTATTCTCACATGGCTTAGAGAAGTTGAAGTGGTTTATAGCATGGGTTTTTATACCAATTTAAATGCCATGGTGGTTATTCATGCTAGTTCACTATCTTAATAATTAGGTTATAAAATGGTTGTGGTTTGTAGAATGGTTTTCGATACGGAGTTGATTGTCATAGTGGTTATCCATAGTGGTTATTCATAAAGCACCCAAAAAACAATTGTCATAATTAGCCGCTATCAAACCATTAAGAATAGATATAGTGGTTATTTAGAACTATATATGGTTTTGCATTCACACTTCTTATATTGATTAGCAGAGGTTTCTAACATGGTTTTCAAAATCTCAATACCAAGTTAATGTCCACGTCCAGTATATATTAAGAAGTAAAATGTTATGCTATAATGGTCTTTGAAAGATGGGAATTATTCTCGAGATGATTTTCTGGAGATGATTTTTTTAGTAATTGAATTGATTTTTTATTGTCCATACTATATAAATTGCCTATGGGATCCAATACAAAGGCAATCGTAAAGGTGCAAACCAATTATTTCTAAAAAATTGTTTCTCATTTCTACGTTTCTTTCCTTTTCCTTTCTTTAATCAACTGCTTTTTCTTTTATTTTTGTCTATTGTTTGTTATTGTAGAAGTTGGAAATCTAGCAAGTCATTGCTTCAGAGTTTTGTAGATGGGCGGCCATTTTAAATTAAATAAACATTTCATTTGAATTGAAGAAGACATGTATTTTGGGGGGTAAACACATATTAAGCAGCCTTGAAGTTATGGACATGTACATTTAAATGCTCTATTCAATAATATTGAAGTTTATGTTAAAATGGAACTTTGAACCCGCTTGTCAGTTTGAGATGGTCTTGTGGCCACCATTGCATAGGTTAACATCAAAGACCCATAAACATTCGACCCATAAACATGCTTGCATCAATTTCTATGTATCGCCTACGTGACTCCATAGAAAAATGCAACTAAGAAGCATCGTCTAACGAATCAGAAGAAACCTAATTCGATTCCATGAACAATCTAACAGCCTGCCCTTGTTAGTGGATGTTGGCATATTGTGCCAAGATGCAAAAAGACATATATATTTATGAAAGAAGGTCCTATACCAAAGCAAGAAACACAAAAGTTGAACACAATACAATTTGATTTCAAATGATTATATGGTGTAGATATTCATGAAGATTTGGAACTGGCACTTACACCTCAAATGCATACAACATGTGTAACCAAAGTCTAAGCATGATAAAATAATTTAACTCAAACAAAGTAGCCAGTTTAGCAAGTGCCTTGTTACACAATTGACACCTGATAAAGCAAACATTAGAGCCTCTAAATTATTGCCTATTCTTAAAGCCTAAGAGCAAAAGAAGATGAATATACCTTACATCGAATATCCTCACTCTAAAACTCTGGCTGTCAGTCATTGAAAAATTCCATATGATTCATTTAATTTAGTTGTTGGCTATGAGCCCCAAACTAATCATAACACATCCCCTGTTTAGGACCATGGGAAACCCAAAGGAAAGCAATGTTTATAAAGTCAATAAAAGCATTGATTATTATAGAAAGGAATCATATGGGAAAGCAAGAGTGGGAATAATTTAAGAAATTCCATGTTACCTTCTCAGTTGACTATATAATTGTTATTACTATGCTGGATTTATCAGGAAAGAAGTTTTTGGGTTCAGTGCCCATAAGAATATTCCTTATCTATGTTCTTAGGCTCCATATTCATGTTTGCCTTTTACAAGCCATTCTTTTCATGCATGGTCCAAAATATGGCTTTGCTTCCAATCAAATTGTTCTATCTACATACAAGTGAAAGAGAAGGCAGATCGTCTAGTGACAACTAAGTCAACACCTAATTTAGTGTAATTTGATCATATTTTTGCATGCCTATTTCAATTAGTGTATGCTTTATGTTTCAGCCTTTAAAGATAGATAATGCAGGTGGTTGTTGAACCAATTTTTTTTCTCCAAGGCACTTTTAGATATCATATTGCGTAGTAAGGTTTTTCTCGCTTTACATGTACCTTTAGATAGATGTTCATCACAACATTTGCAAACTCAATAATGCCATAAAAGAGAGTAATTCGCCACTAATTTTGTTGTGGCGAGTGCCACTAACAATCTTCACAATGACCTGTGCTGCTTAGTAAAATCTATACTAAGCTAGTAAGGAGACTAGAATATATCTCAAAGGCTAGTAACAACGTTAGAATACCGTGCTACAATAGAATAGAATAGTTTTTTTAACATAGCTCTTACATTTGATGTATGGGGGAGATGTCCACTGGGAGCACTTTCTGGTGTGGATGGTGGGGTCCCACGACCGGTAGCAGGGGGGAGCGGGTCACTGGCCACACCGGAAAGTGCGACCTGTGGGCATCCCCCCCACAACATGCAAATTGGGAGCTTTTTTTTCCTGGCATTTTTTTCCAAGCAGAGCTCTGGCGATGGCGCTTAGCGGTCGGCGCTCGCCTACTCTTCTAGTTTCTATGGCCATTTGTCTCAAAGTACCCTATTCTCGAGGTTTTTTTTTTCTATGGCGATCTTTAGCTTTTTTTTTTCCCTTTTTTTTGTTTCTGTTTATAGATTTTCGTTTTTATTGAGGCGAAACTTCACAATGACATGTGCTGGTTAGTAAAATCTATACTAAGCTAGTAACGAGACTAGAATACATCTCAAAGGCTATTAACGACATTAGAATGCCGTGCTTGGTTCGGGAAATTCCCCGGAAGCCGTGTAACCGTATGGAAATGAAATTTGGCAGTACAGTTTAGAAACACGAGGAAAATTTCCTGCTAAAAATAGGCATTTTTCTTGGTACTCCCAGCAAAAATGGCAAGGGACTTCATAGCTGGTTTGCTGGCCTAAATCCAATAGGAAAACTGCTGATAGAAAAAAAATTCCCGAACCAAGATACCGTGCTACAAAGCTCTTACATTTGATGTGTAATAAAATATAAAAAGGATACCTTTAGGGTTAGGGTTAGGTTAACCCTAAATCATATGTTTCGTGGAAGAGATGCGAAGGCGCAGAGATGGCATTCTGACAAAGATACGATGGCACTGCGAGACAGGCTTGGCTAACGATACCCTTGCAGCCAAAGGTGAAGCGGAAGATGCAGACCAGCCATTGCCTTCGAATAGATACCCTCCAACAATGCCTTCTGATATGCCTACTTCTGACTTTCATGGTTCCACCACTTTCATGGTGTTCCTGTGACCTCGAGTTCTTTAACGTTGGAAGCTGGAGGCTCAATTCTTTAGGTCTCCTGAAGTTGTGGACAATAACCGGCCTCCGAAGTTTGAGATAGATTTGATGGTAACCTGGAATTTGATTTATCACTTCTATAAATGCTGATTCTGCTGCTCAAGTTTCTTTTTATGCTGTGCAGGCTTCTCCAATACCAGATGAGAAGTTCATGGATAATATGGAGGTTGCTGGGAAGGATGTGCAAGATAAGAGAGTTGTGGTAAATTTACGCTGCCTATTTTGTAATTTAAATTCCATTGGTTTATTTGTTCTGGAGCAGTGAGATAAACATCTGTTTTACCAGGCAAACACTAGTCCTTTATTTGATTTGGAGGACCACAAACAAATACAAGTAGGAAAAGAACTGGAAAAGGATTTGAAGCAAATCGGAATGAAACAGGCTCATGGAAGTGCTTTAAAAGATCAAGAGAGATCAAGCAGCCAAGCAAATTCTGGAAAAGAATTTGGAGGGTGGAAAGAGCGAGACAAGGGCAGCACAAAAGCTCGAGAGATCTGGTAAGACTTTCTGCTCGTCAGAAATCTCATTTTTGTTATTTGGTTGAATGAACCTGGAAACTGCTGTGTCTGCAGTTGCTGCTACTTTTGCTTCTGCTGCTGCATCATTTCTTGCTTCTGTTTCTACAGCACCAAGCTGTACTTTCAGCAGTACTACAAGCAGTGATGTTATTAATCCTCCCTCTGCAAACATGTGGCCTGGGCTTCTTTCTCCATTTGCGTACGTGAACTCTAGATCTATTTATGTCTAGGGTTTGCATGTAGTTATTCGTTTGGCTTCTGACGTTCGCAGATACTTCAGTGCTGCTGCTGCTGCTGCTGCCGCTGGCTGGCCAGCATCTTTTGCAACGGATCCTACTAATTCTGCGCAAATACAGGTATACTGCTTTTTCATTCGATTGCAGGGGATTTTGTATGTGCTTGTTGGTTGAAAAGGAGATACACTGATATGTTTTGCAGTTGCCGCTCTCATATCCTGCCATCCATCACAAAGGAGATGGAAACGCTGTGCCTTTCATGTTCATATTGCCCACTATATTGAGATTCAGCAGCAATTAGCTCGGCATCCATTTGTCTATGCAAATCCAGCAAGCCTTTTTGGTGCAAAGTCATATAATATAAATGCTCCACTAGATGGGAATTCAGCGAATGTCACCAGTGGGGGAATCTTTGCGGGAGGGTCTACTGTCAAGTGAGCGAGATGCGAATGCGGGAACTGGCCAACAAGCCAAGGATTGAACTCCTGTAGAATCTTCAAGAAAGCAGTCAAACAACCAACAGCCATCCGTTGCTTTACAGGTTACAGCTCTCATACCTTTTCCAAGTGTTTGGGGCTTTTGATGGTTTCCTTACTCTAGGAGCATACATGCAGGCTGGTGTGCCTCTCAGCTTCGCTGTTACACAGGGAGCATCTAGTGCACACCCGACCAATCTTTTGAGTGGAAATTCTGGTTCAGGAGCCTCAGTATCTAATTCAGGGGACACAAAGGTTCTAATAACAGCGCCTGGAATAGCAAGTGCAGTGGTTGACATGACACCAGCGCAGGCACAATATTTACAAGCTGTTATGCAGCAGAATAGCTTTCCTCCTTTCTCATTTCCATTTGCAAATATATCCCAGCAGCATGGAATAACTCAGCAACCTTATTTCCAGTCCTAGCCTCAAACTTTGGATTTATTGGGGCGGTCTGACTTTGCAACAGGCTGGGATGGAGCTTCAACTACCATGACATAAACATCATAGGTTATAAATGTTTCTACTTTTTTCCCGTCTTATCGTAGTTTATCAAGGAAACGGGTGACCGATCTGCTCTTAACATGCTTTACATTTCTGGCAGATGTATATCTACAAAAAACCAGTTTAACCAGTTTGAATGACGGAGGTAAGCGTCATCGTCTACATCTCCACCAAACGTTGGTTGATCGTTATGTCCTCTGTTCTGATGAATTTTTGTTGTTTAGGTACATATGCTTTGGCTCTGTTTCAGAGATCTCCATTTTGATGGTTCCCAACATAAGTTTTATGTTCCCTTTACCTGGAGAATAGAGGGGCATCAGCTGCAGACCAACTCCATCCAGGCTCGTGCTCTTGATCTTCTTTTAAATTTCTGAGGTAGCGGTAAAGCCAAATGAAGCATTTTACCTTGCATGCCATCCATTTTCCAAGCTCTGTTTTTCCTTTTGCTTGTTAGCCTTAATTGTGTGATAGAACACCTTGGAGTTTGTTTACAGTTTAATTGCTGCTCTAGATGCCTTAGTTTTAGGATCAATTATGCCCAAATATTCTTTATACCTTGGAAAGGTAATAACAATTGCATTTTTTTTTTAATTTCCTTTTTGGATGTAAAAGGGAAAGAATCACTCTCGAGGGATCATATTATGCCATGTTGCTATATCATGGAGTATGGTTGATCCAAGGTTCGATTCCTTGGCCCGATGTACTATGGATGGCACTTCAGATTATGAATTGGGAAAGTATTAGATGTTTTATTAACCAAACCACTACATGTAAAGCTAGAATACAATGAGAAGTTATAATAAACTAATTTGTATTGCTTTGAACAATAAAACACTAGCGATCATGAATGGTTAAGTATTAAAGATTTATCAAATAAACACTACATATAAAGCTACAATATAACGAGGTGTTAACAAGCTTAACTTGGAATGCTTTGAACTGCAAAACACTATTGATTTGAGGTGTTAACAATCTAACTTGGAATGCTTTGAACTGCAAAACACTAGTGATTTATAATCTTAACCACAGTTAAAATGATGTTAAGAACCAATGCATTCTACTAGTAAACCATTCGTGGTTTCAACGCACTAAACATGAAATATCATGGACAAACAACCAATAGTGACTTATGAATCAAAAAACATTCACAACATTTAGCCATGTTTGTTTACACTCTAAAAACCACATACAACCACACACATGAAGTGTTATGATAAACCATACCTACTAAACCACACACATGAAGTGTTATGATAAATCATACCTACTAAACATGTTAGAGGACCACCATATTGAACACCATATATAAACCACATATGTATACAATGTTAAAATACCACATTCATAAACCGTACACATGAAGTGCTAAATTAAACTATACCTGTTAAACATGTTAAAAAATCACCTTAGTAAACACTTACTGCAAACCACAAACTTTAGAACCATCATTCATTTAAATTGGGATTATGTCTGTTCCAAAAGCGCGCCAGTTTGGCCCTATATAGGTCAACTTCTATTGTTTTTACATTAAAATACTACACCAAAAATCTCACTCAAAAACGGTGTAGATTAAGGAATAAGGGGTGAATATGCCTATCCAACAGCTCTCGTTGCCCGGAGTCACCCCCGTGTGAATATGCACCCAAACCAAAGGGGGTTTAAGGGGGATTTTAATTTAAATTTGCTGGACCCAATGGTTGTGTTAATTAATGTCAATGGTAGTTATGTGTTGGTTGTTAATGTCAATAGTTGTTATGTGTTGGTTGTTATGTGTTGGGGGATTTAATTTTAATATGTTGGATGTTAATGGTTTGTGTTGCAAAAAAAAAAAAATTTGGCCCCTTCGGGGCCTTAGGGATGTCACACCCCCCCCCCATGTGACAAAAATTTTAGAATTCATTTGAGGCTTTCATCACCTGTAGCTTTTGAATTTCATCACAATAAAACAAATAAAACATAAGTAAAAGTTACCATAAAGATAGAGCAGATTGATCCCATTATTCTGAAAGTCATAAAGTTTGCAACACCCATACACAAACATTTTTCAACTGAATTTAACAGCTGACCTTTGGCCTCCATGGATTCTTGTGGTGAGAAACCAAAGTGGGAAACTTTTTCGCTTGTTAGCACAAGGATCTAGAAGCCTTGGAATTTGCTTAATAACTCGCCTCAAAATCTAAAAATGCATGGTAATTTTTGCAAGCCTCAAAATCTAAAATGCATGGTAATTTTTTGCAAGCTTCATTCAAAATGAGCCATAAAACAATATCCAATAGCACAATCCTCAGATAATCACCGGTAGGATGTGAAAGCCTACCAAATCCGACCGAAAAATTTTTGTTTTAGCATAAATAACTTAACCAAACATATCCATATCATACACTATAAAAAGATCTGGGAGAGAGCTTTCCAACATAATAAAAATCATCTCAAACAGAGCTCTAGATCGGAAGTTATGATAAGAAATGTGTTGCGTGGAAATTAAACTACATACATACGCCTTCAAGCCCTTCATGTGCCCATTATGCACACACACACAAAAAAGAGGGCTGTTGTTGTGAGCCATTGGTTGTTGACCATTACGCACTACACACGCAAAAAAAAAAAAAAAAGCTTTTGTTGTGAGCCATTGATTTTCAAGCCCTTCACGTGCCCATTACGCACCACACAACAAAAAGAGGGCTTTGTTGTGAGCCATTGGTTGTTGACCATTATGCACCACACGCACAAAAAAAGGGCTTTTGTTGTGAGCCATTGGTTGTTGACCATTGAAAAAAAAAAGGCTAAAATCAATGGCTCAGAAATGGTGCACTCTAGATGTACGCATTAGTACATCCATTTGAATACATCACGAAATCATAGGAAAACCTTAGTGAAAAGCGTACAAAAACATAAAGAAAACCCCCTGTTATTATGCTACATATTCATATGAAGCAAGTAGTATAGCATTTGAGGCCGGAACTTGTGGCTACATGTATGTTTATATAATGGCTATCGCTCGTTTGTGGCTACACGCAATCATGATTTTGGTTGGGGACACGTGGTGCAAAACTTAATTAAAGAAACACCGGGTTTATTAATTACTACAGACCAAATGGGAAAGAATTCAAAACTTTACTATCCAAAGATAATGGAGGGATTTGTCATCTAAAGGTGTTGCAGGACAAATTTACCAAGAGATACAAGCTTTATTTTGATTTTCTAATTTGTAAAGATTCTCTTATTTAGAAGTAGTGGTCGATATGTTCAATATATGTAGTTTCTTCTCTAAACAACTAGAATAAATGTGTCTTGTGTAGGGCAAGAGACATTGATATACCTTGATGTTTATCAACTACTCTAATAGACATGGTGACATGTCAGCTTATGTGGCATTGATTGACACGTATGAATGGCTAAAGAAGAAGCTTTGAAATTTAAGCAGAAATAGACGTGGGCGGCTCTTTAAACAGAGAATATTCTGCGGAATCTGCTCACTGCTCAGCCATTAAATTCAAATAGCAGAGCACAACATCGTGGAAATGGGCGCTTGCATTAGCTCCATCTCCCGGCTATGGCGTCGCCGGAACACCCTTGTCTCCCACAACAGTTCTCCCAAATGCTCATTTTCTCCTTCTTCCTCCTTCTCCAAAAAATCCCACTGCTTTACTACCGTCAATGCAGCTTACACAGAGTTTGAAACTTCCGAAATCGAGCCCAGAACAGAGCTTTTGACTTCTTCCGTTTGTGGATCTAACTCCGGCGAAGGTAAACTGAAGCCTTGCATTTTTCGAGCTCAATTGAAGCTGCTGATAGGGATTATAAGTCGGATTCTGAATGATTGAAAACAACAAAGTATCAGGTGATTAATCGTGGAAAGCCGTGCTGGTCTGTTGGGGATGAAGAAATATCGATTGTGTTGGGAAACCTTACTGGCCGGATTGATATATCAAATCTGTCAGAGCAGATGATGCAGCAGGGGCAGAGCAGACTAACGGCCGGTAGACTAGCAGGGTTAGAATAACGGCCGGTAGGTCCGGGCGGCTGGAAATCTTGGCCATATGGAGCATGATCTGCCCTAATAACTTGGATCTTACCACTGGCAGTAAGCTTTCGATTGCCGGTATCGACAGTAGAATCGCCGAAGATAAGAATTCTCTGAAGTATACAGAACATTCTCTGAGTTGTTATAAGCTCTGCTATATCCTGGTCCAGCAAAGGGATGCTCCATCGAAGGATGCGCTGCCATATCCTAGACTGGCTACCGGATAAGTGAAAGAAGAGCCTCGCCCACTAACTAGGCGATGACCAGTTTAAGGGCTGTAGCAGGTTTTTAGCAGTTTTCAGTATGTACTAGGTATATACCAGCATATCTTCAGAATATGCTAAAAACCCACCTCAACGAGGGTTTGCCCCTTAGGGGCAACCCAAAAATGCCTTGAAATGAGAGCTACAGATTACATGTTAAGTTTCAGCTTCGAAATCCCCGGTTAAGGCTACCAGAAAAATTGTCGCCTTCAACAAGCAACTACTGGAACTTACAGACTTGAACTGGAAACGCCGTTTCCATGATAAATTAACAGGTAAAAAGCCATTGATTTCAAAATTTTGAGGGTAAACTAGTTTAGAATCAATGGATGGAGGTGCCCCTGCTTTTAGCTGATAATCTCACTCTCTCTTTGCTTTTTGGGTCCCTTCCTATTCTCTAACTGACGAGCCTACGAACTGCACTCGTATGGTCACCATCACTAGCGTTTTTGAAAGTAAATTGGAAGTCTAACTGTACTAACCTAATAAAATTCCCCGGCACTTTTATAAATTTTCCAGAAATTTGCTACTTTTGTTATTCAATAGCATGTAGATCGCCAAGTGACTGTTTTTCTTCTTGGAACCAGCTTCCGGCTTGTTCAAAGCTGGAGCGGAAATTAAGGAGATGAACAGGAAATTTAGGAGACTAACTCCGTCTTTTTCGAAGCCTGATAATGCATTTAGATCTGGAAACATCGCTAAGTTCCAGTAAGCAAGCCAAGAAAGTATATAGTTAGACTTTTTCCTTAGGTACTTGATACAGATTAAATGAAATATAGACATCAAAGATCAACACGTATAGATCCATTCAGATCTGGTATTTAGCAACAAAGTTGACCTTTTTATTAGGCACTTGCAGAACTTATTTCAGAGGAAATTAATGCATATTGCAACACACAAAATCTCTATCTCAACTTCAGGAATACTGGTATTGTCCTTGAGAGTTACACCAGTATCTTTGCTTCCTTCAAGCACCCCAAATTCCCCAGAGCATTCACAACAGGAGTGTTTGTATCCAGATCTACCCTATTCTATGCAGGACATACGTGCACAAGGAAATAATACACTTTCTTGCGCTTGGCATTCTGTCTCTTCTCATCCTCAATCTTCTTGTAGCCAGTCATCTTTATTTCTTTTCATTGCAGCAGGAAACTTGGCTGGCAACAGGGAGAATGCTAGAGCAAAGGAAACGGAAATGCGCGAATACTTCAGCTTAAACTCGATATAAGGAATTATATGAGTTCTGCCCTTAGCACCCATTTTTTTGCAAAGGGGATCCAACCTTACGCTTGCTCCACCAAAAGGGAATAAAAATGGTATTCATGTAGCAATAGGCCAGAGCTTTTTACGGATCTCATATTGGAATATGTAGCACAATAATAAGGGGTTCCAGGGGGATTTGATATGGGTGTCAAAATAACAATTCCTAAAACCACAGAGCATATCCCTAAAACCATTAAATGGGTTTTTATTAAAAAAAATATAGATTTAAGATAAAAAAAAAGATCACATTAGCTCACTAATTATGTTGATCAAAGTAGTCTTATTAGGACATTGAGTTATTTTGGTAGTTCGAGTCCCCGTGTTTCATATTCTAAAACTTTAGGTGAAGACATATAGAGGCTCGATATTCCATCAACATCTTAGGTGAACTCGTATTTCATATTTCAAAATCATAGGTGCCCCTAATCATAAATGACCATAAGCGAAATGAAAGATGCCTAGAAGCTCCAACATATGGTCTGGGCCATAGGATCAACGGATCCGATGACCGTGGTAGTCCAGGGTACACCTCGTTTAGAATATATAGCCCAAGAAGTTTGTTTGGCCGATCGGTACCTGTACATAGAATTAGGTCAGGGTTCTCTCATTGCACGTTCGCCCAACCCTAAAATGGATTCCTGAAATATTAGAAATATCATAGAAGTATAATGGTCTCCATCTTCTTTCAAGGTTAGAAACAAAGGAAAGTTAACCAAGTTACTGCCAGCAACAAGGTGACGCAATTTTAGGGTCAAGATGGGAAAAAATGGCCAAAATATAAAACAAAGATGCCATTTTTTGTGTAAAAAAAAAGAAAAATAAAAGAAATATTTCATCAAAATATAAAAAAGGCTAAAAATAAAAAACAACAGATTATTTAATAAATAAGAACGAGAAAAAAACAAAAAGCAATGCGGAGAAGAAAACATGAGATTCAAGAATGTATTGAAGCTATACATGCATAGGATAGGAACTATATAGAAGTTTTCTATTTTAAAGGCCTACGGGTGCATAGCCATTTAGCCATACAAAAATTACTCCACCTAAGCGCACATAGCCACTGATTATAAAATTTTCCCTATTTAGTAAGTCACTTGACTATTAAAAATTTTTACATGTTCATTGCCTATCCGCGCATAACCACTCAGAGCCTATGTGTACATAGGTTCAGTACAAATTTTAGAATTACAACTATGCACACATAGACTCAGTACACATTTACTAGTTATGATGCTAGGCAAAAAATTTTAAAACATTTGTAGCCACTGCAAGAATTTCTTTAAAGTTGCAAGTAACTTGAAAATGCATTTATGTATGCAACATGTACTGTTCCAGCAAATGCATAGTATAAGCAAATCCAATAATGAAAGTATGCTTAAATAAATCAACCATGTTTTTTGCTCACAAGGTTTATGCGTGTTCCATTTCCGGAACACCATTCAATTACAATGAATATATCGTTAACACATCCTAAAAGCACGGCCATCGTACAAACATAGTGAATGGCATTTTCAGTTCTTCACAGTCATTACTTAGATCAAAAATTCTGTATATATTGTAGCTTATTTACTTGTTTGGTTAGGATAAAGATTTCTGCACATCAATAAAGACTTATGCACAATGTGCTTGCTAATATGGGGCATATTTTATATGAAAATATACTTTTACCTCAGTGTCATTTCCATTTTCTCACTCTCTTTGCATATGATTTCTTCCTGCCTATTCAACAGCCTTCATTATCAGCAGCATAAAACCCTAGCCTTTATTATCAGCAGCATTATCAGAGGGATGACCCCCACACGGCAGAGTTGCAGCAGCCACATACTTTGCAAAGAAAAAATAGGTTTTAGAAAAAACATGAAACATTCATTGAAATACAGAATTGCTTGCAAAGACATCTTTATCTTTTCATTCAATACAGCAATTATCAGTTTAATGTCAGGAGTTGAAAACTGAGAGATACTGGAACTCAGTAACTAATCTTATCCCATCCATGTATACTCTGGTAGTCCCATCAAGAGCTCCAGAGATTGATGTTATTTAGAATCCAGTTTGCAGATGTGTTGTTATGCCCAGAAAATGCCTAAATTTGAATACTTGTGAGAGAGCCAAGGTCGGTCATAAAAACACTCTCTCCCTTCTTGTCTACTCCCCCAAAAATGCCGCCTAACTTCTGTTATAAGAAAATTAAAGGTCCAATATTACAATCAGATGATCTACAAGATGCTAGAAGGAAGACAAATTCAGAATAGGCCATACCCCTTTGCCGAACCCAAATATGCCATGAAGCAACACAATAGGTATTCTATCAGAACTTTGCAAGCAACTTGCATTTTGTTTGATTTGTTATAATGCCATCCATTTAGCGAATAAATCTCTGGTTTCACAGAGTTTGCAGCTATTTCGAGTGCAGATTCAACAATTGGCACCGCTTTGGAGCTCTGTTCTGGCTTTCCGTTCAAGAATCCCGTTACATGTTAAGATGGCTAGTCTCAGTATGAGAGCGCCATATGGTAGGGAAAGAACCTTTACGGTGGTGTGTGCCAAAGCTGGTCTGCTCAATATCACTAGTAAAGAAGAATTTCTTAAAAGAAAAAGACAGAGATAAACTAACCCACAAATTGCTCAAACCGAAAATCGGCAATGCTACAAATCTTTTACCAGAAAACTGGATCAAACTAACCCAAACAAAACCTAGACACAGGGAAACACGAGAATCCTTTACAACGGACCTGGACACTCCATGGATGAATTACTGAACTGATAAACAACTCTGACCCCTAGCCTCCTTGTTAAACCCAGTGCATGCATTTTTTTCCTTTTTTCATTGCTGCCGGATTAATCTTGAAGCCTCAAAGCTTATGCGGTTGATTTTTTGTGGCCCATCAGCTGGCGCTGGTGCTTCCGAGGGAGCCAAAGTATCTTGGAAAGCCGGAGCCATTTCTAGAGCAACATGAGTCGACATAGATCCTAGTGGCTGCAAGAAAGGAAAATCAGAAGAAAAAACAAGGGCCCAGCTATTTGTTTGTAGGGCTTTGCCCATATGCGTATGGGCACAAGCTGCTCAATTTTTCTTTCTTTTATGTCCTTTTTTTACATCTTTGATTTCTGACCCATTGATCTCTGGAATATTCCACGTTTTATGCTAGACCAAAGGCCATCAAATTTTTTGTCAAGAATTTGCCTGCCACTTCCCATGGTCCAAACCGAGCATATGGTTGAAAGCAAAAAAAAAAAAAAAAAAACTAATACATGATGCTTTTTTTCTGTTTCAGTTAGTGATTATTAAGTGATTATGATGATTATGTTGTGTGGAAAAAATAATGCTCTGTGGGAGAATGGTTTGCTGAAATCTCTGATGAATTTCAGGAGCCTTAATCTGGCCTTAATCAGTGAGCGCTGTGTTTGGCTGACAAGAAATGCAAATGGAATTAAAATAGAAAATCTAGAGTGAAACTGTTTTGAGTTATTCTGCATCTGTATCAAGAGGCTGAATCTGCCATGTATGTATCTGGAATAAATATCTGTGCTTGGTTCCTGTAAGAAGATGAGATAGACAGATTACGAAAGAGAAAACAAACAATAACAATAAAAACTAAGGATCGAATCCATCTGTGCCTGTTTGGTTGTTGCGAGAATCCCAATAGCTTCTGCTAGATCTGTGAAAACCGACATTTGTCTGAAGATTAACTTCCAAAAAGCACTCGGCACCGCCTACTCCTCGTGTTCATTCTCGTCCAGGGTCTCCCCCTGTGTGTAAGCATTGCTCTCAACCCGAGTCGCCCCCACCTGTTCAGCCCACTCCTCATTATTTCCAAACTCCGGAAAGCACCTACATCCATATCCCCTCCGCTCACACCCCTCTGCCTTCGCAACCTTCTTCTCCTCCTGCCTGGGGGGTTCACACATGTATTCCGTAGAATACATGTGCATGGACGGAGAAGGGGTTTTTTTGGAAAAAAATAGTACGTATACCTGCGGTCGCTCATACGTTTTGGCGCCCAGATGTATGCATTTTCCACGGTCCGGGGATGGATTTCTTGGAGCTGCTAAGGCGTAAGAGTACGTTTTAGGGCTTTGAATCCGAAGCTTGCTACTAGAAAAACGTTTTAGGATTTGGTGTTTCGGAGTCTCTGCCACATAAAAATCTAGCACAGAGTTTAGTCATGAATGGATTAGGAAGTAGTTAGACGAGCAGCATAAACCATTGTTGATGCATTTGATTTTAAAGTCCATCTGTTTCCTACAGCAGCTACAGTTGCTCTTTTTTTGCAGGCCAAGCTTCCCCTTTTTCTATTTCGGCCTCCATTCTCTGAGATCTGTGGTGGAAATCTGGTTTTTAGAGGGTTTTTGCATCTAAGTAAGGTCTGTTAAGATCAGTTTTGTGCATGCATGTTGGTAACGCTATACATTCACAAGCATCTCTCTAATATTATTTGTTGTTTCTTTGCTTGTGTCAGGATGATGAAAATGGAAAGGACGATAGCTGTTAAGGTGAATGAAGGTTGTGGAATCGTGGCAGACCTTGGCCTCGTGATGGTGTCCCAAGAATGCACTTACGTGGATGTCCGCAATGAAATAAGACGGGAGGGGCTACTAGAGGATGAGAAAGAATTTGTATTTCTTGGAGATAGGGAAGTGGCCTTCACGTCAAGGCAGGAGGTAAGGTTTAAGGTTTGTGGTGACGAGGTTACTATCAAGGTGGTTGGAGAGCCTGCACAAAAAAGGCAGAGGACTGTTGTTGAGAGCATTTCATCTCAAAATCTCCAATTTGAGATGGTAGATCAGACTGTCATAGCCGAGGAGCAGACCAACGAAGAGGTAAATAATGATGATGAACTTGTTCTCGTTGAAGATACCGCCTTTTTAGATGATGTATCAGATTTGAATTTTTCAAAGAATAGGTTGCTATCCAAGTTAGCAACAAAGTTTGATGTTGCCAAATGGCAAGTTGCTTTGAGGAAGTTGAGTTCAAAGCTGCAGCGAAAGAATCGAAAGGACAGGTTTGAATTGTGTTCTTATGATGCCCATGGTAAACCAGTATTTGCTATTTGGTGTCTTGAATGTGAGAAACGTTATGGTAAAGGTGGAGATGATACCTTGCGTAACTTTGAACGCAGCCACTTGAAGTCCAAGGGTCATGCCGATAATTATGAGCATAACCTCAAGTGTCACGAGAAGGGAGAGCAGGTTGTGGAGAAGGAGGATCAGCCTTGCAATGTTGAGGAGGAGCTGGACATTTGCAAGGAAAATCAAACTCTAGTAGAAACTAGAATTTTTGATGTTGTGTTCAAGCTTTATGAGAGCAGCGTTGGTGGATATGCTAAACTTGATGACATTCGTGTTATTTGTGCCATGTGTGAAAGGCTTCTTGAACTGTTTCCAAGAGTCTTAATGGCCACATGAAAGATCATATTCTATCTAAGAGACACGTGCATGCTGTCATGAATACAGGTAAGGAGTCAAGTGACCAAGCAGCAAGAGGTGGTAGGCCGCAGAAATGGGCTGAAGCAGACCCGCAACAAGGAAATTTGCATTCTTTTTTTGCAAGAGGTAACCCATTAGAGGAAAAATGAGATCACATTTTGTCCCATGAAGGGATGCTTAAAATGCCATGTCAGCTTTTTAAACTGTCCAATAAGAGAAGAGCTCCAGTATATCTCATTCCAGTATTATGTGGCAGCCTGTAATTAATGCAGCTACAACTAACTTCTGTAGTATCATTTTTTCATTATAACTTTTGATCCAGAACTCCGATTCAAAAACTGTTTATAGCAATGGGTTCGTCTTCACAAGATCTATCTAGTGATAACCCATTCATACATCTTTTACGATATAAATATATAAGAAATAAGCAAAAAATCATATTTTTTAAGGTTAATGCATATGACCATATTGAAATACATTGGAAAGATCTTTTCATTCCGCATCTAATGCAACAAACGCCGTAACATTTTGACAAGTGGATCAAAAGTTATAGGGAAAAAACGACAGCAATGAAGTTGTTGGTGCTGCATTAATTGCAGTTAATAGAGGGTAGCCATTCCATTGGAGGATTCTTATGGGGATAAAATGAGATCTCAAATTTCCTCTAATGTCTATTTTATTTGTTAGAAATAGTGTTCACATTTTAGCTGCTATAATGTTGAATAATCTTAGCTGATTTGGACTGATTTTGACATGAGCAGCAAACACTCCGTGCCCTCCAAGCTCGAGCAGCCAAGCTTCATCAAGTAACAGTTCACGTGAGTACTCTTAGTGGCTTTATGGTTTGTATTTTAAGTTTGTAGGGTATTTAGGGTTTCATTGTCGTATTTGGTAACAGAAACGTCCTTGGCTCTACTATGCTGGGGCTTTTGGCAGAACAAATATAAGTATGGAGATAAAGTTAAGGATTTAAGACCCTTTCTGCATGAGCTGAAAGAAGGGACACATTGGTATTGTGAACCTGCATTGCAGCATACATTTATAGTCGGGCAGGGTTTAGTAGAGATTAGTGGCTTGTTTAGGCATAAGAAATGCAAGAGGGTCAGCCTTATAGGTGAACCCTTTGAAAATTATCAATGTTCTTTATGTGTTGCTATTCCGAAAGAGAGGGATTTTTACATGAGAGTGCATAGACAGACCGATGACAAGATAGCGAGGGGATTTAGAACCACAAAGTTATGTATTAGATCAGATTACCTGAATGCAATTGAGATCAAGAAAATGGCCAGGTCTGCAGTTCATGAGACAAGGAAGTTACATAAGGAATTAATGTTTTCCAAAATGAGAGTTACTGCTCATGAAAACCAGCTCTTTGGGATTTTCTAAGGGACATAGCTCAAAACATAATCAGACCAGGCCATAAAAGAAGATATAGGGAAACCACGAAGGCGTTGTTTGAAACAATTAAGATATGGGGAGGGAGAAGAATGCACAATTTTCTTTCTCTCAATTTTGCAGGTCCGAGTATGTCCACCACTATGCGCTCCACACGAGAAAGCTTCTTTTACAAGGTCGGTCTTAGGGAAGAAACATTCAAGCATCTTGCTCAGGTCTACACTCGACACATGCAACGCCAACACTTGGATTTGGGGGGAGTTCCAGCAATTGTGGCTGAGGACGAGACCGTCATAAAGCGGGCTGTACGTTGGATTCCGAGAGATGACTGCTTGCTCGGCTTTTGTGGAAAGAAAGAAGGGCATGCTTGCAATGGCACATTTGAGGTGTTAGTTGGCTCCGATGAAGAGGGCTACAACATAATTATCAATGCCTTCGAGGAGAATGTCATTTCGCACTATGCAAGAGTTCTTATCGTGAATCCCTTGCATAGGAAGCTGCCCAGACTCGTCCTTGCCATTATTCTGACATGTAACAGATTTGATCACCTTGAGGTTAGACGTCAGTGGCAGCAAATCCAAGACTTGTGGAATGTGCACTTGAGAATGGTTGTTGGCCCTCTAATCGGCCATAGGTCGGATGGAGACACGAGGAGAAGAGCGTGCATGTTTGCAGATTATACATCCAGGTCTGCACAAGACAGCACATTCAAGGTTTCATGGGATGGTTGGCCACTAAGTGCCTCGAGAAATAAGGATGTTTATGGGCTGCATGACCAAGATTTCGTGCACAACGGTAAGAAGCTTGTTAATCCCATGGATAGTGCCTCTAGAAGGTTGTACTTAGGGAACGAGTTAGTGACTCTCAATGACATATACCATGTCTTTGAGTTATGCCAAGGGAAGCATGGGCTACAACTTGGAGATGTGAAGCGCCAGGATCGGCAAAACTGGAGGGCTGCGCAACGCCTTGCCTCTAGAAAGGTTCAGCAATGCTTGGACGAACTAAGCAATGGTTCTGCAGGCCCACCGATGCGGAATTGGAGCAACAAAGTTTATCTGGAAGTCGTGGCATCATATATTGACATCCTCCTCTCACCTACTTTGGACTTGAGGGCTCGGATTAAAGCTGCTGCAACGGTGTCCTTCTTCTTTAGATGAGCTGGAATCCTGTTTGCTAATTTCAATTTGGTTTGATCTTTAAAACTTTAGGTGCATAACAGGCTTTGGAGGCTCTGGTTGAAGAACCATAGCACGCATTCGTTGAGTAAGAACTTCATTAATCGGGAAACCTTTATAGACTATGCTGCTAATAAAGTATTTTAGTTCAGAATTTGGGCATTTAGAGTTGCCCTTACAGTGCACGGGATCGGACGTATGTGAGAACTTCTTCTCTAAAGTCGGTGGCATAGTGCGTAACGAAAGAGCCTATGACGGGGCAGACTTATTGGAGAGTGCCTCTGCTCTCAGTCATATTTCCGAGTTTCAAACAGCCACTATCCTCTTTTTTCCTGCAGCACATGCTAAGCAAGAACACATTTGGGAAGAGTTAGAAAAGAAGGTAGATACCAATGGGGATGTGCTGACCTGCTGTGACCTTGCAGATTACAGTAGCGTGGATACGGATGACAAGATTATTGAGGCCTTAAAAGAAGGGCTTGCTTCTGCACAAGCATTGTGTATAAGCGTTGGCATTACAATTGAGGAGAGTGATGGCTGGTTTAGTGAGCCATGGAAGGTCGAAGATTGGTTTCATAGTAGTCATGTGGTAGACCTGAGCTCTACCACACATTGGGAGATGAGACCCATGCCACGGAAGAGAATTTGGAGATTGAAGGTTAAGATCCAAGGAACGAGGTAGTTAGTGAGGATGATGTGGCCAGGTCTAAATTACGACATGTGTTTGACGAAATGTTAGATGAATGTGAAAGGAGGAAGCCATCTCATGTGTCTTGGCATGTTGTTATGGAAGGTAAGAAGTCAACTATAGTGAGTCATTTGAATGGGAATCCGTGGCTATCAAAGGACAGGTTGACGAGGGTTAAGGCTATGGTATATTCTATTGAAGAAAGTAATGTTGATGCACAAACTCTGCTCGGCATTGGGACAGATTGTGCAGTGTACTTCGAAGAACCAGTGGAATCCATGGTGGCACCACAAACCAGACAAGCTTCAGCGAGAAAAAGGAACAAATCTGTTGCAATTCATAAGATTTGGTATCTTGGTAGGGTACTCAGCATGAGGAGGAAGTCTGGCAGTGCATGGAGAGAGAGTAGAGAGCCCGTGGACTTAGTTAAACGCCCATCTTTTGAAGTTCAATTAAATCTGGCATATTACAGGAAACATTGCAGCAAGGACGGCAAGTCCACTTGGTTTACTTATGATCTGACCGATAATCGACTTATAGACCTCGAGTCTATCATATCTCTTGCATCTTTAAGATATGAACCTGCCAAAAACATTTACCATCTGCATGATAATGACAGAGTACAGCTGAATAAGTTTGTCCGTGAACAAAATATTGGTAGGGTAATATTAAATTAGACGTCTTCAAATGGTTGAATTCTGCTACTAACTGTCTCTTCTCTTTCATTTTTTTTGTAGGCGACAAGGGAAAGCAGAAGGTCTAGGGAGTGCATAAGTTTCAAGCAGATATTTGTCAAGTACTTTGTCAATGATCATTTATGATTAAAGCTACCATTTCAACAGTTTAAGTTTAAGAGCAGTTGCCGGGACTTGTTGGTCCTTGTTTTTGCTGGATTTCAGATCTGTTACAGTAGTAATTTGACTAAGTTAAGGTTCTTAGTTTTTTCTGAAATTTGGAAGATAAGTGGATATACCAGTGCTCTATCACAGGGCCAAATTTTGTCCATAATATCCAAGTATATCATTACTTATTATGGTTAAACCCAAAGCTGGTCTGTGCAGTCTGATTTTTGATTAGAGGCTTTTTGAGGCATTAACGCCTCTAATCAGATCAGTAAGCATTGTTAATGATGCTTGAAGGCATTTATGTATAAAAGTCTAGCCGAGGAGTAGAGAAAGAGAGGAAATTAGACAAAAACAAGAACTTGATAGAACTGTGAGACGAGAGAAAAGAGAGTAGAAAAAACTTGCTCTTGAAAGGCCGTCTAATATTTTTCCAGATATTGGCGCATTATATACCATGAGTTTTTCAAAGAATTTCACATCCTATCCAAAGTTTGGATCAGGAAAGACTTCTGAAACTAATGCTAAAACTCACGTTAGGCAATTTGAAAATATAAGCATAGTAAATAATCAAGAAACGGATGATTTACGATTAGTGGCTTTTCCTACCACTTTGGAAGGGGAAACAACTATTTGGATATATGAAAACATGGATGGGATTAATACTTGGAAGGAATTAAAAGAAAAGTTTTTAGAAACCTTCCAAATAACTCCCACCAAAAAGGAAATTAAGGAGGAACTTAAGTCTGCACAGATAAAACCTGGAGAAAATCCCAGATCCTTTGCTTTAAGAATCACAAAATTAGCTAGTAAGCTAGATCCTAAACCACATCAAGATGATTTAGTAACGTGGTTTGTACAAGGTTTTTCTGCTAAAATGAAGCAACAATTGGAACTTGATGGTCCAGATACTTTAGAAGCAGCAGCTAAGAGAGCTGTTGAACTTAATGCAATTTTTGGCAATGAGAAAAACAATAAATCTGAACTGGATTCTTTGGCACATAAGAAGATGTCCCAAGAATTCAAAGGAGTGATAGAAATACAAAATAAATTACAGACAATGGAAGAAGATATGAAAAAACTAGCTAAAGGAGAGTAAAAGAGAAGTTTTATCTGGTGTACTAGGTGTTCTAAGCCTGGACACTATGCTACGGAATGCTATACAAATCTGGAAAAGATGTATTGTCACATATGTGAAAGAAATAATGATAATACCAAAGATTGTTATTTTAATAAGAAGAAAGGAAAAGAAACTACTCAAAGTTTCATAGTTTCACAAGATGACAACTATAGGAAGAGTAGAATAATTGAGTGTTGGAACTGTGGAGAAAAGGATCATTGTCATGTCAATGCTCTAGGCATAAGAAAGAAAAAACTTCCAGTGCAAAGGAAGATGTTAGAGACAAAGTTACTGAGGCTAGAATGGTTAGCCTTGAATATACAACAGAAGCGAATGTTGTAACACGTAATAGAGCAAGGAAAGAAGGCTTAGAAATACCTGAAATTTCAACAAGTTCTCAAAAGATAAAATCAAGCAAGTATCCTGAAATTGAGAACGAAAAGGAAACGTTTGATTTTGTCAAGGATCAAATCAATGATTTGCAATATAAAAGACCAAGTGTTGAATGATATGAAATTACTTAAAGCTCAAATTCAAGAAATTTTGATTCCAACACCTCTGAAGGTGATTGCAAATATATGCCCGGTTTCAAGGAATTTGAGACTATTAGTAATCAAGATATGGAAATATCTAAACTTAACCAAATGATTCAAGATACCCTGATCTCATTACCACTAAGTATGCTGGCACAATATTTGCCTAACATTGGCATACATGAGGAAATATATCGATCCAAAGAAATAATTTCTACCTTCAGGACATAACCCTTTGACAAACAAAATCCTGTACTCACAGTGATAATTAAAGGTATAGAAGTTCAGAAAGTTATTGTTGATGGAGGAACCGGAGTTAATATTATGACAAATTCTTTGAGAAAGAAATTGAAAATGACAGAGCTCCAAAAGGCCCCATTCGATGTGAGAATGGCAGACCATCGAAAAGTAGAAGCTCTTGGTATTTTAAGGAATGTATCTTTTATAATTGGTGATATGCAATTTCATCAAGACTTTGTGGTTTTAGATACTCAATCCAAGGGTATAGATTAGCAATTATTATTGGGAAGACCTTGGTTAAGGGTTGCAAAAGTAGTCCATGATTGGTCTTCAAATACTTTGACTTTGTCAAAACAGGGACTTGTCACTAAGATCGATTTACCAATTGATGCAACAACTATTTTACAAGATGAACAGATATTCTTTGATGAAGAAGAAGAAGAAGAAGGTATTTATGATGAATATGAAGAAGAAGAGGATCTCTACAATATTTATGCAGAAATAGACACCCAAGATTGCTTTATGGTTGAGGCAGATATTGAGTATCCCAAACACTTTTCTGAAACACAAAATGGACAATCTAATTTGCAACCTAGACCTGCTCATACCGTGGAGAATGGCTCTATAATTCCTTATTTAGGAACACCACAATTACAAGAGATTAATTTGGGAAACAATCAAGAGGAAAAACTTGTACGAGTAGGTGCGAATATACCACCTCCCATACTCCTTCAAGCCACTGCGCTATTATAGGAATTTAGAGATATTTTTGCTCGGAGTTATGCGGATTTGCATGGAATAGATCCACAAATTTCTCAAATGAGAATACCTTTAGTACCCAATGCTAACCCTGTTCACCAAAGGTGCTATAGATTGAATCCCAATTATGCACTTAACGTTAAAAATGAAATTGAAAGCTTACTACAAGCTGGATTTATATTTGAAGTAAATAACAGTGAATGGGTATCTCCCATAGTAATTGTTAAAAAGAAAAATAGAAAGTTACGAGTTTGCGTGGACTTCCGTAAACTCAATGAAGTTACGGAAAAGGATCATTTTCCATTACCTTTTACTGATCAAGTGCTTGAAAATGTAGCTGGACATGAATGTTACTCATTCATGGATGGTTTCAGCAGGTATAACCAGATTAGAATTCATCCAGATGACCAAATCAAGACTACTTTTATTACACAGTTTTGCTTATAGAGTAATGCCCTTCAGGCTTACCAATGCACCAGCCATTTTTCAAAGAGCCATCCTTCAAATATTCAAAGGATAGATAGGTGATTTCATGGAAGTATTCTTGGATGACTTTACAGTGTTTAGTAGCTGGTCTGATCACTTACATAAGTTACAAAAATGTTTTGAAAGATGTCGTAACTATGGGGTATCATTAAACCCTGACAAATGTATTTTCTTAGTTGATCATGGAATGCTCTTGGGGCATATTGTTTGTAAGGAAGGCATGCTTACAGATCCAGACAAAGTCAAAGTCATACTTGAAATTCCCCCTCCCAATAATGTAACTCAATTAAAGAGATTTCTTGGAAAAATAAATTATTACAGAAAATTTGTCAATGGGACTACTGCTGAGATTGCAACTCCCTTGAATAAGATCACTAGTGGCCAATCTGTTTTTCAATGGATACAAGAATGTGATAATGCATTCAACAAGTTCAAGACTCTTTTAGCTACTGCACCTATACTAATTGCACCTGACTAGAACAAAGACATTTAAGACTGCAGTAGGTGTGGTGCTATCTCAGCAACAAGATTCTAATCGTGATCAGCCCATTCATTATGCAAGTAAGCAACTAAATAAAGCAGAGAAAAACTATTCAACAACTGAAAGAGAAGCTTTATCTATGGTCTTTGCCGTACAAAAGTTTTGGCATTATCTTTTGGGAAATCAATTTACCTTTTATGTGGATCACCAAGCATTATTGTATCTAATCAATAAACCTTATGTGAACAGTCGAATTACAAGGTGGCTCCTTGTTTCACAAGAATTCAATTTCAAAATGGTACTTAAGCCAGGATCTGCGCATACGATTCCAGACCATCTTTCTAGATTATCGAATGGAGAACCACTCAGTGGGATTCAAGATGATCTACCAGATGTAAAATTGTTTCATGTTAATGCCATTCCGCCTTGGTCTGTAGGCATTGCAGAGTACCTTACGTCCGGAAAATTCCCAGATAATATGGACATCGTACAAAAACGAGATTTTCTCAAAAGAATTTCACCTTATACCTTAATTTCGGGCCAATTATATAAGAAAGGCAAGGATTATATCCTCCGCCGATGTGTTTTCACACGAGGCCCATGAGTTGATCAATGAAGCCCACCAAGGTATAAGTGGTGGACACTTCTCCTCTGAATTAACAGCAAGAAAAATCTTACAAGCTGGGCTCTGGTCTTTAAATTGATTGGCTATTAACTTACAAAACACCAGGAGCTCCATTCCATCCCTCCACACAACGAAGCAAAGCAGCAACAATTTTGCGATCAGACAATGCCATGAACACCTTGTTTATTTCTTCCCCAGGAGATGTCTTCTGTGTGCCGCTCAACAGCCTTGTTTCGGCCTCCTTTCTCACAAATTCGTATAAGAACCAAGTAATACTATTAGATTTTATGCAGTGTATTGAATGGTGTCAGTTTTGTACATGTATTATACGATTTTATGGGTCCTCACTGCCCTGCATCACCCCCCGTGTGAATATGCACCCAAACAAAAAGGGGTTTCAGGGGGATTTTGATTTAGAGGTGTTTAATGGTTTGTGTTAATCTAAAAATTTTTTTGCCCCTTCCAGGCCTTTGTAATTGTCTAGGGATTTTATGTAAATTTGTATAGGTGCCTTCATAATGATGCTGTGAATATTAAGCAATTTATGCTAGAAATTGATAAACATGAATAAACTCAAAACATGAGTTCAGTTATTGAGGGGGAATTTAGTTAGAGTTGTTGGGGATTAGTGGTTTATGTTAACAAAAGATTTGAGGAAAAAAACGATTACCAAAATAAGACTTCAAGCATCTGTTTCAAGCATTTGTTACAAGAACTTTAAATACTCTAATATCTAGACTAACCCCTGTGCAAAATATAATCTTTTACATTACCTATGGATATGTTTCTAATCCATTGAACAGTTGTAAAAGGTTCATCAAGCAAGCATCTACATATTCCACCATAATATCCATGGAATTTGTTTCTATATGCTTTTGAATGGCATTTGCCTATATAGGACGCACTTTAGGAATATAAAGCTCCAGCTGAAAGAAAGGTCAATGTCTCAATGGCTACTTTTATTCTAAATATGAAGCCTATGTGCATCAATGGCTTTTTCCCAACCATTCCTGCAATAACCTGAGGAAGCAAAATCAGGTCATTTAGTCTTGCATCACTGTCGTCCCTTGCCTCCATTAAAAATCATATTTAGAAAACCTGTAACATAATTCCGAGCACAATACAATGTACAAGAACAAAAAAGTTGGGTGTTTTTTACAACTATCTTCAGCCAGAGGTTGTTATTGACATCTGATGTCACATCTTCCATGGCCAAGAATGACATGCATGTTTAACTAAGGCCTCTTCAAAGATTCTCTATAATGTCATTAAAATCTGATATCACACATACCATATCGAGGAAGCACATGCATGGTTAACTTGGCCTCTTCAGCCATAAGCTTTCATTGTGCAGCATTATAAGCCTTCCAAAAAGGCATCTAATGTACGCAAGCTTTGAGTCAATTTCTCAGACACTTTGAGTCTTATAACAATCTGGGGAAAAGAGCGGCCAGAAATTAGGTGCAGCTGTGTGAAATTATAATGGCATACTTTGTCTGAACTCTAAACAAAGCAAATGGCAGTGACATGCTGGATCAAATACATTTGTGCTGGGCTGCCATATCCTCCATATTGAGAACATGAGATACAAACATAAATTCTACCATCATGGACATACCGATCCAATTATGCTGTTGGATCAGAGCTAGAGTCGATTGCAAGCTGGAACTGGAAACGTAAACAAATTACATGCACAAACCTAAGATCAAACTTAGGTAGTATCTGGATGCTAGAATCAAATTTGTGAGAGCTTTTGTGGCTGATTTGGAAAAGCTTTCAGAATGCGGTGCTTAGCCCTTTCCGGTTGGTTCCGATCTTGAGGCATAAGTTGTGGCAGGCTTACCAAGTCTCCAGCTTGTCTGGCACAGTTAAGCGGGAAATTTGGTCGACATTCCTACAGATTGTGGATCATGATGGGCGCTTCATTTCTTAGCACCACACTTATCATTGTACTTGATCGCATTCTAGTGGTTTAATATATTCTTATATTCTTCAAAAAAAAAATAATTGTGAGGGCTTTAAAAATTGTATTTTTTCCTTATTATCAGAATGATTTGATCCCAATCATGCCAAGTACAAAAGGAATATTGTGCACAGAAACTTCTACCATTTATAGAACAAATGAATCAACCTGAGAGAAATGAATGAACGAGGGATCATCAGACACATTTGAACATGTACTGAATATTGGAGGGCTCCAAGTGAAAAGCAAAGCCAGGGACGGGCTTTTTTTCTAATGCCAATTAAACGTCTTCCACAATGACCTCAACCGCGCGCATCCTAAACAAAAGAAGAAAGGTGTAGTGCTAGCTGAACAGAAGTACCTTCTTAATGTTCACATTTTCTGCAAATGCATGAATACCTTTCCTAGTTTTCCTTTGCACTTCAACACCACCTATTACAAAAGCATGGGTCACACAATTATTAACTTGCCAGCATGGTGATATGAAATCTGCAAATGCAAGACAGATTCGAAAAGTGAACGTGTAATTTCAATGTGAATAATCCTTAGAGCATAGAGTAATGCTCGGCCTGACTTGGATTGACGAAGCCCTGCAGGAGACAAAGCACAGTGTTGGCCAGAAAGAAGCTGCTAAATGCACATAGCCATTGCTTCTGCCATTCTGCAAAGAGGATGAAAAGACACTCCTCCATTCGTTACTCACGCAGGTCAGAACATAGTGAACTCTGGAATATTCAAAGTTATAGCTCTGTAGAATAAAACCCTAGAGCCCAAGAGCTCGACATGTGCATGTTAAATACAAGGGCCATAAAATAGGGGCTATATTGTGCCCCCTCAATTAAGAGCTCAAAGAGTCATCTTGGCCATTGAAACAATTGGGGAAAATTGGATGGCATAAAAACCATCCAAACATGGGGCTAAACTATTAGAAATATAAAATTAGGACACAAGAATACAGTGCGCACTCTAGATGTACGCTTTAGTACACCCCACGAAATACGATCACCAAATCATATAAAAACCATAGGGAAAAGCGTACAAAAATACAAAAGAGACCCCCTGTTATTATGCTAGATATACTTGTACAGTTTGACAACATTCTTATTACTGCCACAGTTTTTCCTTCAAAAACCCTTGGGGGAGGGATAGGAGGGGGGTTAAACCAAATAGTAATAAGTTTGATGCGCTCCTTCTGGGTCCCATAGGCCGATTGGTGTCAGTGGACGATAAAAATCATTCTTCTTCTTCTTCTTCTTTTTTGAAGAAAAGGAAATTTTTATTTATATAATAAAAAGTATAGAGTACATTGTTTCAAACTTCACATAGGACTACTACGGAAGTAACCTCAACATTTTCGTATTAGAATGTATCCTACTCTAACATGGACAACTATGTTTCGAAAATGGTGTAGCCAACTGGCCCGCCAAGGCCACTAAAAAATATCCTCATTACATATAACTTCAAACTTGGAACCTAGTTCGATGCATTTGCTAAGGATATATTATACATGATGACTATTGTATTTGTTTGATGTCAATGTTTTATTAGAGCTATATATTTCTGGCACGTCTAGATAAAATAGATCAGCTGTTGACATCCTTAAGAAAATGACAACTGGCAATTAGCATGTTAGCTTTAACTCATCTCACCGTTTAGAGAAAATGAATTAGTTTTTTGACATGCTTAAGGAAATGACAATTGGCAATTAGGATAATAGCTTTGACGACAGGGTCAGTTTCTTGCCATCAACTGTTCGTCGGGGATGCGCGCAAGGAATGTACTGAGAAGAGGTGGTTAATAGTATGGTCCAAGCCACAGATGTGGTCCTTTTGTTTTGCCAGGGTGTTGATTGGGATGTTATCGACAGTATGAAGGCAAGGATTCAGAAGCAGAAGCAGAAGCAGAGGATGTAATTTCAAAGAGGATGATTAACAATTGGAACAGTGGCATGTGAGTTTAGCATTTGGAAGCATAGGTGTGGACTTTGGGTAGTCAACAATTAGCACGTGATTTTTTTTAATTATTTTTTTTGGCGGCTGGCCACTAAAAAACTAGTCCAGCGTGGCCAAAACCTGGATTTTGTTGGACGAAGCTTAGCCGCTAAAAAGATCTCCGAACTTAAGAATGCTCATGGCTTGCCACGTGTCCGGATCAGATTCCGTTAAACCCGCTTTTATATTTATTCTTCCGCCCCAAGCTCTGGCTATGGCGGATCAATCCGTCCTCTTTACTTCCACATTCTTTTTTTTTTTTCTATTATTTTTCTTCGCCATGTGCCGCATTAATTCATCTCCGATTGGCCAGACCCTTAGTTTTTCTTCTGCTTACTCTACCACAGAGCCTTCTTATCATCGTTCTGTTTCTTCTGAATCGATCCCTTCTACACTTCGTCATTGGTTTTCCGTTCAAGCTTCGGTTTGCTCTTCAAATAATGGCGATGGAATCGGATCTGCTGCTTTAAATGGTAAGCTTACTTTCTTTGCATATGGTTCCTCTGTTTTTGGGGGTTCTCTGTTTTTTGGGTTTTTTGTTTGTTGCTTGTTCTTCCGATTCAGTCTATTTCTTTTTTTGATTTATCAGGTCAGGAGCAGAGCTTCTCGCCTACTGATAGTGCATATGCCGATTCTACCTCTGATGATACATCTGCTGCAAAGAGCCCGAATTCTGGCGTAAAATGCAGCACGAAAAAATCCCGATTCATTGGTGTTAGACAGAGAAGATCTGGCAAATGGGTTGCAGAGATCAGAGACCGGTTTCAGAAAACCAGACATTGGTTGGGATCTTTCAATACTGCAGAAGAAGCCGCCCATGCCTATGACGCAGAAGCAAAGCGGATTAGAGGTAAAAAAGCCAAGCTTAATTTTGCTGAGAAGGCCCCTCTAGATCAAACACAAAATTTGTGCATTGAGAGAGCTAATAATGATCTCAAATATGATCAGAAGCATGATTGTACTTTGAATCAATGTGCTTTGTTACAGATGCCCCGAATTGGGGACGATTATACTGATCTTAGACAAGAATCGAGGTGTCAAGGTCGTAATTACGAGCAGATTATGCCATTTTCCGATCGATCAATGCAGAAGACAGAGGGATCCGAAACAGAGCGTCTGTGCCTTGATGAAGAGAGCAAAGCTTTCCAGGAGATTAATTCTGATATATTTTCAAATTTTCCAGAAGATTTTGTGTTCGAATTTCCGCCAGTGCAACATCAGTGGCTTGAAAACGATCTTCATGAAGATGCAGGGTATGATGATCGTATGCGTATCTGGGATTTTGAATGAATTTCCTCTCCGGCTTTAACCCGGTCCCTTTCACCTTGCAAAGTTTGTAAATACTTCATTTTTTATTTCCTGCCGGATTTGCCTAAAAATCTTGGAATAGTTGCTTACAATGAATAACTTACTATGAGTATATGAGTGCTGCTTTTCGAATACCACATAAAAAGTGTGTACTATCAAAAGTACTGTCAGAAGCTTGTTTTGTGGTACTACATAAAAAAGTACTAGGCTAGGATCTAATTTGTGGAAAAAAATTCTTATGCAATATCAATTGAAACTTTTTTTTAGGAACAAACCCAACAATACTCAACATAAGATCCTCTAACTCGGCTATCCAACATGGAGTGCTGTATATATACCCGACGCCATAATGTTTAAGCTACTGGTATATCCATGGTATATTTGGGTCTTTGACATGTTATAGCTAAGTCACACAAAAACACACAGCATTTTTGTGGATTTAACGGATTTTTTGAGATTTAGGGCTAGCTTAAACATGCCCACGTCTGACATTTACAACGTTGGATCCAACATATTCAATATAAGCTCAAGGTAAGAGCTCCTTCATCTTTTGTTCTTTTTAGTGGAGAGTAAAACAACCCACTAAATTTTAGTCTATAGAAGTTGGCAATTCAACAATTTTACATTATGTTTTGGGCACGCCCAAACATAAAATATCAACTAGCCCATGTCAACTTTGCTAACTCAGAAAATATCTCCAACTTGCACAAATATAAATTTGCCAGTTAACAATGGCGGCCGACAACAATAGCCGCCATTTATTTGTAAAGCATTTTGCACAAGCAATAGACTTAGATAATATAAGCATGTTCATGTACTGGCAATACGTTGATTATTTACTATTTACTCGTAGATTCAATGAAAGATTCCAATAGTCATTGAATCAGGTCTATTGGTAGTGAATCTATGAATACATTTTAGTATCTATTGACAATTTGTGCGCTATGGAAGGACATTGTGCACGAGACAACATATTCCATTGATGGGTTTTTCTATGTAACAAAATGATAATCCAGTGGATGTTAACAATTCTTTTCTCATTTTACTATGTAGGATTTGTATACATTTATATAAAGTGCTTCCTTTATTTATCAAATGTAGCACGAGCACAATCATATAGGTAAATGTATGAAACATGGTATTTAATAGTGTTGCCTAATCCTATGAGACAACAACGGAATTAACCTCCATATATCTATGATTGTAAATTATATTGTAGTCGGATTTGTGAATGGTTTCTTTAGAGACTTTTAGCATCTCCTTGGCACATCGAAGGACGATGTATTTTGGAATATATTTTTTAGATTAAAAGCATCAAACCAAGTGTTGAATTTTGTTTTCCGTTCATACCTTGACGGTTCTTTTACTAAATTTCTTTTACCAAGTGTGGCTCATGTCTTGACAGTTCTTTTACTAAATTTCTCAATATCAAGCAATTTCTCCAATCTACATTGTATATAGAGATAAAGTGAATGTCATGCAAAATTAAGATGTGTAGAATACGTAGAAACATGATCCGCATATCTCTTTGGCTTCTCAAGTTCTTCAATTACTTCTTCTTGCCTTCTACCCATAAAAACATACAAGTCCAGATCTTAGAATTAAAGTTTGATAGCCAGACTACGGAACCACAACAAAAATGTCAAGAACTAGGATTAGCAATGTTCTCTACAAATTCAGCTTTTTTCAAGTCTGGAGGCTTCCATCAAAGGCTAGTTATGATAAAAAAATATGTCAGTGCAATTTCATTTAGCAAGATCTTTAAGCTTAAAAAAAACAGGACTTACATTGCCTTCATTCTAGACTCTACTAAACGGATAATCCTCTTAAACATTCCTTACAAATGACTAGAAGAATGAATAAGCAACAAGGAGAATCCAAAACGGTATCCATAAGTGAAATGTAGTAGGGTAGAACTAATGATATTCTATTATAATATCAACCTGATTACTTCCCCTGACTCAGTAGTGAGCATTTCCGTGCATGTTTTTTCAACAACAATTTGTACACATTTTCATAATCATATTATTCGTTCGAATTTCTATTCCCTTTAGTATTAATCTCATGCTACCTACATTCCAAACCACTACTACATCTTGCTTAGCAATGATTCACGCCATTTTGCTAAAAGAGGAAGCATAGCTAGCATATGATGCATCCACCATCCCAACAGATGCCTCCTGAGAAGAAGAAACACTCCAGAACTTCCAAGCAATCGGCAACGACACCCAAGTAACAAGTCGAAGTGGTGGAAGGGAACATTTTTGGAAGTTTTCTAATTTTCTTGGCTGTTGCTCTGAAGAACAAGTCAAGACTCCAGCATGTTCATCTAACATGCCCGTAAGAAGAAGAAAAGAACATCGGAAGCAAGAAAGTAAAAAGCGGATGATCATCACATAAATAATAATCTTCCATGGTTGGTAGCATACCAAACCTTGGGTAATCAAGAATTGCCATAGCCTCTCTGGGCTGCATGCCCAACTAGGAAAGAGACCTAGACCGCCATTGGAACAAGATTGCGTATTAAATGGGAGAAAATCATCGAAATAGGAGCAAAAAGAATATTCCTTACAGATTCCTTTTTTTTTTACAAAAAGGGGATAAAATGAGGTAAAAGAAGGCGTATAAAGTTGTATTTTGACCCCCCCTCCCCCGTAATGATTAATTTTTTTATGCAACGAGAGAATTGGCTTTGTGAAAGTGACTGTTTTTCATGCAACTAGAATTTTTCTGAAGTATGTTTTTAAAGAGAACCTCTAATGTAAAAGAATACAACATTTAATAAAAGATTGAAGTGAAGTCTGTAACTGGAATTGTAGTATTTTCAAAATTTGAAGATAAAATCTTCATATTCACATGCAAAATTTACAGTCTTTTTCTAAGACTCAATTATGTGCAAAGGTGTGAGAAGTGATGAGGGAGGGATCTAGCACGTCATCATATTCATTTATGCCACTCTCATCAGCTTCACTTCTTTCACTATCACTTGAGGAAGTGCTTGAGTTATCTTCCTCTTCACTATCAACAGATGGTGAAGCATTGCCACCACCACTCCCTTCTTCATCCTCTTCCTCGTAATTACAAGCTTTTTTAAGCAAATTGATCGTCCTTTGGCGTAGACAATTGTCAGATTTCAATTTAAAATCATAGCACAATATTGTCACGTCACTTAGGTTCAGCTCATCCCTACAACCCACTTCCTTGGACTTTCTCCCCTTTCCTTGAGTTCTCATTTCTAACTCATACCTACCTTCAAAAGCATTTTCTGAACGTGTTGCAAGCCAATGAATCTTGAGTTTAGTTATTAAGCCTTCCTCCTTGACTGTGTCAAGTACTAGGTCGACCTTTGTCATCCTCCTCAGTTGGAAGAGCAATCAGCATACCTTTGGCAATTTCTGTGACATTATCTTGAGGCTCATTCTTGCGTCTTGGTCCGAGGTACATGACTCGGTCTTCGTCTTCCTCTACTGCAGGTGCCATTGCAGCATTGCTAGGACCTGCCTGGTTCTCGGGTTGCTGAAAGGTGTTAGGCCATTGAAACGGTTCTTGCAACTGTCTTAGAGCTAGGTTTTGCAAAACACTTTTCTGTTCAAGAAAGAAATTTCTCCACCACATCTAGTCTTCTTCTAAGAAGTACTTAAAGCCTGAGGAAATTCTATTTAATTGTGGTGTACTTCTTTTCCTGTAAGAAGCTTTGTCCATCCTTCAAGTAGAACTTGATGTGATGTTAAAAGGTGAGATCATTCAACTTGTTCACAACTTGTCCTCTATCTAAACGTTGAAAAAAAACAAACTCTTTGAAATCAGCAGTCTCTTTGAGAAGTTTAACCACTGGAATGGGAGTGTAAAAATCTTCAATGATTCGAAGACAAAAGCTTTCTTCCTTCTAAGGCGCACGGAAAATCTGTTGAACATCTGGTCTATTTGATCGTGAATGTGGCCTACAAGTAAGAATCCGAGCTTTACTTTTCTGAAGATCCCTAGCTCTACAAGCATGGCACAATAAGCAAAGAGTGTCTGATTCTTGTTCTCCCTTGTAGTGTTGTCAAGTTGCAAGTAGAGCACTGGTGGTAATTGCTCTTGCTCGCACAGAACCTTGTTAAGAATTGTAATTGTGAGATTCGGGTCACCATGCAAGTTTGGATATGTCAACAATACATTGCACTTTAGACTTCCTTTGAAGACCATAGCTCCTACAAGGTGGACCTTAACAAAACATTCCCTTGGTACATCTTTAGGAATATTTAAGAAATGGGGTAGAGTTGTCTTTTTTTTATCCTTTCCATCAATTACAATAGACATATATTGCAGTGGATATTCGAGAGCTTTTTTTCTGTGCTTGGCAAGCTTTCTTCTCTCGGCTGGTTGTTGTTCACGATGTTTGGCAAGGTTCTGCTGTACAATATCTGTAGAAGGAATGAGGTCAAAACAATTTTGGGAAACAACTGTGAGATTAGAGAATTTGAACGTAATTCTTTCGACCTCTGTCTTTGCAGATTCTCGTTGGCTCTTTAATTCTGCATATCTTGAGCAAACAAACATTCTATATCTCCTGGGAATTTTCACAAGATCAAATTCACTTTTCCATGGTCTGGTGAAGTGTGAGTAAGAGATGTGCTGTGACTGAATACATGTCTCTTTGTCTTCTTGGAAGACATTATTTTTTGTGATGTTGTCTGTCAAATGGTACATGTTACTGTTAGGCAGCTTTTCACATGTTTCTCTGAAGTATTTTTCCATCCAAGGCACAATAGCTAGAGCATGCATTGTTATAACTCGGCTTGGCCCACAATGATCATCAATTGCAGCGTTTTTATCCAGGCTTTTTATGTATTCAAGACATTCTAGTGGCCCCCAAACGGTGGACAACCATAAAACATTTCTGGCACACTTGTTCATGGTAAATATAATGAAGTCGTATTTAATTAAAGTGGGACTCATTCCATTCCCACTTTTTTTCGGAACCCTGTTAATTTACACGAAAAGGAGCACCCCGACCCGAAAACTATCCTTAATTCGAATTTTTGTCTGTTATTGTGCATCCAAGCTTTCTTCCAGTTTTCCCTGGATAGCGAGTCGAGAACAAGAACAATGCAACTAAAATAAAGGAAATTCATTAAAGATTGAAACCAAAGCTCTAGTTGAAAAAGAATTTTTATTAATAAATTGAATAGGTACAATGTATTTTACATCGGACGCAGAGACCATGGCGGTCTTGCTGTCACTACAGTTACATCATCGTGGTAGGTGGTCCACCTAAGGGGATTAACTTGCGGCGCTTCTTCACGCCGACTGTAAGCCTTGGGGGCAACCTGAAGAGTGTGGAATGCCTCACGTGGAGGTGCCTCTGGAGCCACCGGCTGACCTGTCCACCCGACTTCTCCACTCTCCTCCCGCAGCTTTTCATCGAATATGCTCCATCCCCAACCCCCGTGGATGTTATGCAATGCTTGCAAGATGCTTTGAGCTTCCTGGACTTCATGAAATTTCTTCGCGTCTTCTTTATCTTGAAGGTGTGCATGGCGTCTGCATTCACGAGTAACCTTATCCCAAAGGCCGGGCAAAAGTGTAGCGTGAGCGGGATCTGTACCAGAACGGTATCTGTACTGGTGCCGCCTGGAGCAGTCTCTGAGATGCCTGAACGGGATCTGTACTGGTGTCAGATCTATGCCTGAACCACCTGGAGCAAGGAGAGTCTATGATTAACAATTACGGTGCCATTAGTCAAAACGAAGAAAAGAATGGTGAAATCAAATTACAATAGAGAACATTCATTCCATATAACTGCATCCAATCACGTGAAAAGTAGTGTCTTTCTCGACTCGCAAGTCGAGAAAGGCCGGAAAAGTCAAAGTACAACCATTCCCATTAGAATATGGTTGCATCCAATCACACATGGAAGCATACAAATGGTTGCGTCAACGAGACAAGCAGTGCCTTTCTCGACTCGCGAGTCGAGAAAGGCCCAGGAAACCCAATGTACAGCCATTATCATAATAGATTATGGCTGGATACAGTCACACAAACAAACATACAAATGGTTTCATCAACAGGACAAGCATGCCTTTCTCGACTCGCGAGTCGAGAAAGCCAGCGAAAACTCAATATACATGTATATTCATTACAAAACATAGTACATTTCTTCACGTTTCTTTACAATATTCACACAATTTGACTATCTGAAAGCAGAGGTCATTCTTCTTGATCACCAAAATATTTGTCGTCCATAGCTTTCATGATCGCGCGGCTCTCTGGATCGGGTTCCTTGAGGCTCGGATAGTTCGTAATCACATCGGCCACAAGAATGGCAAAGAGGGATTCCGCCAAGACAGGACAAAGTCCGAAAGACAACCACCTATCCGTCTCATACTCTTCTGGTTGATAAGTCTTAGCAATGATTGTATTTTGCGAGTTATGATAGCACTTGTAGGCGGAGTCGTCTATGATCAGCGCGGTTGTGTTTGCCATAGTCCCGAATTGTTCATAAACCCCCGCCCAGCCTTTTCACCATAATATGCTTCCCCTTTGTGATGGCTGGATCGAGGTCTGACACATGCTCGACCCTTTTGTTTCCCCAAACAAACTTGAACTTCAAAACTGGAAGGCCGAGAACACCAAGAACATTGACAATATTTTTCTTTGCCATACAAGGCCATATGGCCACTTCGAATCCCCCGTTCGGGCACCATTCAACAATTTCCTTTTGCTCTGGGCCTCGGATACACGATTTTATATGCGTTTCGCTGGCGGGATCCGCGAGATGTTAAGCTCGTGGACGTCTTTATCGCGGATATACCGCAGCTAATACTCCATTGACGCCAAATATTACAAGCTTGGTAGGACCAAATTGGATCCCGCTTGAGTTTGGCTCACGACCGATTTCCGTTCATCGGGATCCATATGCAGGATCATTATTTTTTCAGGTCCTTTCTGGCTGCCCGCAGTGTCTTGCTCTTGATTGTCTTTGGGGAGTGCATTGTCCTCCTCGCAACGTGAACCGCCACTAGATATTGTCAATGATCCGGAGTCGTTGACATCGATCTCCCTGAAATGATGACAGATGTCAGATAGGAAACGAGTTTTCTCGACTCGCGAGTCGAGAATGGAAAAAAGTTAAAAGTCCCAAAAGGTTTATCGACTCGCGAGTCGAGAAACACCTAGAGAGCAAAGTGAACTCACCTCAATCTCAGATTCTCAAGAATTAGTTCCCCAGCATTCTGGTCTAAACCTTCGACATTCTCGCCTCCGCCATGTTTCTCTCCCTCGCCTCGGGTGTTTCTTCGCCATCATCGCCCCATCGCTTCCATTTGTCTTCCTCCCTTTGAAATGCTCATGAAGCAGATCCGTGTATGATGAATGGTTTCAACCATGTCCTTATTTCCAACCACGGATATAGGTTTCATTCCATAAAGCATAGCCCCCCGAGAGAACAGCCATTCATGTACCACTCGTGATACAATTTGATCTTCCTCGACCAAGTTGGTTATGAAGTACTTGATAACTCTTGGCCGGATAGGAATTCTATGTATAGAACCCGCCGCACCATCATTGCCGACTTTGTCCATCGATGGCACATCCTCCATAAACCGCCGCCCTTCCGTGGTTCCATCGCTCTTGAGAAATCATGAAACCGCCGAGATAATGATGTTCGCTAGACCACCACTTGTCCAGTCTACAGCCGATCTTGAAACCAAAACCAAAACTATATTGGCAAAAGCTTGTGCCTTCGGCAAGCCAAGTCTACACTCATGTTCAAGTTCGTGATATGGAGTACAAGATCTTGTTGGTGAAGTTAATATCACCGCCCATTGGGAGACAACAATTTGTCCGATTGCCCGGCATGCAAAAGACAAAGAAACCGAAAGTATCCAGTCGGTCATGTCCGTGACACGCCTTGTACCATTGCTCTATGTCAGCTTTGTCATAAAAAAGGGTGGGGTCTTCGATCATGTTGATAGCAAATAGTGCCATGGGCCCAGGTGCCAGTTCCAGACCACCAAATCCCTTGTGTCCCAATGTTACCAGAAATGGAGGGGAGCTATCATCGCCTCAAATGGGACCACCCCGAATCCAAGCTTCCTCTTCAGAATTGCCATAGCACGTTCAGGGAAGGGAAGGGTTTTGACGTTACGCTTTAGCTTGGTGTTGATGTAGGGTTGACATAGACGGTTCAATTCCTTCATGTCTTCCTCATCAAGGGCAGCCTTTTCCTTGTAGTAATCAAAGTCATGGTATTCATTGGAAGCAACATTGCAGAACTCCGTGATGCCTTCTTCCAACGCACGCCGTCTATTTAGGACTGTGGCATAATCCTTTGCATCCTGCATTTTTGAGCTTCTACTTTTCCTTAGCAGGATTGTTCCATCCAGGATTCTGCCCTGTAGATCAAGTGTTTCCTTGTCGGTCAGGCCCTGTATCCTTTTCATAAATTGCCTGTCGAACAACTTTGGGTCCGGCCTGCATGGAAATTCTCCATTGCTGTCCTTCAGCTTGCCTCTTGTCCATTGAGCCCATATCTCAGTCCATTTCTCCCAGACCGCGTCAGCGCTAAGAATGAGGTCATATTGGTCTGAGAGAGACTCCCTGCCCTTTCTTGGTGTTCTCTTTTTCTTTTCCTCTTCATCCTCCCCCTCATCATCTTCCTGGCCTTCCAGCAGAACATATCTGCAGAGTGACTCAAAGGTCTTCCACTTATCCGAGGGAGCCCTGTTTCCTTTAGGACGCTGAGGACAACCCAATGCTTTCCACTGTTGCCGAGCGTGTATGATCTGGTCAGGATACGGGCTGCATTCAGTAAATGTCCCAATGTTAGAGCATGGAAGTAAACACTAAATAGGAGGATGCAGGGGGTTTCTCGACTCGCGAGTCGAGAATACCCACAAGGAGAGGAGAAAACATAGGAGAGTCAAGGCCAGAGCGAAAGCATCGCGCATTCCCAAATCTTTGCTTTCACGCCTCTTCGAACGATGCAACTTAGGATATAAGCTAAGCGACATTGCCCGAAGAGGCGGGGAAAGAAAGATTGGGAAAGCTCGATGCTTTTGCTCTTCAGCCATTAATCTCCAATGTTCTCTCTTTTACCCTTGGGTTTCTCGACTCGCGAGTCGAGAAAGTGAGAGGAGCACAAGGAGAAGATTCAAGGGACTTTCTCGACTCGCGAGTCGAGAATACCCTCGGGAGAGGAGAGAACATGCGAGAGTGAAGGCCAGAGTGAAAGCACCGCTCATTCCCAAATCCTTTCTTGCCGCACCTCTTCGAACGATGCAACTTAGAATAGAAACTAAGCGACATTGCCCAAAGAGGCCGAGGAAGAAAGGATGGGAAGGTTCGATGCTTTCAGTCGTCGACCATTAATCTCGAATGTTCTTTATCGCCGGGGTTTTCTCGACTTCATGAGTCAGAAAGTCCCTTTAATGTTTAATTTCCTTTTACTTCGATTGGGTTTTCTCGAAGTCGCGAAGTCGAAAGCTCTCCGCATCCTTTGATTTTTCAGTTCCCTGCTTTTCGACTGCGAAGTCGAGAAACCCCTGAAAATCCTGAAATGATAGGATGTTAGGGCTTTTCGATTCGGGCGAAGTCGGAAACCACCGAATCGAAAGTTATTTACCTTATGTAGCTGGGCACTCGCCGCTATTGTGTTCGAAGTGGCTAATGCCGCCAGCTTCGGTTGTCGGCGCTCCGCCGAGAGAACTCGCGACTCTCGCTGGCATATCTATCCTTGATCCTTTTGCGGCACCTCCTTCTCTCACCGCAATACTTTGTAACCGCCCTCACCGAATCGCTGACCATCTACTACCCCCTTAACCGGACGTCTTTTCCCTTCGTGTCTTCCTCGGACTTCCAATGAACAACCGACCTGGCCGACTGGCTGAAAGGTATAACATCCGCAGTATTGGATCTGCAATAGGATGTCGCACCATCGTTCGTAATCTCGAGCATGTGTGCGGATTAAATTGCGGGTTGAACAAGACGGCTTCTCCTGCAAACCTTCGTGTGTCCGATGTCCAAAGAAGCAGTTTGTGTGATATTCCCAACGGATAATACCGGAGCCACCGGCCGCAGCTCGCTTCCATTTTCTCAGGCCCCCTCGCGGAAATCATGATCTCGCTCATCCGATCCATTACCGGGAGTTTCCCATATCTTCGTCCGCTTCATCATCCGATTCTCTCGTGTGATGTCATCTCGATGATCCGAGGTCCCGTCCCGGAGATTTCTCTTTATGACCCACAACTTCCTTCAGAATCGCCGAGTGTCAGAGTTCAAAGACACCGAAGTGAAGCTCCCCGTGTTGAACGCTTTTTCCCTCGACTCGGAAATCTCCATTCCAAGCTCCCCGGATGTTAGGGTTCCGCCTCCTTCATCCTTTCCAGATCCTTCCACCCAAGGTTCTCGACAGCTTTAAAGGCGCCGCCTTTTGTGGGTGTCCTTCGCCTTTGCTCATTGAAGAGTGAGAATAATTTGAAACCGATAATTTCTTCGTGGTAGAACTTACTCTTCGGGCGCCTTCCACATACATTGTTAGATGCTTCGAACCGGGCGCAGAGATCTGAGAGCACAATGCCGACCTTCTTGTACTTGTCTCCTGAGCTCTTTCAGATCCCTTTGGTGGAGAAACAGATCTTTCTCCTTCCCACTTGTTGATACCTCGACATACCACCAAGAATCTGGCTGGTGTGTCAAGAAGCTCGCCTCCAATCCCTCGATGACGCTAAGAATGGAGTTCGCCGCTGATCACTAGTGAGTCCGCGGTGAATGCCGTGACTTCCAAAGGATGGATCAAGAAAGGTATTCCACCAAAGAAAACCTCGAGCTCAACCGAGCGCTCGGTTTTTCCTCTTGCCGCCGCTAGAACCAGCTTTTTCGCCTCCGGGCCGCTTGGACGGAAGTCGCCATGTCGTCAGTATGCCCCCAGATCTTCTTTCCCCGCCAACCCTTCAGAATTAAGCCTCCTCCGCTGGAGGTTTTAGGACTGCACGTAAAAGGTCCAAGCGTGTTCTTAAATTTGAATTTAAGGACATACAATCATTTAAGAAAAAAAGCGGGCTATGGTACAAAGACGGTCGGCTTTAGCCCGCCCATACACCATTTCAAATTGATTCACATCCGTGGATTTAGTGAGCGCAGTGGTAGCTTATCTTCACCGCGCATTGGCGAATTTAGAGTTGGGAGGCGAGCATCGACCGTAGTTTTACTTCGGAATGGCGCCACGACGCGGGGTAAGCTCCTCACAGCGCTTTGCTCGCGGTATTTTTTTCTAACCGCCTTATTGCAAGTAGTTGATTTGATCGATGAGCACCGAGCTAAGGTAGCAAGCGAGAGGAGCCGCTGACACGGAATGCTACATCGCAACGCCATGGAACGGGGATACACGGAGAATCGCATTGATACAAGTGTTAGATGCGAATGCACTCTTGATGAGACCGATTTAAGAAGCAAAGACTCTTGGTGAGGCCGCGGATCCGCCATACAATGGCCCAAGGAATTACCGCGTGAAGAGGTGAGTTTCGTGAGATGCCTCGTTATTTTGTGTGTAGAACATGCCGCCCCGGGTTTAGATCATGGGACCGCTCATAAGCTCGAGGGATTTAATGTTTCCTTGTCGAGCATTTTCAGCTTCGAGATGAATTACTCGGGTTGAGAGATGCTCAAGACTTTAAACAATGGATCGGGGGTAAACGGAAGAGTTCCGCTTTAGGTGTGTTTTTCTTAGAATGTTTTCTTCAATGTTGTATATGTTCAAATGCATCCCGCGGGTTAGCTCGGAGAGGCCTCCACCCAGTCCGGAACCACCTCTTTGCAATATTCGAGGAAGATGGTTCAAGGAGAGTGGCTCAGACAAAGCTAGAGGCACTTGGGCCTAAAAACGTAATACAAAGTGCTTAGTTGTAGAGGCCTGCTAAGATTAGTAGCTGCAGACAGTCGGGGCCACTTCCCTTCGCAATATTCGAAAGCAATATAGTTTGAAGGAGAGTGGCTCGCATCGCCCTGCAGTAACCCGGAGAATGCACTGAGCGGGCATTGCTATGTGGGAGCTGGGGCTAAGGGATTCTCGATTTTGCAGTCGAGAATGCAAGTAAGAACTCACATGCGCATTCTCGACTACTTAATCGAATGCCTTAGCCATCGTGAACCCGTGATAGTACACATGGAGGCCGGTTTTAAAGGCATTCTCGACTTCGGTGAATAGATGCGGAAGCTCGCGGTTTTCCCGTGGTTGGTTAGAGGCCTCCGCACTCAGAGCCTCCTCCCTTCGCAATATTCGACGAAGATGGATTCGTGCTGAGAGTGGCTCTGACTGGGTGGAGGCCACTGCGACTTCATACACAGCAGAATTGACTGCTAATGTGGGATTCGACTTCGAGTCGAATGCAAGTGTTGGTTTCCCTATGCATTCCTCGGCTTCGCAAGTCGAGAATGCCTTATGCCACTCCAGAACTCGTGATAGTACACATGGAGTGCATTTGAGTTAAGGCATTCTCACTCAAGAGCCGAGAATGCATACAGAAGAGCGTGGTTTCCCCTGTGGTTAGTTGTAGAGGCTCTCCACCCGCCCGAGCCCATCCCCTTCGCAATATTCGGACTAAGATGGTTCGAAGGAGACGGGCTCGACCGGTAGAGGCCACCGCGGGACTATACACGTGAGAATTGGCTGGCTAAGAATTGGTTGCGTCGAGGTTCGCAGATAGCCAAAGCCACTTCCCTTGAATATCCAGCAAGATAGTTTGAAGGAGAGTGGCTAAGACTGTCTGCAGGCACCTGTAGAATGCACTAGAGCCGGCACTGGTGTGTGTGAGATTAGCGGATGTTATCGACAGGTTAGAGGCATTGGCTAGGGATGACATTCTCAACTCGCGAGTCGAGAATGCAAGAATGCAAGATTTTCGACATGAAGTGTGAATCTCATCCAGCCAACAATCCAGAAAGTGTACATTCCCCGCTCTCGCCATGGAAGTTTAGACATTCTCGACTCGTGAGTCGAGAATAAGGCCCTGTACTTTCTTGATTGTTGGCAAGTCGAGGGATTCCCGACTCAGCCCGAGAAAGCCGGGTTCCTTCCTCGCGACCTCTCCTGCAAAGGAGGATATGCTGTGAGTGAAATTTTCAATCTTTATGGTAATTCCTATTTTAAGTTTCAGAAAGCAATTTCATGCATAGTTATGTTCTTTTATGAATCATAGACGGTTCTCTTCATCGTTATGCAATACTTTTCTTCCTATCTCTCAGGATTCCTAAGTCAGGTGCTTGCCACTACTATTAGTATCTAAGAACACTGATGCCTGTACAAGGTATTCAAGTAAACAACTAAACACAAGAAAGCACAAACAGAAAGCAAATCAAAAGGAAAGCAGTGAAGCAGCTTTGAAACAGCAGACAAATGAGAAAATATTAAGAAAAAAAAATACCTGGGAGATTTGTTGGATGAGGAGGAAGCTGCAGAGTTCAATTCCATTTTGCTACAGGCGTTTGCAAAGCAAGAGTAAGGATTTGTCGGGCTGGAAAATGTATCAGGGTATATAAAGAGGCTCTAAAAAAATAATAGGAGCAGCACAGTAGTAAAGGAATTGCAAAAAAACAATAAACAAGCAGTATAAGAATATAAAAACTTACAGAAAAGGTTTTTCACTTTCTTCTTAGGAAGTACTTTCTGCTGGCTAACTCAAATTGAGCCAAAACCTCGTCGCTGGATGCGTCGCGATCCGTCGACCACGCTACAGTCATAAGATTGCTTCGGAAATGCAGGAGTCGATCGAGCGCCAAGGCGGAACAGGGGAACAGGCGGCTGCCGGAGTCGGAACAGGGGAAGACAAAGAGGAATGGAAGGAATAGGGTCATGGAGAAGAGGTAGAGGGTGCGCTTATTTCTGGCTGCACCCCGAAACCTTGAAAAAGTGGCATTTATGACACCCTAGAGTCACGGTGTGGCATGCCATCCGCGGACTGGATTGTCGACGCGGGCCATGTCAGATGTCGCTGACGAAGGGCCACGTCAGCACAATCATGAATTCAGGGAAGACAATGTTTTAATGCTTTTTAATGGTTAATGTTAAATGTTTTAATGTTAAATGTTAGTGTTAAAAGTTTTAATGTTTTTAATGGTTATAAGGTTATAATGTTTTAATGCTTCTTAATGGTTGATGTTAGCCAAGATTTCAATGGTTTTTAATGGTTATATGGTTTCTAATGGTTATATGGTTTCTAATGGTTATATGGTTTTTAATGTGTGCTCTTTCATTCAGGGAGCATGTGAGATGAGCAAAATGGAGCCAAGGAAGCCCAGCACAGGCCATTGCCCTAGGCTCCAATGGAGGAAGATGGATTGCTTGTTGTTGCACCCTTGCAACGAGACGGTATTTGCAGAGGGCATAATAACTGCAGTTGATCCTTTTGATAGTGTGAATGATGAAAGGCTGGGAGATGATCATCTTGGAGTTGGCATTGTGAAGCTTCTTATCGAAGTTGATACAATCATGTCCCAGGGAAGCTCTAGTGATTGCATTGTGTGCTCTGGGTTGCTGGAGTCCCAAAGTTAGTTGAGATGGCCAATTAGATATATTACACACAAGAATGGTGATAGTCTGGAATGCCCTACTGAACTACATACCCCAAGGCCCACCCAAGGCCATGTGGAAGATTTGGTGGTCGATGAGCATCCTTTGATCACAAGGAAGAGACACTATGTTTTTCATAAAAGGCAGCCACGGGTGCCCAAGAGGCCTAGAAGTGATAAATATTTAGAAAGGATGGAAAGTATTGCCCCAACCAAAGAAAACCTAGAGGCAATTAGGGGACAAGAGTGTTGCAACCTAGATTGCACAGTGCAGTACAGTGTGGATGACCTCGTGCAGATAAGGTCCCAATACATTGGACAGCTTCAAAAAGATAGGATTAATTTCATCTATTCCTTGTGTAGGAATTCCAGCTATGATGAAAACACAGGAAGGCTACAATATCAATTGAGGGGCATGAAGGTATGTATGAGAGCATTGAGATGGATTCTTGGGGTGAGCAAGTCTTCATTCTACAGATACTGGGAACAGGTTAGAAAAGGGCACAGTTTGTTCCAACATGGTAATGCACTCACTTTGAAACCTAGAGAAAATACTCTCAAGGCCATTGCAGTCTTCGAGAGCTTTGTGAGATACATGTCTCAATCTATGCCCCACAAGTCGAAGGTGAACGAGCACGGTGTGCGAGTGGTGCAAAGGGTGTTGCCATAACACTAAAGCATGAATTCATTATTTAGATAAAAAAGCGGGATTTTGAGAATTTTGAATAAGCTCATCTAGGCCCACCATAAGCAAAAAGTGGTTCAGCTTAGTTTAAATTTGTCCCGCTCACATTGGGCGGGACAATTTGAAATTTGAATATCTAAATATTATATAGGCGCATAGCTTGCCAGCGCCCATGTTGCTTGGCCACATGGAGCTCGGAACTCCAAGCTTGAAGGTCGAACAAAAAGTCGCCAGCCCTAACTGGGGTCGCCATAGCCGGAATAGGAGATCGCCATAGCCGAAGGTAGGAATAGCACTAGTTTCGGCCTAAATCGTGGAGCATACAGAGGCGGCCATGGGCAAAGCATGCATTTTGAGCAAAGCCATGGCCATGAGCAGAGCTGGCATTTTCAGCAGACTGTAGGCATGTATTCTTTGCAACAAATTTCTCTGATTGTAAGAGAAATGTTTATTCAGGCATATGATGAGTTCGTCGGATTTTTTGAATGAAATTTGCAGCTATGCCCTCCTGATATTCCGATCTGCGATTCTATCAGGGAGCTCCTTCTATCCCTTTTTTGTGCAAAAATACCATGTGAGCCTTTTCTGCTTAGCCTGCAAATGCAAATTTAGAAATAATATTGTAACTGCATGCGATGCAGATCCGGTGTGCTCAGATTGAGGTATGGTTGGATAAGACGCTTCGTTCTCGTCAGCATCAAAAGGTATTCTTATATCGACAACTTTGCTTATCAATTGGCTTGTTGCAGACAATTACAGTTCAAAATTCCAGTAGTTGACTATCCAATGCGTCTTCTTACTCTTCTGGAAGCTTTATGTATGCCATCTCTCCCAGCATAGCAACATCAAGAATAAAATTTTGCGAAATAAAACGTATCTGGTTAAATATTGACAGGCCATACTATTTTTTCTAAGGATTGCATATAAGGTAAATTCTTGCTCCATTGGATCGCTATGGCAATTTAGTTGAGCGTAAAAAGGTGTAGAGAGCTATGGGTCTGCTCAGCAAGATCGCCATAGCGATTTTGTTGAGCATAAATTTTGGTTTTTTTGATAAGTTGTATTCTTTGTATATTAATAATTTCTATTAATGGACAAGATATATAGACTCCGTAAATGCAAAAATAAGCAAGCTATTTTATCCGTGAGTGTCCAATGTGCTTTCATTTTTTGTTCAAGAAGATCGCAATGGCGATCTTTGCAAGCTTTTCATGTATAAAATTTGTAAAAAGTATTACACTATCTTGTATAAAATTGCCTTAAAATGTTCATATATTGGTTTCTTATGATAAAGAAGATCGCAATGGCGATCTGTTCAACCTTTTTTGCATGTTTTTTCTTGTCCAATGAGGTCCTCATAGACTTCTTTTAGCGATTTATATGGGCAGTGCAACCTATTTCGAGGTCAACGAGAATTCCAAATTTCTCAAAGTAACTAATTCGTGCTTACTATATCCAAAAGGAGTGCCTTAAAGAGGTCAACTCCATCCTAGAAACTACTGGAGGTAGGCCTCTTTCTCAATCACATTTCAGTAAGTTATGGAGCACTCACTTCTCAGACGCGAGTGTCCTGCAACACATGCCATTCTCAAAGTGCAACACTTGCATTCAACTCAAGGATACACTTGCATCAACTGCAATAGAGAAAGAAAGAATGGCAATTAGGGAGCAATTTGCAGATCACCAAACGGACCAAATATCATGTAGACAGTTGTATTGGCAGTGGATAACATTTTCTGAGATGCAGCCGAACAAATTTTTGTGTATAATTCATGATAAGATGGACCAACACAAGACTTTCTTGCCAAAGCTAGATCCTTTACCAAAGCGTTGTCAAAACGCTTTTCAGATGAAAGTAAGTCTGGCGGGTGTCTTAACACATGGTCATGGAACTGGAACATATGGTCATTTTGTGCTTGATCTATGGAGGGATGATCCAAACTTCCATGTGAGCTCTATTTTCAAGTGCTTGAGAACACTAGAGAAAGGATCGATAGAAGTAAGGAGGTATTCCCCTTCAGCACCCATTTTTGAGGCTTTGATGGATGATCAACCGCTTTGTTACCAAAGGCAGATAAAAAAGCTCACATCCAAGGTTGAATCAAGGAGGACTTGGGATGATTTCCCCTTACTTGAGAAACCACTGCCTGAGGAGCTATGTGTTCAATTGGACAATTGTTGGAAAGAAAACAAGAATAGATGGATGTTTGGGGCAATGTCATACTTGACAGCAGTGGGAGTATTCAAAGTTGTGAAAGTGGGATTCATGATGGTTGGGCATACACATGATGATATAGATGGATTCTTTGGAACTTTCTCCACCAAGCTCAAGAGAGAAAACGTGACTAGTCTCCCTGAACTAATGGATGTGTTTGAGAGCTGCATTGACCCCAACCCAATGGCTTTCTTGATGGATGAGGTTGCAGATTGGAAATCATTTGTAGAGGGATACTTGCTAGATGGTAAGGACCAGTTGACAGGACACACAAAGCCACTTCAGTTCAAGTTTTGGGTTAGGGATGGAATACCAATCATGCAATATAAGTGGAGACCAGGTGACAAGTTGTGGATGCCTGTACAAGGAATCGAGTTGTGGCAAAGGGGTGCTGCTGGTGAAGTTCTCATTCCTAAAGGGCAGCCAAAACCACTACCTCCCTTCAAGACTGTCAAAGACTCTAGCCAACTAGTGAAGGGCATCAAGGATTACATAACGCACTGGGATGATGTTCGAAATGGAAAGTATACCTCCACTCTTAAGAAAAATCAAATGGACTCCCCTAATCAAGTCATTGGGAGAAAGTTGTGACATGCTTAGAAACCTGAACAACCATGTGGGAGGAAGCTAAGAGACGGGTTCTTGCCAGAGTCAAGATGGGAGGGTTCTCAAGGAGCAAGCACGTCTAAGAATGTTCACTTGGGTCCTAACAAGGGTTCCAAGTGGTTTGTGGGAAGTAAGGCCTCAAAGCCGAACTGGTTTGATCTTCCTGAGTGGGATCCCTTTGAGGACATCAAGGAAGGATACTTTGTGCTAGTAAGGCCGATGATGAGGACGGGTCCAATATGGTTAGGGGTGGCACTCTCCGAAGTAACCACCACTATGCCACGATGGAGAGGAGTTGCGCCCGGATTCCAAATTCAATATTGAGAGCCCATTGGGAGACACAAGAAGGGCAACTTGAAGGAGCAATACAATCAATCGGGCTGGGAGAAGAAGTGGAGGGCAAATTATGTTGATCCTCAAAGGAGGGAATTGGTGGAGTGTGTGGTATGGTCATATCCAAGTTCTCACACTGCAAAGGACAACACACACAAGATCCAAAAAAGGGAGATGGACAAAGCCATGAGCAACCTCCATGCTATATCATTGTATGAGGGTAGATAATATTGAGAAGCTTGAAAACTTTCTCAACTAGTGGTTTGTAAAATTTATGAGGAAAACAAGTAACCCAATTCTTTGTGTGTGATGTGTAATTCTATTCAAGCAATCAATTCAAAAAAAAAATTTATGGGGTGTGAGTCCCATTTTCAGTCCGAGTCCCAAAATTCAAGATTTGTCCCACTTTAATTAAATACGACTTAATGCAAGAAGGTGTGGCGGTCTGGTCTTACATGATAAGCCAAGTAGGCATTCTGGTCAGCCATTGTCATAGAACTATAATTATCTCTAACTACACGAAGTTTAGCCATGTTGAATTTGTTAATGCATCCCAATGAGCAGCATGAATCTCTTAGAATTCTTCTCATTTTCTGTTCATCCATAAGATTTTTTCTTCTTACAGAAGAACATGCTCTCGAGCTAAAATCCACTTTAAATTTCTTAGAACTTTGGGTGGAGAACATATAATCCCGTTGCTCCTCATTGGTATCTTCATTTTCGAATGACAATTCAACTCTAGATGTGACCTCCTCTGCCCCAAAGGTGTGCTTTAAGAGGAAAAAAGATCACGTGAAGTTGTATTCGGATATATCGGAGGCACAGTGTTAAATATTGGTGAAGGTCCATAAGAAGTTGTAGCAGCAGTTGTTGTAGCATCATGATGAGGAATTGCAAACATCTCCCTCACAGCAGACTGAAACTCTGCAAATCCATGGGTCACAACGGTTGTATGAAGAGGAGTAGATGTTGTAACATCATCCTCATTTATAGGAGAAGTTGTGAAGAATCTCGTATTCTTCTGATCCTAGTGTAGTCCTTGGCTGTCTACTTGAAGAAGGGGAAACTATAAATGGTAGGGGTAACCTATTCTGCAAAATCTGTTGATGTGGAGCATGTGTAGTTTCGGGCGACACAACAAAAGGTGGTGGAAGCTTGTTTTGTACGAGTGGTGATGGAATAAACAGAGGGGACAACCTATTCCTAACTGGGCTTGGTGACGGTTCGAAAGAGGGTGACAGTCTGTTAGTTGCTGGACTAGGAGTGTCATCAAGAAGCAAGAGGGATATTGTTGAGGTTGGAGTCGGAGAAGCTCGAGCATCAGCATTTTGTTCTGCAGTTTCATCTGATTCAGAGAAACTAGAGACAACAAACGGTGGTGGCAGATTGTTCATATTGCGTTTAAACATCTTCAACAACTGCAAAGAGCAAGATAACGTGAGGAAATATCGAGAAGAAATTAGAGACCGTTGGACCTTGCTATTCGAGAATACACGGCTTGCAGGAAGAAGAAGTATGTGGAAACAAAATGAGGCAGAAGTAAACAAAATGCTATTCCAGAATAGACAGCAAAAGACAATATACAGAATCTGTATTCCGCTACACATAGAATTGGTGAGGAGACTATGTGCAACGTTTACTTTTGTATTCCGTTCCAGCAGCTCGAGTCGCCAGCGCCAGCGCCCTCGAATATATTAATATATTGTTGTATTCCGATTCGCATAGACAAAATCATGGTCAGGTGAGTCTGAAAGTATAGTGTACGTTCGTTTTTTGCTTTTTAACTAAAAGATATTGTATTCCGGAATATACTTCTCCCTTTCTAGAGAGGCAAAAGTGTATTCCGGAATACACTTCTTCCTCTCTGAAGAGGCGAAAGTGTATTCTGAAATACACTTTCGGTTCAACTGATGGCAAAAGTGTCTTTCAGAATACACTTTCGCCTCTTCAGAGAGGAAGATGTGTATTCCAAAATACAGTTGCTCCACTTTAAAGTTTTAGAAGTGTATTCTAGAATACCTTTTTGGTACTTTTTAGATGTTTTCATCGCATTTTAGACTTGTTTAACCATCTTTCGAAGTCATATCTCAAGTCTTTTATTGGTCTTTTGGTCCTGTGTTGGCATGACATTTGGACCTTTTACATTCTGGAATATTCTTTTGCTTCTGTTTTGGCTAAAAAAGGACGTGTTAAACACATTATTTGTACAGGCAAGATGTCAGCAAGAAACAATAGAAGAAGCCCATCAAAATTTCTTAGAGGGCACACCCACAAAGAAGGGTGGACGACACCTCTACGCTTGCAATCTACGAGAACTTTCAAACGCAGTGGTTCTTCACAAGGGATACAACTAGAAAGTACAGCACCCTTATCTTTTTACATGTTTGTCGAAGTCGTGGTGCAAAAAGATACGATGACGGAGAGTTTGTCTGCAAGGGTACTATACATGATGTGAGTGAGATAGCAGGGGAGTCTGGACAACGAGGAAGACTCTTATTTACGACATCCCAAGGTTTTATAGAGGTTGATAGTCCTATTTTAAACTTGTCAAAGTGCAACCACAGGCACTTTACAAATATGTTTCCCACTACATCAACAAGAGAAAGCTCAGTGCCATTATAAGCTGGGTTCGTTGCTTACAGTGAATCAGAGAAGGAAGAAGAGGAAGAACAAAGGAGCTTGAGTAGTCAATCCGGAGAGGAAGACGATGAAAAAAGCACAGAAGAGTCAGAAGAACAGCGAGCACCACCTCCAAAGAAGTAGAGACTGTCTATTGCTGCTAAAGAGCCCAAAAAAAGAAAGACTGCACAAATTGCCATAGAAGATGCTCCTGACGAAGTTTCCAAGAAGAGAAAAGGGAAGGGCAAGATATATGGTGTTGCAATTAAGGAAAAGAAGGTAGACAAAACTTCAGAGAAGATGAAGAAATTAACCCTGCACAAGTTTGTGCAAGGTCTCATCTATTTGCCTGTCACATCAATGAAGCTTCCACCTAAAAATGAAGCTAGAGAACGTCCCCTATAGGTTCAAAAAATTTACATAGATCATTTGCGGAACCTAAAGGATAGAATTCGGAGCAATCCCAACACCCATGTTGCTCCAATTGTGGTTCTGGTTGATAGGGAGTAAAATGGCTAGAATGGGGGGGTTAGGCAAGCCTGCTAAAAAGAAATTATAGTTCTTTTGATCCGCATTGTTATAACCTTTATTGTCAACATGCAAAATAGATGCCATAATGGTGGAAGCCCAAGCTTGGTAGAATTAGGACAATGTTGCCGGGTCGACAATGGAACGATTCCATGTTACCTACATGACTATGTAAAATGGCAAGATTGTTATCGGTACTTTGTCTGGAGGCATCAAAACCTATAGAATTCATTTAGACATTGACGTCTTGTTGGCTACTCGATTAGAGCTATATATTCATGGGGCATTATTAAGAGGGTCTCAGAAATTCCATTTAATGAGCATAAATGAGCCATCAAAGCATACAAAGTAGGATATCTCCTAGCATCAAGAAGCAAGGATGCTAACATGATTGTATGCAAACCATCAGCCATCAGACAATAAAGTTGCAAATACTTGGACATGTGTTTGCTTGCATAGTATGGATGTTTCAGACATGGATTTTGGACTGGTTGTATCTGGTAATTGGCATGTACGTGTTTGGGCTTGCATGAATATGTCCCGATAGATAGGCTTCTCATTCATCTCGATGGATTTTCTATAATCATGGATAGTGGGCAGTTGCACACCTGCAAACTACCCACAAAAATATAAAGAATATCCAATTTACAATTTGGACTTTAAAATATCTAATTCTAATCAATGCTAGTTGGTGTACTTGGAAAAGCTTATTACCAGGATTAAAAACTCTGTCCTGGAGATAAGCCCTCGGCAAGGGGGCTTGGACAAATATAAGGCTGAGATATTGCTCCCATAAAAAATCCATGAATGAAAAGGTCAAAGCCGCTTGCCATCCTGTACCTCTGCACATCTCCAATACTAAAACATAACGCAAAACAACAAACCTCCCAAAGTGGAAAGGCTAATCGTACGTGTCACGTGACAAAAAACCTATTTAAATAGAGGGGTTAATCATGCATGCCACACAATAATTACATTTAACAATGAAATTAAGGGGAGGGGGATAGTTGGATTTAAGAATGAGAATAAGAACTGCTGAGAGAGACGAGGAAGCACCGACGAGACAAGAATCTTGCAGTAACTAGTAGCCTTTTGAATGAACCAAGGGTCCAAAAATGCATGCATGCTCGCCAATTTTAGAGTCCTAATCTAATGGCTTCGATGAAGTGGCATTCTAGAATTAGGCTCGCATGAATATGACAAAACTCTCGACAAGAAGAGAACTTATGTTTACCAAAATGAGATCAAGGGCGAATTCGATAGAACTTGTCCAAAGAAGAGACAAGGCCGAGAAAGAACATGCTATGACAAGAAAAGAATAAGCCCCTATAATGCATGGATTTCAAGAATGTGAGAATAAGATATTGCAACAAAGATGAAGGAGCTTGTAATAAGTAGCAATCTCCCGAACGAACCAGAGGCCCCAAAATACATGCATGGGATATATACATGTTTGCCTATTCGAGCATCCTGATCCAATGGCTCGAAACGATGGCATATTCAATATTTGTTGCAAGAAGTGAGGTGCATTCCGGTGCTCGTGGTCCCTTGCTCTCTTTTTAGATGGATCTAGATTTATAAGAAGTAGTGCAAATCAAGATGCGAAGCTTTGGGATTATAAAGTACTTCGAGATAATGATTGTAAAGGATTTATCTCCTTAGCCATAAATGTTTGTGATGGGTTTTACACTTTCATCTTCTAGAAAATGGCCTTGATATGCTGAATGAGCAACCTCTGGATGCTGCTTAATTTCTCCTGCCTCTGAATGTGTATAAGGTCTTTCTTCTAGCAATCATTTCTTAGGTTGTACCTGGGTCTAGCATTGAGAAGTTATTTTACACATTATAATGTGCCTCAACAATCCTGCACAATTTCAATACATGATTGGTATTCCCATTATGAGCCTCTATCTAGATTGCTAAATTTACTCGAACTTGTTGTGAAATAATCTTAAGAAATGGAAAAGGGCATAAAGAAGATTGAAGAACTTCAAAAATCTAAGCAAGAAAATAGCTTTAACTAAGAAAGCAGTAGATCTAACCAAAACACTAACACATCTGAAGTCTGAACAACCATTCAGAAGCTTGGACATCAAACTTATAAAATGTAGATCTTTAGATCCTAAGCATAAACATCTCAAAATCGTAATGCCCTTTATAACAAATTACTTCATATAGTGGATTTTTACAAGGCTGTACTTGGGAACATTTCATTTTACAATATACAATAATACATGCGATTCTCCTTGGAAGCATACATGAAGGGTTACTACATTTGTCTTCATTAATGATGCCCCAATGAATCCTACAATTATCAACCCAAGAACCTGTCTTTTTGAAGGTTTGGACTTGGGGAACTTGTACAATTGCTCTACCAGTTTAAAGGTTTGAATATGTAGCACAATAAAAGAGGGTTCGAAGGGGATTTGATATGGGTGCACCATCCATACCCTAAAACAATTGAATGGTCTATTATTAAAAAAAGAAGAAATAAGCATGTTAGCTCACTGTTGCATTGGTTACGCCACTATGACTAAGACATTGAACAATTTTGGTAAAGGTTCGAGTGTATTTCATATTCTAAAACTATAAGTGAACATATATTTTATATTTCAAAAAATTATAGGTGCACCCAATCATAAATGATCATACTCAAAACCATGGGCATGTTGTGTTTTCATGACAAGATTTTGAAATTAGAACTTGTTCATTAAGTACAATGTGTGATCAATTGTGCCTTTTTGAGACTACCAATTGTATTTTGATAGCCTTTGTGAGACTATCAATTGTATTTTGATAGCCTTTGTGAGACTTGAGATATGAGCAGATTAGCTTATTTCAATTAAATTTTGTTTCATTTTGAAAATATAAGAAACTCAGATTTCCAAAACTGCAACCACAGATGACCTAACCAAAACATATGCTCTTAGATCTATATGCAGAAGCACATGCAACATCTTGAATATAATGGTAGCTGAAATTACCTGCTAATAGAATTGGCACCTCATCAATGGAACATACTCATTTTAGATTTCAATAATCAAATGCAAAATTTGCTCAAATTGTGTGTTCTATATAGACCCTAGAACATATTTCCTTTTAAATTTGAATAATCAAATGTAAAATATGCTCAACTTGTGTATCCTATGAAGACAAGTTGCGCCAACAAAGTAATGCTTTAAGGATTTGAGACTAATGTTTCAAACTTTCAAGCATGTGCGTCTCCTACACCAAATACATCAACAACTACAACAACATTTCTCCAAATAGAGACATGCTAGATATGAAGACAAAATTGATTGCATTCATTTAAAAGCAAAGAAGGTTGTTATTATAATATTTTCGAGAACTTGTGTTGGAATGCTGGTGAGAAAAACCCACCCATCAACTGAGGCTTTGTATATGTAAAGACAAAATCTTTTGTGAATCCCCTTCCAATGGCTCAAACGTGGCCTAATCTGGAAACTCCCACAAGCGCATCTAGCTACAAATGTCTATCCTTATTATGCCTCCATTACTCTAAAAAAACATTTGCAACAAATCTTTCAATCTACCTAGACAAATATGCTATAAAATATTGCAATGTCCAGGTGTTTGTAGTATCAGTTGTGCAATAAGTAGTCAGTCAGAAAAATCAACAAACATGCCAGAGAACCTCTGATAGATATATGACGAACTCAACAAACAAAATTATGATCATACCCTTAAAATATAGATGGTACAAAAGCTTTCCTCCTTAAAACAAATTTTGTCTGACCAACAAGAATTGTATACAAAATAGAAGATCCTTAATTGTATACAAAATAGAAGATCCTTCATTACACAACAACCTATCAAAACATAATAGAGCAAAGCTAGATAACACCACAAAGTTCAAGCAAAAATGCTTTTTGAGAAAATAAAGAAGATACATCAATACACAACCACCTAATAAAATTGAATACATCCAAATTAGTTAACAACATAAAGTTCAAGCAAATGTTAAGTTCAATGTTACAGGCACATCTAAAGATATATGTGTCTAGAAGATCTTTAGCGATTTTGTCCTTCTTGCTTTGTAAGCTGAATACTAACCGATATCTTCGCTAGAACCGTTATCTCGAAGGGTCTCCATAATCCTCTGATTGAATAAGCTGCTCCTCCTCCTCCTAATTCCCCCAAATTGAATTGGGAGAAATTGGGGTTGAATCCTCAATTTGAATTGAACCTAATTAGAAATTTCTCTTTGCCCAATCGATTTGGGGTAAGTGGCAAATGCTAACCTTGCTTTTATTTATTAATTAAATTAGGTTATGCCTTAATTTCGAATAAAGGTTTAGGGTTAGGTTTCCCCCTTAACAACTAATGAATTAACATAGCTAACCTTAGCTTATGAATAGTTAATGCACCATTAATTATTCATGGTGACGTGTCATGTATTTATACCCAAAAAGGCATATAAAATACTTGGAACGTCAAAGGCACCAGCTTAACCTTGAGATATACAGAGAGCATAGAGAAATAAATGTTGCGGGCATTCGGCTTTGCTATTAGTGGATGGTGTTTCGTCGATTGAAGCACTAGAAATTAAAATGGATGAATGGGAAGTGGATGCAGCACTGACTTGGTCACATAAGTCGCTTGGCCTACCACCAAGACTTGGCATCATTTGTACAAGTCCAAAAGCTTTAGATGCAGCCAAAGTCCCAAAATCAGCAAGATCATATTTTGAATGGAACCATTATTTCAGATTTTATGAGATGGGATCTTATTGGCCATATACTCTTGCAATTCATCTTCTATATGCTCTTTGAACTGCATTGGACCTGATTCTAGAAGAGGGCATTGAAAATGTCATAAACAGGCATAAATGCCTTGGCTATGCAACAAGGTATTTATTAACTGCTAAGCTTTTTCCAAAACATTTTTTGTAGAGATAGCTTATCTACACTAGATGTAAATGAAATTTAGGTTGGTGGTGAAAGCTTGGGGTTTGAAGATGTGTACTCAGGACCAAGACTGCTACAGGGATACTGTAACTGCTATTCTTATTCAATCTCATATTGATAGCAATGAAGTTGTGAAAATAGCATGGAGAAAAGTACACTTCTTGATGTACAATCTTTGAGAGGCACTTGGGGACCTTAATCTTAAAGTAGTCCCCAAATGCCCAATCTTCCCCCCAAAGAACACAAAACATAAAGGACCTTTTCGTGATTTCTCATGCGTGTATTCCGCAGCAAACAAAATGCAACTTAGTTTCATCAATGATGGCTAAGAAACTAGTCCTAACAATCTATTTTGAACATTATGATTTTAAAGATTTGAATAGTTAAACTCATCAATTCATCTAGCATTTGTTTATGATGCAACAATACAAGTCTTATTGTGGAGAGAAATTCTACGAATCTAGGACATGCATTTACACGGTATCGTTAGAGCATGAATTAATACGTGCAAGCCAATTTCAACCTCACCCCACCCCACCCACACAAACCACACAAATTTACATATATTAGCAAAGTAGGGGGCCACATTATTGTCCTATCTTTTTGAAGATTAGGACAAAGGAAACATCCATTTTATTCTTTCATACAATTATATTTGTTGTTCATATTGAAAAATAACGTGATGTTAGCAATGCTTATAAGTCTACTTAGACTAATCATCATTAAATACGAGAGAGATAGATATTAGAATTATTATATTGTGCATATAATGGTCAGTGATAAAGATGGAAAAAAGAGAGAATCCATTATAGAGTGGACACAAAAATGTTCAATTACAACAAAAGTATGAAGAATTCATCTTTATATTCGATGGCTACCATAGCCTACCGTATGGAAGCAAACAAAACAAAGGGTTGATCCAAGGGCAATCATAAGGCCTAAAGGTGCTAAGCATGCCACAATACTATTGTTGATTCAACTCTAGATCTTTAATTGGCATTTGTCATAGGTTCAGTGTGGCATTGTGTTCGCATTTTCGTGCACAAGATGGTTTCCAATTTGCACTAAGGCAATCATGCACAACAAGAAGCCAAGTGGAAGATGATGGCATGAGAATCAAAACCTAGGAGTGGGATGAACTTAAAAACAAGGTCCAGGGCAATGGGTAAAGAAGGCCTCATCAAAGTTCCAGATGGGGAGACCTCTCAAAGGATCCTCACGTGGCTCATGAGATCCTTGGCCAAGGCCAAGAAGATGAACAAGAAGGTCAAGTTCATTACCATCCTCAAAAGGATTGATCCACAACCTTTGAAGAGATGCATCATCTTCTCTTTGAAAAGAGGCGTCTTCCGTTTGAGAAGGGACATCTTCTTCCCCGTCGACGTCGACAGAGGACGGGGAAGAAGATGCCCCGTGGATGATGGCTCCTTGAGGGTGCGCTTCTAGGGTGGATGAGGCCCCATTGGAGGCCATATCGATATCCGCGGATATGGCCTCCGATGGGAATGCCTCGGCGGATTCCGGTGCGGATTCCGGTGCACCATTATTGTGGCCATTCTTCTTGGCCAGTCTCTTGGTGCTCTTCCTTCTCCTCTTGGTCTTGAAACATGTTTGAGTTGCGCTAAGCACAAGGCGCAGATCTGGAGCTCCATTTCTGAAGTTGAGCTTAGCCTTGGCACCCCTTATTCTGCTTGCCTCCATATCATAGGCTATGGCAGCTTCTTCTGCTGTATTGAACGATCCAAGCCATAACCTGGCCTTCTTATGCTTATCCCTGATCTCTGCTACCCACTTGCCCGATCTCCTCTGTCTCACCCCAACAAAATGCCCTCTTTTTTTCTCGCACCTCGGCTGAACCTTTGCAATGGTGTATATATCGCCGCAGTCCTGAAAAACTGTAACAGAGCAGAATCTCAGCATGCATCTTTCTTACTTCACAATAACAGAGAAAAAAAAACGAACCCTTTTACCTGCCATAGGCTGCATGAATGAACTGCCGAATCCATGGTACTCTGGAGCTTGAGAACAGAAATTATGCTGTGTATTAGTAACATAGTCTTCTTTTCTCAGTAGACTTGCCAATCTGGAAGCCGGAACGCCATAGACGCAGCTCTCTGGAGCTTCCTCGATTGGTCTTGGGCGGCACATCCTGGATTTTGTTCCAAAATAAGATCATTCCATATACGGATTGATCGGTCGCTCGTGGACGCCCAAGGACAAGAATAAAAGGAAATAATGGAGTGCACTGCAGTACAGAGACTTTTAGTGCAAAAAAATCTTCCGAGGTAGGAAGCTCACTAGGAAATTTCATCAACATTCTGGACAAATAAGTACACTCGGCAAATAAACCATGTGGCATGTTGTCAAGAGTATTGAGGCGTGTGTGTGCCTCACGTCTATGGCCCTACCTTCACCTAGAATCCAAAATTCATGCCAGAAAAAAGAAGCCATCTTTAATCTTTTGTTTAAACCCAAGTTCAGCCATACATGCGATTCCATAATCAAGTCCAGCCATAAAAGTGATCCCATAATTTGTTTTCTACATTATCATTCTCACTCATAAATAGCTACAAACAAATTCACCTCAATACAAAGACTTGCTTCAAGAATGGTAACTCCAGACATGACGTGTTCATCATGTCAGCTTTTTCAAGAATGATAACTTTAGACATGTCATGTTCATCATGCCAGCTTTTCTCAGGTTTGTCTTCATGATTTAGCTCGATGCTCGTACAACTACATACCTCCAATATCAGCTTTTCTTGGAGTGGTCATCCCTATTGCCTGTGAGGACATATACATGCATATGCTTTGACATTATTTTCATCCCCAGTTGTTATCAATGTGGAATTGGCAACTCAATTAGCAATCCAATTTACTCGTGTGTATGGAAGATAACCTACTCTACAAACATTTTCCTTATCATCTTGGCACTTTGCAAATGGCAAGTGACACAAGACTTATCTATCACAACGCACATCTAAATATCAACCCGTCTTACTTCAGAATTAACAAATTATACTACAAGTTACCTATTGTATCTATTTAATCCATATGTTCTATGTTTTCTACATCTTGTATAGTATTTATGCACACTTGCATAACATATTAGATAATATATTTGCATATTATACATGTATTTACATCATGTAAACATGTTACTAAGCCAATCCTTGTTTCCTTAATACGTATGCACATGTGCAATAGAGAGAAACAATTATTTTATCCACGACCATTATTTAACGTTATTTAATGTGGGAATATTTTAAAACCTTTGGCATTTTGTCGTATTAAAGCCTTAATTGTTGCATATCTTTTGTTTAAGAAGCATGAGTAAATCATCTATCTGATTTTGACAAAATGGCAAAATGTCATATAATATACTCCTTCTGCATTAAGCAACAGTTTAAACAAGGCAGTTTCTACATATGTTTTCATTGAGTAGTTGCTCCCAACATTTTTAGATATTCGTGAGAGATGTACCTCTGCTAATATGGGCCACACATAATCCCATAGTCCTAGACACATGACTGCACATCCTATGAATTCTTATGATAAAGTTCTCCTCTCCAAGAAAGGTAGCTCCAGAGACGTCGTGTTCATTATGTCAGCTTTTTCAAGAATGGTAACTCCAGAAACATCGTGTTCATCACTTTAGCTTTTTCTCAGCTTTATCTTCATGATTTAGCTCGATGCTCGTACAACTACATACCTCCCAATATCATCTTTCCTTGGGGTGGTCATCCCTGTTATATGTCACGACAAGTACATGCATCATTATTTTCATCTCTAGTTGTTCTAAATGTCAAATTGGCAGCTGTATTAGCAATCCGATTTACTCTCGTGTGTATGAAAGATAACCTACTCTAATAAGTTTACTTATCGTCTTGGCAATTTGCAAATGGCAAGTGACAAAGACTTGGCTATCAGAACGCACATCAAAATATCAAGTCATACTACTTGAGAATTGACTTGGAGTGGTCGTCCCTATTGTCTGTAAGAACAAGTACATGCATATGCTTTGATATTATTTTCATCCCCAGCTGTTATAAATGTCGAACTGGCAACTATGTTAATAACAATCTGATTTACTCTCGTATCCATCAAAGATAACCTACTCTACAATAATTATCCTTATCAACTTGGAAATTTGCACATGGCTATCACAGCACACATCAATATATCAAGTTGTTTTACTTGAGAATTGACAAATTATGTTACAAACAAGTTACCTATTTGTATAGAGAAAGGCAAGCAGAAGCTCCCATTTTACAAAATCACCCATTTTGTAGAATGGAAGTTCATGCTTCACTTTCTCTTTAAAAGGGAAATTGTGGTGGAAATAAAATTACTTATTGCTGGGATTGAATAGGCTTGAATCTATCTATTCTTCACCGGATGGGAGGAATCATACGCCTAAGTACCGTTCCACAGTACTGGCAACTGCCATATGGCATCACCAAGACTCCCTTCCGCAACAACAGCGATCCAATTTCCATTTTTTGCTCCATGTTCTATGTTTTCTACACCTTGTATAGTAATTATGTGTACTTGCTTAAAATATTAGATAATATACTTCAATATTATACATGTATTTACATCATGTAAACATGTTACTAAATAATCCTTTTCTCCTTTAATCTATACGCACATGTGCACTAAAAAAACTAGCAGTAGGGTAGGCTTAGGGCAAATGGTGGAAAGGGCGGACAGGAAAATGGTGAAAGATGGATGGAGAAGATAGGAAGTGAGGGATAGGGAGCAGGACATGCTTGAACATATAAAAGTTCAAACACTAAAGTCGTGATACTCGAGGTCATGAAATCGAGATTGACCATATGTAATTCACCATGGCATGGAGCTGCTCTAGATTGACTACATATGGTTCATGTAGCTATACTTGATGTTGTGTGATTCATATTGTGTACCTGATGTTGTTTTTGTTCATGGCATGAGATATGTTTTGATTAGTTGGTTGAATTGACTGGAATGGTTTTATCATCCACAGAGACCAACCATCCTATAGGACCTAATCAAGAAGTGCAGTGGATGTATTGTTGCCCAGATTAAAAAACCCCCACACCAAAGAATTTCTAAGAAAACTCGTAGACGGGTGGAACAATTCAATAGAAAAGAATTACAATAACCTGCGAATAACCATCAGTGATTAGCCATTAATGTACATATGATTGAAAATATATTACAATATTACTGCTTCTTATTAAAAGTTTAGATGCAGTCAAGTATTATCACAACCAGATTAGGTAAACTGAATCGCACTCTAGATCAATGCCAAGTTATGCAACCATCCTTTCAATATGTTGCTTTCCAATTGCAATGGTCTGTGGCATACCCATTTCCAATAGCTTGTTACGACCGGCATATCGACTTCTATTGCAATAACTAACTATTGCATATCCTCTGATATTGCTGGACCAGTAATTTTGGCAGTATCCAGCAACTCATCCTGCAAAGTCACAACGAATTCAGAGGTGCCAATCAATTTCATTTTTTTCCTTCTAGAACTGAATCTATTTTCTCACTTCTAGATGTAGCATAAGATGCCCAGATACTCAAACTTGGGACTTATTTTAAGTAGCCTACCCATGAACTGGGGCATGGCACTGTCTAGATGCTTGTTCAGAGCTTCAAGATTTTTGAACTATGGATCAAGTTCAGCTGATGCTCTTTCCATCTTTTTTAGAAGCATCCAAGTTTCCTCTAGCCTCTGTACCCCTTCTCGTCCAATTTATCCATGATCTCATCCATATTGTTGAGATCTGTCTTCTGATAATATTAACATCTGGCTTGTCAACACTGGAAGGTTTATTGTCGACAATAATTTCTTCTTCCTCTTCGCCCCTAGGCCTTAACATTTTCTCTAATGTAATGAAGAATCTCAAGAAAATGGCACATCTTATTGTCATATTCGAATGACGCACAACCCTGAAGCTATACTCGCTGAAAAAGAAATCCAAAATACACATGTCTAGAGAACCAACTCTTTAACCATATAATATACATAAGAAGTTTTTGTTTGGCTTTTAAGATAAAGTCCCCTTCCATAGCTGCCTAAGAGAATTTAGGTTTACCAGTGAAGTGCTCCAAATATTTTCTTTTTGGTCTTCAAGTTCATTTCTTGAAGGGGTGGTTACATACTATTGGACCTCTTAAACATTTTCTTGTTGACCCATCCTTGTTCTTCGTATGCCCCTATGGAGGCATGCGAGCTTCCTTGATCCTAACTTTGGCTGTACAAACAATTCAGCAAATAGATTGATCTCAGGAATATGATGATATGATATAGTTTCGTTGTCATCATGGCTGCAATCCTGCTAAACAATTCCTTCTACTTCTGAACTTCCCAAACTGTATTGAAATTGTGGATATGAATGGAGATCATTGTTGCTTTTTCCGACACTGACGCAGACACAGGGATATCTAGCTTCGTAACATGGTGGATGATGTTTCTATTTTCCTTCTGTTTTTTCGCTTCTTTTGGCTTCATTATAGATATAATAACCTCTAAAAAGGCACTAGAAAGATATCCTTAGACATGATCTTTAATGTAGTTAGGCTTAACATAGTCGAAATCTGTGTCTGTGATATTAAGAAGTCATTGTTCGTTAAGATCAGGGAAATAGCTCATGAACCCATCAAAACTGGCATATTGCCTCTCCTATATACAATGGCATAGAACAACACTTCACAATGCATCAGACTAAGTGTCTTGATGTCCAAGACCCTCCGCGACAGTGAACTCTATGGGTCATATTAGCCAGAGCTGTCTCGCAATAAAAAATACTAACCTTCATGAACCAATTCACCCCCATTGAATAAAACCTTTTAAACTCCTCGAGTTTGGAGGCGATCTATTCTGCAAGCTCTCTCTCTCTTTTTCAGGGTAGAATTTTAATTCCACTAGCACACAAGATGCAATAGGCTAGGTTGATACAGAAGATGAAACTGTTGGAATGCCAGACTAAGTTGGAGTGAAAAATAAAGAAGGCTATCCTGCATCCTCTGTGTTTAATTTTTGGAGATTGAGTTTAAAAGTACTTATTTTTTTGCCTTTAGAGTTTTCTTTTCACTAAGATCCACAATAGGAGGCGGCATAATCAATTTCAGACTTGAAGGATCTCTACAATGGCAGAACTAATTGGATTCACAAAGGCAATAGGATTAGAAGATATTATAGGTTCTTTTTAACAAAAAGCTCACCAATAGCAGCCAGTGGCACAATAAATCCTTTTTTTGGCCACATCATCACATAACTAGTTGGTATCCATGCGGGAAGGCATCTTATCGTCTTTCTTATCCTTTATGGCACAAGAAGCCAGCTTCTTGTCAGCCGCCAATCCCTTCTTGCACATGCTATAGCGAATAAGAATGTCCCTCTTGCCTTTAATACCTAACAAGGCCAATGAATCGTACGATTGCAAGCTCCAACCACACCCTTTCACACTAGTAGATACACCCTTGCCACGTGTGGGCTTGTTCTGCTTGCTTGCCGTCATTATAGATGGATCATAATTTTGCCTCCACAGTACATATTCGACAAACTGCAATTGCTAGGTGTCCTCGATGTTGCATATAATGGCATCCTGTATATTATTTTTTGTGCCTTCTCACATAGCTACAATTATGCGCAACTGTTCAAAGTCTTCCGGGCCCTTCCCATGTCCTGAAGAATAGACAAAGATCCTTGCGTGGATTTCCTTTTGTCTGTAGTATGGCATGTGCGATTTCCATGCACCACTTATGACTTCTGTCAGGAGTTACTATATGCATTGGCTCCACGTCTGATCATCAAAAGAGGTCTAGCGCTACAAAGAAGATGAAGAATTGGTTAAGAGAATCGAAACTGCGATTCCATCGAGCTATAAAAAGAAACATGATACAAGTTTCTAATAGCGTGCCGCCAAGAAAGGCGGTCGCGTTCCCATAGAGCACTACATATAAAAAGTTTTGATATGTAGTGCTCAGTACTATCGCGACTGCGATTCGTTTAAGGTACTTAGTCGAGTAAATGAAATACGTTTGAGCTTAGCACAATCGCGGTGACGATCCTGTTGAGCTCGTATTTAATTAAACAAGGGCGATAAGAGCTCAATCACCAGCTGAACTAAATAAAAGTGCGGATTTTACCTTCTTTTAGGGCAGTAGCATGAGACATGATGGCATTGCATTTTTGGGTGAGGCATTAAAAAATGTGGAGGAGGGGATCGCGAAGAAATTCGAAAGGAGAAACCGATTTGCTTATATAGGAAGCTAGGTCATAATGATGGTCCCGTCATTAATTCTGTGGGAGCCGGAATTTCAGGTCCCATCATAATGACGGTAGTACGGCAGGCATAATAAAAACCACTGGCGCAATAAATTTCATCGGCATAGCAGAAAAATGTAGCATGTAGCAAAAATAAATTGTGGATATAAATCTTTTCCTTTTATTAGCTTCACTATCCAGCCTTATATAAAGGTTCCTCCTTTATATTTAAATGGCCTACCTTTTTCTATTATAGGCCTGATGTCGTAAAAATATCTTTTGGACTAGATAAGGTCCTTAAAGCCAATGGTCCATCCAAGAAAAATGATCATTTTGATTAAAAACTTTTTCCTTTAATCAAAATATCGAAAAAAGCATTTGCCAACGTAATGCACTGGAAAGGTAATAGTTTCTCATTTGCATTATGGTGCATTTCTAGCGATCTGAAGCAATTTACAATGCTTAAATCAATTTTCAGCATTTGAGCCACGATTCTAACAAGCTTAAACCACTAAGTGGAGAAAAACACACCTTTGTGGAGGGTTGTGCCATCAACAATGCTCGAGGAGTTTTGGAAAATGGAACCCCTAAAAATGCTGTGTGCGAGTATTTAAAGTGGATGCGTACATCGCTTTTGGATGGAAATTTGAATTCGAATTGGACTTCCCTCCAAATAATTTTTTTAAATTTGAATGTCCAATGACTCTGTCCCCGTATGTCCATAATTAATGTCGGATCGCTTTTTTGAAATTGTCGGTATGTAATGATCTATTACTGCCGGCGGCCATAAATATTCAATTTCTAAATTTTGGGATTGTCTCATGGAGAGAGGCTGACACTTGCTGGCCATGCAACCACTTCCATTCCTGGTATTCTATTCTTGGAAGTTCATAGCTCTCAAGATTCTTGGTACTAACATACTATTTCTTTCTTTTTCTCATCAATGTTTCTCAATTTTTTATGGCAAAGGTCAAAGTAATTCCTTTTCTTTGTTGGCATAGTTTAAAATCTTTGTTTGTCACTGTGCGCGTCAGCAAGCACTATCACTCTCCTGTGCAAGCGGCCATCAGTGTTTTTGTCTACATCTTGTCACTGAAGGAGACCATTGAAGCACCAACACTCCTGCCTTCTTCGAATAAAGATTCTTTTCTGGATTACCTTTCCATATGATACATTTTCATTTTACACACAACTTCACCCAACATATTTGTTTCACCATCGCATGATCCTTGTTTGCTAGAATAGCCTTCTTGGAAATCGGGCGGTCGTGCATTTTGCAAGTCTGCAAACACCCCGCACATGATCCCTAATGTGAAATTGGGTGACCGCCCAATTTGGCCCTGTTTATTTTCCAAAAAATGTCTCATCGTGTTTTGGTTTGGATGGAAATTGGATGGTCAGCCAATTTGCATGTCTATTAATGCCCCTTAACACCCCAACTATCAAATTGGACAGCCGCCCAATTTGATCCTATTAGGCGTCAACAAAAGTTCCAGATTGTGGTTTCCTTTGGATGGAAATTGGGCAATCGCCTGATTTAAAAGAAGTAAATGTACATGGTTGTTAGATTTGAGTTTAGCTTGGGTGTTAAACCACTTCCCTTCGAGACTGGTCTGTTCAAATCCGCCCAATTTGATTCAAGTTTCCATGTCCATTTGCATCTTAGATTTGCGTTTAACATTCTCCTAGAAAGCAAATATCTAGAAAGCCCAGTTTTGGACATAGACTTGCGGCTGCTGCTTCTGGAGAGAGAGAATCTGTAGCTGCTCCAAAAAATACTGAGCGTTCACAATTATTCGATGGCATACATGTCATACCTCATGAGGTCCACAAAATAGGGAAGATACATGATTGGTGTGTTGAGGTGGGAACCATCTATCCCGAGAATGCGACCAACCACTTGAAAGATTTGTACTTGACAATGAAGAAGAAGACAATGTCATCATTTTTGTCGAAGACGCTGTCACCCAGGCATTTGTGCAGTATACGAGCCTAGTCTGATGGCCTCTAGTATTGTCGAGTCACTACAATCGTCTAAAGCAAAGGATTGGGTACTTGAATCTTATGAGTCTTTAAAAAGGTCAGGGCTTAGGTGTCTGACTGACATAGTCGATGGTTTTCAAAATGTGAGGCAGTGATACCTAGACCACAAGCTTTCCAAGTCTAAGGCTTTATGCACTAAGCACCATGGAAAAAGTGTTCTCAAGGTTTAACAGCGCCTGGTTGAAAGCAAAGTTTGGAGGGGCACAAAAGAAGAAGATTCATGAGAAACAAGCTATCGAGAAATCTAACAGCCCTGTTTTTGAAGGATGTCCCAATCTTAAAGAAGAAGAGGACTCCCACAAAAATGACTCCTCAAACAAATAGGCTTCTTTTGGGAGGTATATCTAGGTTGTTTCGAGCTCCTAATGTCACGATGTCAGATTCGGCAGGAAAAAAAGTTGACACTAGGTGGCCGAAAGTTTTGGGGCCTACTCCTTAGTCAAAATGTGAGCTCGGTGATAATTTACCTGGATCTATTAAGAGGGCTAGGTATCACATGCCCTCTAGTGGTCCAGATGAGACAGAGGAAGATATGGACACAAAAAGTAAGACAGATAGCACCTCTGAAGAAGGTTCACAACAAATAGTAGTAAGGCTGTCCACTTCAGCTGGTGGGTTGACACAAGAGAGCAGAGAATCTTTCTCTCAAACTGTCAAGTCCAAGGATGGGTTTTATCTTCTAGGAATTCACTTTGAGTTAGAAGTTAATATTTTCGGGATGCACCAGGCACCCGCCAACATGACGCGCAAGGTCATAAGTTCCAAACACATAAACACTCTGTTGGACTCCTTCATTATACATCCTATGCATCCTCCCTGTGCTGACGTCATTCCATATGATGTGGTGACAAATAGGGCTCTGAAGTGGAAGAAGGCCAGAGGGCGCAGAATTCTAGATTGTCAGCAGAAATCATCCATAGCCGTGGCACAAATTTTTGTGGCTCAAGCTCAGGGATGGCCACAAGAAGGAAGCAGACAGTTCTTCTATAGTAGAAGGCATTGTAGAATTCTAGCAGCCAACTTGAATCCTACATAATACGTGAAGGTGAGCCTCGAAATCAATAATATTGCTAGGAGAAATATACACGAGGACATGTACTTCAAACAATGCCAGCAAACAATCAACGAAAGATTTTTATGCGGTAATTACAAACTAACTTTCCTTTTCATTTTTTCGATCAATTGGGTGGCCCCCCAATTTGTTTCTCTTTAGTATGCCAAAGTGGTGTTCGATGACCACTCTTGGGTCCAAATTGGGCGGGTGCCCAATTTGCATGCAATTTGAATATAACGCAATTGCCTGGATCTGCTAATAAAATAGTCAAATTGGGCGACCGCCCAATTTGCTTATTCTTAGTGTGCCAATGCTGTCCTTGATAACCTCCTTTGGGTGCAGTGCCGAATTTGCACGCAATATTAATATAAGAATGTTGCCTAACTAACTAATGAAATAGTCAAATTGGGCGATTGACATCAGTTTTGCTTTTTCTGGGTGCTTATCGGTTACTTGGTTTGCAGGATTGAATGGCCATTGCCAAACTGACATTAAAAAAAGGCTTTAGTACGATTACTTCATCCATTTCGATGAAGAGTCGTGAATCAAAACGAAACAGATGGTGCAGATTTTTGTCGACGACCATCTCAAGGACGAGAAAGGTGACAGGATTGACGTCAAAGTTCACCTCAGGATGTTCATCAATAACTTCAGCAAGCCAATGAAGTCTATGCCGACTCGAAAAGTTTATCTCAAAAATCATGGAAGGTACGACATGGGTGAAGTATAGCCCTACATACAACGGTTGTAGGGAGTTCAAGACAAGGACCGAAGTTCTCAGAAATATTGGAACTATGGAGAGAGCTGTTATGCTGTATCTGAAGGATATGGAAGAAAAAAAAAGGGAATGTCAGAACATTCCAGGGATAAGAGAGGTGTTTTCTATATTCACAGAAAACTTGCTGCTCATGTTTGCCAACAACATTGCTTCATGGGTCAGAATTTGCAAAGACGACGAAAAGAAATCCTTCCACCAAACCTGGTGACCAAGGTCAACGAATACCTTCAAAAAAACCTTGATCTCGAGATTAAGCGCTTCCGCTGTTATCAGGTTAGTCCTCAAGGAATATGCATGGACACAGTAATCACGTTCGCAAGAATAGTTAGTTGCAACTTCAAGAACATCAAGAAGTGGATTAAAGAAGACTACTAGAAATTCCTCGACCAGATTAGCATGTTGACCGACCAGTGGCTGTACTGGGAGATGGCCTTAACAGCCGCTTGGACCGTTCCCAGGCCACCGAGTGGTATTTCCAATGCCAACTCCCAGTCCCAAGGCCTGCAGCCCTTGGTCTGTAACAATTTCCTCCCCTGCTCATAGGCCCTTTCTCAAGATCACGAGACTTCGAAGGAGAACAACGTTACACAAAAACAATACTAAGAAGCATGCTTAGCTCACAATTGTTCATCACATGGAACAAGACAGGAGCTCCACATTTGCAAACACAACTTTACTAGACCTTCTTGCACTCCAAAGTTGCAACAACAACAAGAAGGAAATTTAGATCATCTACCTCAACCCAGAATGCATCAAGCACTACTCGCCAACAGATATTCTTGGGGAAACCAGAACCAAGTCCAAGCCAAATCCCTGATTAGGCAAGCTAGTATGACCTGGAGTAGTTTGGCATACACCCGGTGATGCAACCCCAAAATAAGAACCCTTGCATTTGCAAGAAAAAAAAATTCCTTTGTGTTCTTGGTATATTTACCTTTAGATTGACCTAGCTAATCATGGTTGTCCTATCAACCCATACAAACACAATGGTTTCAGGTCCATTCTTGGACTTCTTAACCTTGATTTTATTGCCACTTAAGCATGCGAACTATTGCCCTCTCAAAATTCACTATCCACACTTAGTAGATACAAGTCATCTACTCATGTCAATCATATCCCAGACCACCCAGTGGTAGGATCGACACTGACGTCCCATAGGGTCTAGCATGTGCGACATGCCCCCAAATTACCTGTAACCCTTTACTTCCTCCCCCTCCTTAGAACCTTGGCCTCAAGGTCTAACGAAAGATTCAATATAGGAAATATGTTGTACGATTGATTACTTGTTCTCCTAATGGCCACTTAGGAATTCTTGTATCCGTACAACTTCTGAACAAATTAGAGCATCCAAAATCAGTTCGGGTTACAATGGAGTTTAACAAGAACACTATATCATGGAATTGGCCTCATTATCCACCATAGTATAGTCTGTATAGCTAGCTTTCATAATACTTAGTACTAGATCTAGTTTTCCCAACAAAGCTAACTCATATGTTAATATTCCCAGCCTTTTCCCTCGAAAAGTATTAGCATAATGCGGAACAAACATTGGCACTTTTCTTAACCATATTGTTAAGAAAATTGTTCGTATAACTAAGAAATTATCATTTCTTAGGTCGACACAATCATCTTCCTCAAGACCTCAACTTGCATAGGTTTGATTCTAACTTGGAGATTCACACAACTCTACTTCTGGAAAAGTGAGAATTGCCTCTCCATCATGCAACAACCTAAAGTAGAATCCCTTTGAGGCACACATATATTGCAGTACATATTATAGCATTCTACTCCCATCCACACATAGTAGATCGTTTTAGATCATTTACATAGGTTAATTCGAAGCAACAGGGTAGAGTAGCTAATCCTTCCACAAAGTTAACTTCTCATGGATAAATTTCACTCTCAATACATCTTTCAAGACTGCGTTGATCGAAGTACATCTAGATGATTCCCACATTTATCCACTACCAAATCTCACGATCCTTCGCATAGACCATTTCAATGTTCCCATTATGTTGCATGCATATTTTAACCACATTAGGTTGACAATATCTACTTTAGGGTACTTGGTCAAACCTTACTAGAACCAAGTGCGTTGCCTAGCAGTCTTGAACAATGTGACTCATGCTCTCACACTTATATAATGGTTCCATATAAATAAGCTTGTGGCAATCTTAGTATGCAACTATCCTTGGCTTTCATAGTCTGACACATTACACACTCAAATCCAAGTAACAACTTAGCAGACTTGACCCATAGCTTCCCATACCTAGTATAGGATTTTGTGATTTTGTGATGCATTGCACACGAAAATGAAGTTCAGCCACTCGGCAAAACCACTTTTATATAAGAGAAGATTCCAGTGCACCAGCCCCAAACATGGTCACCTTGCCCTTTAGTCAACCTCTCCTAAGTGTTAATAATATGTGCTTAACAATTCAAGAAACTCTATGCTTATAGAGATTGCTATGGTCGTTTATATATTATCTGGTCAACGTCTAATGTAACACATGCGACGTCACGTCGAAGGTGCGACGTCGTGTACGTTTTATGTGCGACGACATGTCTGATACGTTATTTTTAGTAAAACCCTAATAAAAATCCGAGACCTATTTTCTTTTGTATGCTTGGCTTGCACCTAGAAGAGCCTTCTATTAATGGATGATAGCGTTGCTCCGATTCGTGCTGATGGTCGTGTGCAACGTACTTTGAGGATTATAGAGGATGTTAGCATGAGATTCCCCTTTTACAGGTAAGAATTCATTGCTTTTAGTTAGTACATTCATGCAAAAGTAACTATCACTTTTTCTATGAATACTAGACCGATAAGATCATGTGTGATTGCAAACGATGTGTGGGTCAAAAGAGGTGCTGCAGATCAATCGTCACGGATCATCTCACGGATCAATCGTCACGGATCCCAAGGCATGAGATAGACGAGATGAAGGTGAAGATGGTTGAGGCATGTTGTTTGTTAGAGAAAGAATTTCCTACAAGCTTTCTGGACATCCAGCCTCATCTTTTAGTGCATCTTGTGGAAGAGATTGAACTTGCAGGGACCGTCCATGCCAGGTGGATGTTCTTTGTGACTGTGGATGTATCGTGACTGAGGGTAATGGCATCCAGAAGGTATTTACTTTGCATGGAGCTCAAAACCAGAAATCTTAAGCCACAACAGTAATAGGGACGGTTTTGCTGTAATAGGGACAGGTTGGTTTTGCAGTAGGCAACTACCGAAAAAAAAACACAGAGGAAAAAGGAGCACAAAATTTATGTGATGTTTGGATTTGAGCTTGGAGGACTTCGAAAAGAGATTTAGAAATTTTGGTGGATAGAATATCATAACATCCTGAATATGCCGACGTATGTTTATAACCTGGAACACTGTCATTGAGATTTAACAGATTCGTTTATAGGATGCTCGCCATTTTAAAAGAGGAAATATTGGCAATAAGAATTCCAAGGTGGTTAGGAACACCCCTAGGCAGAAATGCAGGTTCAAACCCTGCATGTTCCAGACCATAGTGGGTTCAACATTGTAGGCTTAGGAACCAAAGAACTTGTAGCAATTATATATACTTGTAGCAATTATATATAATTACAAGAATTTAGCGCTGGCGGAGCCAGCGCCACATGCAAATGCATCCATAAGTGGAGGTTGCAACCATAAGTGGGTGTTATCCATGAACCATAAGTGGGGTAGAGAATGAAGCATTTTGCCGAATGGACTTTGTATCTTCTTATTCTCCTATCCTTTTGTATATCAGCTAAAAATTTCATGAGCTCAGTTGCAAATGCGTCATCCTCATTATAACTGAATGAAAAGAAAATATGATTGTATGATGGGAAGCAAACAGCCATCCAATGATGGAATACCTGGATCATTTGTAATCAAATTATATCGCATTGGCTCGGTTGCAATGAAGGCATTGGTATCAGACAGGCGCTGGAAGGCTCCTCCTGTGTCGGAGACCTTTTGATCATCCAAAGAATCATAAGCAGTCTTCACATGATTCTCCTAAACGGTATCTTGCACCTCCAAGCACCTGCAAACAAACACAAGAAGAAGGTTTCGTAACAAACACATGGAGAAAGTTTTTTAACCCGAATTTATAGCAGTATAGTGGCTTTTGCTTTGAAAAGAGGCTCTTCAAATGATTTCAAATAACCAGTAGGCTCAAAGAATATCATAACTAAATAAAATCCTCGTGGCAATATGCATAGATAAGTATGCTGCCATCTATTTGCATAAGCAATATCTAGCTCAGGAGATGATCAATAGTGATTCGCCTTTCACCATAACAATTCTATACAGTATTTAACTAATACCTTACAACTTATTGCAATTTCTCCAAAGCTTCTTGCTAGATTTAATTGAGATTGCTTTACTGTACCCATTCTAGTAGCATCTAGACATTTATCTCTACGAATAAAGAACCTAGTTGAGTGAGATTTTGCCATTGTCTTCTGAATCTCTGTGAGTTGCTCATTCTGCAGGGATTACATAGTTGGCTGAGTAGTTGACTCCGCTTCCTCTACAATTCCAGAGATGGGTTTATGTTATTTTTATAATCCGCGGTTCAAATGTTGATTCCTTGTTGTGCAGAACAGGAAGCATAAATCAAATGTTTGAAGATGAAGCTTGGGTGCTACGGTTTGTGAGCTCATGCACCCGATTTGCAGGCTCCAACACAGACCCTTGGTTGATCCTCAAGACAGAGCAGATGCCAAAGGGTTGCACTTTCTCAAAAGGAAAACGGCCATTAGCAGCTTCAAGAAACCTAGCTAGAGTTTAATTAGTGCACTACCATTTCTCAATCAAAGCAGAAATCTTTGAATTCCTTGACGAATCACCATAAGCAAATAATAGAACTAAGTGAGAGACTGAGATTGAATATGTGCTACATTCTTTCTTCGATTTCGCTAATTCATATGAAATTAAACTCTAAAACGAAGCTTGAACTAAGGCTAACCTGATTTACACAGAAGGGCGGCGCATATAGAAGCACGCTTTCTATTATTCAATATCAAGGTAGAGCCGCTCTTTTCTTAGTAGCCAAGGCAGGGAGTCTGCAAGGGGCATAACAAACAAACATCGTTAGCAATCTATTTTCCACAAATTAATCTCTGGGGCAACAAACAATGACGGATTCATGCCTGGCGGGGCCGTATCTGAAAGTTGGTTGCAGCGAGTTCACTAGGCAGATGGAGGGAGGCAATTATATCATGCTAATTGGAGCTCCGTGGCTTCCCCCAGCCATATACCGGATGCCCGAAAATGCTTCCCGGAAATTGATTCCGGGAAGCGTAGATAATTCCAATTTTTTTTTTTTTGCTAGTTATTATATATATAGGAAAGATATATGTAGGATAAGAATGTTTTTAATACTATTGCAAAAAATGTATTTAATTCAACGGTGCAGATGAACGGCCTGGATTTCAATCCAGGCCCTATCATTCTATTGGCCTGCCATTTGTGTTTGTATGTTCCCGCCTTTCCTTTGGACCGGTGTGTGGTATGTTGATTCTTGCTGCCGACTATGGCGATGGGCTGCCGGATTTGCCTCCTTACTGTCGAATTTGCTAAGCCACAGCCAGATTAGCTCCAGATTTGAAGCCGTAATTTTGCATGTTTCTAGAACTGCTTGGATCTAAAAGCTGCCATAGCCACAAAAATCTATGTTCTGCCATAACCGATGGATGCTCAGAGAAGTTGCATACTGGCTTGGCTGCTGCTTCTCTTTCGTCATAACTTCTGTACAAAATCCCAGCAATATTTACATGGCTGGGTTCAATGGCATTTCTGCTTGCAAAATGGCGATGGCCTAACAGCCCATTACGAAAAATCACAAGCTCGAGAAGGCTTTGTTACTGTATTTCTTCTCTTGTGCAAAAATATCAGTATTGCTTCCCAGAATAACTTTGTCCCCCTTTTTTCGCACGATCCATTTTGGCTTTGTGGCTATGGCGATGGGATCCCTTCTGTCTTTTCAAGGTAAGGCGCTCACTAGATATAAATATTTCCTTCTGTTTTACACTGATCCGTGCTTGGGATTTCTAGGTTCCCAGGCTTGAGAACCAGACGAACTTCCAGCACAATCTGCGAACTTCGGGTAAGATTTTCAGCCCTTTGTGGACGCCCAATGATCGGAGCCCGTTGCTATTCTTGTTTTAATATTCTCTGAATCTTGTGTGCAGGGTTAACAACCATAGTAATTGAGCTACGGAGCTTGGCAGATCTGGCCCTATGTTTGCAAGCTTGGCGATGGCATGGAAGCCCATTTCCGCAAGGCTAGAGTGAGTTTGGGCACTAAGTTCCATTTTCTGTTTCCAACACAACCACATCTCGGTCCCCTTTGCAGAGTTTGAAGACTGAGAATTATAAGGTATGGGTCGCTGAAGAACATTCTGATGTTTTGTACGCATTTTGCTGCAAAAGTTCTCTTGCTTCCCAAATTAACAATCTTATTTCCAGGTTCATCTCCTTCACTGTTTGTTCACCTAGTCGCTGCATATATTTCTCCATTACTCTGGGTTGCAATCCTTTTACAGCAGGTGTATCTTAACCCTTATTCTTAGCTTCGATAATGTTTGCACTGTTTAAGACTGGAGCAGGGCAAAAAAAGTCAGAGTACATGGAAATGTGGAGCCAAGGAAGTTGTTGAAAAACTGGAAACATAGGGAAGTTTGCAGAGTTCTAAACAGCACATTATTATACTTTGCCAGCATAGGAAATAGCAACAATCTATACTTCTACACTATTATCCTGGTCATTCTTCATACCATGGTTCAGAATATGGTTCATACCATGATTATGGTCATGACCATAACACTTACTATGACCTTAATCATGCTTACGGCACTTTACACCAATGGCTATGGTTCTGTCTATGAATTAACCAAGCCTGGCAGCAATGATTATAAAATGATTATAACGGATATCATGGCAGTTGGGCTATTGCAATTATGTAATTTCATTTTCTCATATAATTGAATTGCTATTCTTAAATTTCGTATATATGGCTTGTTAGACTATTGCAATCATGTAATTTCATTTTCTCGTATGATTGAAAACAACTTCAATTCTTTAAGTTTTATATATTTGTTGTTTTTGGTTTATTTTGAACACATTATCATTAGAAAAAAAAAACATGTTAGTGTACCAAAAACAATAGAACAAAACATGTGTTATTATTGAAAAGCAAACGTCGTAACAAACGTTTCATTTGCAAAGTGCAAGACATGTTGCCAAATACGTCGTAACCAATGTCTACGTTGCGACGTGTAAGCAACGAGATAAGAACGTTATGACGACATGTGGAGGACGTTCTAGACGTTGCAAATATGTTGCACGCACCTCGAAAACAACGTTTCATGAATGGCGTAAAAAGAACGAGATTAGAACGTCCTAGCGACGTATTAACAACGTCACAGCGACGTCACGGACGTCGCAAACATGACGTTTCACCTGCGACGTGACGTCGCCCTGCGACGAATCCTAGGCGACGTCATTTGCAACGTCCGTGCAACATTTGCAAGACGTCCTCATGCGACGTCTGACGTCTCTAATACGTCAATGTGACGTCGCTAACGACGTCGCTAATAGCCCGTTCTGTAGTAGTGTGGATGCCCCTCAGCTTTGGGTGGTACATGAGCTTGATGCTGAAGTCATGCCTCCTTCAGCAAAGTGGCCTTTGGTCATCCCTAGAAACTGGCAGAAAGCAGTATGGAAATGGGTATGGGATAAACTGATCCATCCCAAAGTATCTGTTTTGTGGTGGCAAATCATTCATCGTTGTGTGTGCATTAATGTTGTGGTGCAGAGATTTTGTCCAGATGTGCCTGCACTTTGTCCCCTATGTGCAGAGAGGGATGAGATAATTGAACATTACTTGTTCATGTATCAATGGATGTGGCTTCAAGGCCTTTTTCATTGTGGTTTGAATATCCAACATGCGTTATTAGCAGTCTACCCAACCGGCTGGGAAAATTTGGCAAGAAGGACTTTTCATCTGGCGTCTGCATCGATCATTTGGTCCATTTAGAAGAGAAGGAACCGTCTTATATTCAAATGTCATGTTTGTTCTGATGTACATGTTCTTGTTGAGGCCCAACAATGAATTGTCAGGTGCTCATCAATAGCTAATGAAGTGAAGAGTCATATTTGGGAGCACTTAACTTCACATTCACACTTACTCATGAGCTTTTGCTCCGTCCTTACACTATAATTTAGATGTTGCATTGGGTGGGGTGGATTTGCTCTAGTAAAAATTTTCTACACTGAGTTTTTAGTCCCCATTGTACTTTGTTTGTAACTTTCTCTGAATAATAAAGGCTCGTGTCCTTAAAAAAATAGACAAAGTCATGGAAGTGTCAATCACAGATCCTTCAGAATGATAGTATGTACCTGATCTCATAGTGCAGACAATAATTGTTATACCTGTATCTTCAGACCATTTAGGAGATCATGTGGAATGGTCTATTAATCTTTCTAGTCCTCTCTGTCATTGGGCATCTTTGGCACAAACTGCCTTGGCAAAGGCTGCTATTGATGGCAATGTTGCACTAGAAATCAAAAGCTAGCGTTCCAAAATAATTGTTGCGCCTTCCCTATAAACTGCCCACTTTCTTTACAGATGTGCTTCCCTCACTTTGCAAAGCTCCTCCGTAGAGTTATACATTGAAGAGGAGAGAGGTTCTCCAACATTGAGAAGCGATTTCGATATTGAAGAACATGTAATTGACTGAATGCAACACAAAATTGAACCAGAAGATGGCGAGGATGATCCAGGACGTGGAGCCCACAAGATAGTAGCAAAGACAAGTCCATCAACATGCACATGCATGACATCAATAAAGAAATTCAAAGCTTCAACTATATCTGAATGGTTTTATACCGCTGTCTCTACAATCTTTATGTCGTTGTCTCTGCAATGGGAAAAGAGGAAAAAAGGGAAGGGAAAGGAAGGGTACTAGACTTCAATAGAACAATGGGCATATTGCGGCAACTAAAAACAAACAATATGAATACAACGTATGTGAAAAAGGCTATAGATAAGGGTTATTAGGCCACTGGTCATAGGTAATAGCTGGTCTAGCTCTATACACTGCCCATTTTTTTTTTGTATTCGTACTTCACGGACCTTGCACAACTCCTCTCGCCATTTGCAACATGGAAAGATCCTCTTGTACAAAAAAAAAATAGTGCCCTTGAGGTGACTTCCATGATCAAGGACATGTAATCATGTGCAGTATGAAAATGCACCATAATGTGGCAGGGCTGGTTAGGTCTTTGGGCACCAACCTATTGAGCTATAACAACTCCATGACTTTGTATATGAATCATGTCAGTAAAGTAGTGGTCAGCCTCCTCAACATTCGAGCGACTATTTGTCTTAGGGCACCTACCATATGTAAACTAAGCCCTTATAAGCACTATCTTAGTCTGTTGATCTGCTCCTGGTCCTTGTGGCGTTACCTTGATGACTCTATTTGTAGACCCAAATGTATTGTCTGTACTGTTATTTCACTTGTGGCAAGGGGTTGCCATGCTGCTTGCTCCTCAGTTTAACGCATGACATGTATTAGAATTGCATCATCAGATACTAGATTTATCTATGGTATATCCAGTGATGGCACTAGATTTGAACCTATCAGGTTAGTAGAATAAAGAAAAAGTAACAACTCAATAAAAGGTTTTCCTTATATTATGACATATGTACCCTTGATCCTTATTTCTTGTGAAGCGACTGAGAGCATGATCTGATTCGATGATGATAGCATAGAAAGCACTTCCTGTTGAAGGTTGGACATTTGTGTCACCAAATCCTGGATGTCGGGTGCAGCATTAGAATCTATTAAATTTGTATCTATATTGGTGTACCCTTCATGCCATGACACTCTTTTTATATTGTATCGATTCTTATTTTAAACTTTTCCTGTCATGACCAAGCAAAATGTAAGAGGCGCAGGCCCAATAGAGGTAGATAAAAAGAAGTAGAATTTTTAGTGCTGTCTACTTGAGAAGTAGACAAAGCTGCAGAGAAACTGTTGCAAGCTCATATGTATATAAACAAGAGGAGGGTCAGAAGCAAGAGGATGAGGTGAAAATTATTGGGTGAAGAAGTAGAAACATTACTTACCACTTTCTTGGCTGACGAACATCTTCCAGAAAATGGCAAACTAGGGTTTGCCATGATGGCCGAAATTTATAAACTCAAAATTCGGCCTAGCTAGACGCAACAAAACTATATGAACTCATATCTTTAGCTTTCCAACAAACTAAAAAACACATGAATTCGACATTCGAGCTAGAAGTTATGAAGAAAATCACGTCGAGACCCTACATAGTGCCCATCACAGCACTCTAGAGAAAACTCCCTGCCATGTGAACCTTCAAGCTTGTAAGTTGACATCATTTTTTTTTTGGGGGGGGGAGAGTGGATGTCTCAAGATTTCATAGTCAGAGGAAAAATATTATGTTGAGGTGGGAGTGCAGGCATCTCCATCATGCATAGTAGAACTGGACTCCAACATCAGACTGGTGAGCGAAATCCATGTATCTCAGTGTCTGAGACTAAGAACCTCCAATCTACGCATCATATGGATTGCAGAGAAGGTGGCAAAAAAACCATTTAGATGGTTGAAGTTTTGCATTTCTTTATTGATGTCATGCATGTGCATGTTGGTGGAGTTGTCACTGCCACTAGGGTGTGGTGCCATGCCCTGATCATCCTCGCCATCTTCTGGTTCAGTTTCATTTTGCACTCAGTCAACCGCATATTCTTCAGTATGGGAAATTGCTTTAAAGCGCCTATCTTCTTAATTCAGGGAGGAGAATTGTAACGCGAGGGAAGCACGTCGGCAAAAACATTTGGGCAGTCTAGGGGAGGTGCAACAATTATTTTAGAACATTGACCTTCTAACCATTGGAATCCTTGGGCTTTAGATAGTGTAAATCGCACAATATTGTATTCATTGGTTTGTTTGATTTTAGGGCCTCGGAGTCCAGGGCTTCTTTTGTCCATGCCTTGTATCCTTTCTATGGCTCTTTGATGGTCTACGTGGACATAATGGATCACGAAAGGGAAACATAATACTCCATTACAAAATTAAGAATTAGAGATGCATAGTTATTGCTGGGGCATGTATGGAAACAAATTGCTTCCTTTTCTTCTTCTTTTATACGTAGAGGGGATATGCCATCTACATGTAAAGAGTGACCAAAAACCCCTAGGAGTCATTACAAATGAAGTTTACACTAGGCAAGGGCCAGAAAAATTCCTAACTTCTAAGTGTATGTATGGTTTATGGGTAAAAGAAACTAAAACAAAAAAGCCAAGGAGCCGCTCGAGTGCTTTAACGGGATTAAAATGTAAACCCCATTGGATTATTGTTGTATATAGATATTTTGAAGCGACTTCCAGGAAGCAAATGTTGTGATTTGGTGCAGATTATAAAATTGTTTTGGGGGTGCCTGGGATTCCAAAAGGTGTCTTTGAATATGCATCTCAATTTCACACTGGAGAAGGAGACAATTTTTTAGGACTTTCAAAGCCTATTTTTGATGCGAAATAATATCTGATGCATAAATGTGCCCATGAATATACAAAATCCATATGAATTTGGTTCAAATCACTTCATTTTCACGAGCTAGGGGCAAATGCATGTAATGTCTCGAAAGTTACTTCCTCTGAGGCCAACCACTGATTTAGTCCAATAGAAGGTAAGTTTGCGTTCATTCTTGAAAGCAAAATTTATGCTTGTATAAGAAGAAAAAAATAAAGAAGAGTTGCCTTCAATTCAACAAAAGATCAAATACAAATCACAGAGTTAGGTCAGAGTTAGGTCAGCTTATTGGCACGTTTTGTACTATGACATTAATCTAACATTAACAACCTTTGTCACTTATACATTCTCTTATGATTTAAGAAAAAGGTTCTACTGCAATGTCCATTATAATAGTTTTACCTCCATGGACCTATACTGAACTCATGCCATGTTTCCCTCAAAGTTCCACATGTCAAAGCTTTCATCTGGTTCTTTGAGCCTCAGTACAATCTTAAGGATATCCTCTTCTCCTTCGTCAGACAATAAGTCCTTGTTCAATTCCCTGGGACAAGCAGATGACTTGGCTAACTCCCTATACGAGGCACCTTGGTCATCATGTCCTTGCAACCCTTGAGGAGAGTCATCATCTTGCCTTGAACTTAAGATGTCACTTTTATCTTCCTCCTCTTTGGCCTTCTTAATCCATGATTTTCCATGCCGGCGCTTAGTTTTGCAGCAAGCTTGCCTAGCACTCAAGAGCAATCTAACATCAGGAACACCATATGGGAAGTTAAGGTTAGCTTTGGCTCCTCGTATTCTCCTAGCTTCAAGATCATAAGCGACCGCGGCTTCTTCGGAGGACTTAAAAGACCCGAGCCATAGCCTAATCTTCTTAGCAGGGTCTCTAATCTCAGCTACCCATTTGCCACCCTTTTTTCTAACACCAATAAACCTCCCTTTTCTCTTTCTGGTAGAAGACGCACATCTTGCAACAGTGACTACAAGATCATCTTTCTCCTGAAAAGCTGCAAAGAAGAGACTGTCAGATTCGGGAGCCCATTTTAAGTTAGAAGAGAGGCTTAGAAAAGCTAACTACCAGATCTGTTCTCGACCACAGGCTGTGTGATAGTGTAGCTACTACTGCCATAGCTGAAGCTCTGCAAATCGCCCAATCTTGTGGCGTATCCGGCGTATGTATCCATGGCACAAATGCTTCACGAGTCCCTCTTATTCTCAACCCCTGGCTCCTCAGTGTTTTAATCGAACATAGTGTACTGATCCGGAATTTACAGGACGGCCGCAGTGCTTATAAGCACCAGCGGAAATCGACCGCTGTTACAATTCCACGTATCTGCCACATGGCAGCATCTTAGGGGCGGGATTGCCGCCCTTTCAATTAATTAAATGGTGCTTTGTGCACATTTCCCATGAAAGTACACCATTTTATTGTTTTGCTCGCACGTTCGGATTCTATGTTATGTTATATATATGCACTAAAATGCTTTACCTCGCCAAGGTGCTTTTTGTTTGGGCGCATGGTGTAGATCCAATCCAAACAAATTCATCTATGAGTTTCCACCCTCTAGGTCATTAGATATGTATCCAAGATTCGAGGTGACACTATGTGTTTCCATTGCCCCAGATTTGAAGAGGCTTCATGGTTTTAACATCTGCACGATGCTTCTTTCCGAGTCAGTCTCTGGTACTTAACCCAGTTCTTCCTTGGTGAAATCTCTATGGTACTTAGCCTGGTGCTTTCTTGGTGAAAACCTAGCACAGACTATTCCCCAAGCCAATAAGGTCCAGAATCCCTCTATTTTAATAATATAATACCACACAAGTTGGCCAGTTGGCCAATTTTAAAATGACTTCCAGTTGTGGCCAAAATGAACAATATTAGCTTAAAGATGCAATTGGATTGGATATTGTAACATCTATTTTTCACGTTCCAGGGTTATTATAGTTGGTGTGGCATTGAAGCCTCCGAGACATCACTTTTCCATGGTCTTTGGGAGTTGCATAATTTTTTTATCTTTTATACTTTTCTCAGCGTAACTTCTATGGCCGTAATAAACGGATGTTTCTCATAGTGGTTTCTTCTTGAAGGGTTTTCGATTGGTCAGTGATTGTTTTTTTCTCGCCATGACACTGTAGTCTTCAAGATAGTACTTATAGGATGTTTTTCGTGATCATGTATCCACAAATGGTTCCCAATTGGTTGACTATTATTTCTATCTCAGCGTGGCCCTAGAGTCTCGGAGCCTTATTATATTTTTAATTATATAGCACCCTAATGCGTCCGACATCATATATGTAGCGGATTGATCAGTTTATATCTCCTCTTTCGATTTTGATATTTGGTCTTGGGTAACTTAGTACAACGGTCGATTTGGAAACGGTTTGCTCACGTGGTTTTGGCTATCCCACGGGGTTGCTCTAGCCTTTTGTGCGCCTTGATACTTTGGATTGTTTGGCTACTCCAAAATGCACAAGCCAATGCGCCCCCTTTCAGCTCTTGGATCCTTGCTGCCCGACTGGTTGGTTCTGTTCTTGTCTGGTGTCGAGTTGATGATTGTTGAGTTTCAGAGCACCTTTTTAGAAAATAATTTCAAATTTCTATTCCTTATAGGGGGAACGAATATGTACTCAGTGATTTTTCAATAGCTCAATGAACACCATTGCACGTCTAGTATATGGTATGTCTAGGACCTTGTTTAAGAACAAGTTGTTTTAGAAGACTTGGAGGTTAAAGAATGATAGCAATAAAACCCTAGTTTTAGTGTCAAGTTCTATTAGCTTGGAGGTGCATTATTTATATATATCTTATTTATTACATTATGCGTCAACGCATAGAGGTGGGGACACTTTTTATGTCAGCGACACATGATGCTTTAGTGGATGTTTTTTGGGGACATTTTCTTTGTATTTTTTATTTTATTTTTTTGATATTTTTCCCTAAAACACATTAATATTACGCCTTGGAATGCAAAATTTCAGCCTCCGTAGAGTTAAGAAAAAGAAAGATAAAAAATTATAAACATTTCAGCACTAGGTGCTTAATGGTGCTTTACTAACACAAAGATGCCCCAATTTTTTGAAGGATGAAAGCAGAAAAAAAGTCTATCAATCATATATGAAAAGTATAGAATGTACATGTCTGAACTAATTGTATAAGATAAGAAGATGCCACAGGAACACGAGCCTGAAGCACAATGTACTTACTCCAGAAAATGAGACTAATGGTAAGAATTATTTGAAGATATCAAGTCCAAATACATTCCCTCACTTCTGGCTCAAGGGAGGAACACTCATAAGCCATCAGTACTAGCCTCGGCGACAACAATAATATCGCATGCAGACTATTGGATGCCATGAAAAATGTATCATCTGCGACACCAACAGAACCAAGATGAAATGCCCTATGTCTGACTAGGGGCCATGCATTGGGGAAGGATGCCAAGAGAATGCATCGGCAGGCCATTGTGCTGTTAAACAAACTTCGTAGCCAGGACCACGCCGGTTGAACATCTGGACAATAAAAAAAAAATGCTCAAGAGTATCAACATCTGAAAGCCATAGTCTATGTATGTTTCTTTTTCCCTTTTCCCTTTTCTCCTGTGGGACATGAGCCCTTCGATTTTCATTAATAGAATTAATTGAATATTTGCAACTAGTTTTGATACAATCAATGCACTTCCCAGGTACATGTATAGTTGCCGAAATTTTAATGACCTTGAATGGCCACATAAGAAGTGCTATTATTTAAGTAGTAAAATAAGGTAGGTATAAAGCATGTAGATCTTAATGGCTTTGTCCATAACAGTTCTAGATGCCCTTCAAACAGACATAGACCTACTAGCAAAATATGTACAATGAACGCGATCAAAGCGGGGCCATCAACTATATTCCCAGAAAGTAGTCCATCTAATTCTATCTATAGGGCCAAATTCAGAGCCTCATCTCTCCCTCTATGCATCCTACGTTCATAGCCTGATAATATGAGCCTCACAAAAAGTTTTAGACAACGCCTAGGTAATGGACATGTCAATTTATCTCCCTCCACTACCATTGATGATGGAGACCATGCCATGGAGCACAACGTGCATGGTACGATGGGAGGGGCATTGTTGGCATTGCATGCCACTTGGCTAGGATCTATACGTACTGCAGCCCAAAACACAAGCCTGTAGTACATACAACAAGAAAGACTCCAGATTATTATTTTCTTAGTCAAAGGTAGGCCCCAAATGCTAATGAAAGCTCATGGGAAATACCGCACAAAGCACCATTTGATTTAATCATGAAATGGAGAAAAGGCGGCAAGCCCATAGCAAAATGTACTTAGGCCGCCCAAGTGAAAAGTCTTCAAACTTTGTACGCACGTCCTCTGCACACGCCCCTTGCCGGTCGAGATGCAGACACGTGGCAGCAAGTAATGCGAAGCTGTAAGAGCGGTCGATTCGCAATGGTGCGTAGATAAGCTACGGCCGTCCTGCAAATCCAAAAGATTATTCTTTGAGAATACTATTGCTGTCTGTCCCATGGAGCCAATGCCATACGCCGGATATGGCATCAGATCGGCCGATTTTCAGAGCTTCAGCTATGGCACTATCACGCAGCCTGTGCTCGAGAACAGATCTGGTATTTCTTAGCATTGCTCTTTCTCTTCTAACTCAAATATGACTGCAGCAATCTTACACTCTTTTTGACAGCTTTTGAGGAGCCAAATGATGACCTTGTAGTCTCTGTTGCATGTTGTAGCTGCTCTACCCGAAAGCGCAAAGGGCAGTTCGTTGGTGTTCGACAAAAGGGTGGTAAATGGGTTGCTGAGATTAGAGACCGTGATAAGAAGAGTAGACTATGGCTCGGGTCGTTTAATTCCGCCGAAGAAGCCGCAGTCGCTTATGATCTTGAAGCCAGGAGAATACGGGTGCTAAAGCTAAGCTTAACTTCCCAAATGGTATCCCTGATGTTAGATTGCTCTTGAGTGCTAGACAGACTTGCTCAAAAATTAGGCGCCGACGCGGAAAATCGTGGCTTCAAAAGGCGAAAGAGGAACATGATGAGGAGGAGGAGAGTCAAATCTCAAGTTCAAGTGCAAATCATGAGTCTCCTCAAGGATTGCAAGAACATGATGATGATCAAGTTGCATGTGGGGAGTCAAACAAGCCTTGTGCTTGTTCTAAGGAAATATATAGGGACTCATGTAATGAAGCAGAAGAAGAAGAAGAGGAAGAGGAAGAGGAGGACATCCTTCAAATTATACAGAGGCTTAAAGAACCAGACGAAAGCTTTTACATGTGGAACTTTGAGGTATTGCAAATAAAACAACATCCTCTAATTTTCTTTCCAACTGATGCATAGATTACAATTGTTGACCATGATATTATATAGGTTTATTGTAGTGAAGTGGTGACCGTTTAATAGACATTGCATAAAGCATTTTTCTATAAATCCATTGCACAAACTATAATGGAGATTAAATAGTCATGTTAAATTCAAGTGGTAGTACACAATGTGCCATGGTATGAGGTGATTCAGACGTTTTCCACTCAACTGTTTTGATTTATCCTTAGATTGAAGGCAAATCTTCTTCAGTTTTTTCTTCCTCTACAGGCACAGGTTTCTCAAGAATCGGATGCACTACGAATTCAAACTCATCCTCCATTGGACCACTAATCAGTGCTTGGGTTTTAGTTTCATGGTATGGAACTTTGGGAGATTACTCACATTTTAACTAGCTCTGCAAATGAAGCGCCTAACCTATAAGTTCAATGAAGTTCATGGATGCATTTCTGCATTGAGTAAGTCTATCAGTTAACATTCTTCCTTTTTGCAAGAATAATGATCATGCCTTATTGCTTAAATTTTAAAGTTATCAAAAAATGAGCCTCAGCATGAACTTGGCGACAAATTACGTAAACCCCCACCATGGAAATCTCTTCCCCCTTTCTCTGTTAAGGCAAAATTACCTAAATGCTCAAAGTATAATACCAGGACACCTTTGGTATTTCAATTGTTTTTTCAAATGCCCCTGGTCAATACAATACAACCACATTCTTGCACATTTACCTAAATGGCCTTCAAACACTTGAGTCTACCAAAATGTCCTCGCTTGATCATGAATTCCAAGAATAATACTTGCAGTTCCAAGAAACAGCCAAACATGATGTCTAACAAAGCAATACGAGGGAAAAAGTTTGATGTTCAGCAAAATTCATGCTCTAAAGCATTAAATTAAAAGCCAATTTTCCTTTCAATAGTGGCCGGATTGATACCCAAATCTTGCCATGTTTTAATTGCTATCAGAGAGCAATAATTTACCCTAGCATTGATCCCAGTAGGCACATAGTAACAATTTGCCCTTCTAGCAACAATATGTTCATATATCCCCCCCTCCCCCCCCTCAAAAAAAAACACAACACACACAACACACACACACACACACACACACACACACACACACACACACACACACACACACACACACACACACACACACACACACACACACACACACACACACACACACACACACACACACACACACACATGGAGGGATATTTGTCTATTGGTGCAAGGAATCCAACATAATAATTTAAGGGCTAAACTTAATGGTGATTTTTTTAATACTTCTAAGAAAATAATCCGTGCAAGAAAAATAGAGGAGAGATAAAGCTTGGAAATGATCTTCTCAAAGAAACATTTGTAGCCAAAGGGCCATAAATCCAAAAATATATTTTTTTTTCTCACATGGGCCTTAATTTGAAGCTCCATTTTTTGGCACGCGACGGACGGCATGTCGCACGCCCATGTGACTTGTTTCTTGGCAAGAAATATTATAAACATGTTTTCGTTATATGTTTATGATACTAGTCTCTAGTGCATGGGTCTTTGGTCTAGTGGTAACACATTAGTCCTAGAACAACACCTTAGTCCTAGAACAATTGTATCTTGAGTTGGAGACTGCCCAAAGTTGCACTATATATAGTTTTGTTCTATGGCATCTATATATCTCCATTTATTTGTGGAAATATGATTTATATGTCATCAATCAACGGCCATAGATCCAATTCTTGTATTTCTTAGTGTTTGCCAAAATACCTCCTAATATTAGAAATTGCCAAATTGCCCCTAATTCCGGGCGAGCTATAAAGTGGCTATGTTGCTACCAATTAGCCATCAAGCAATCAATGCAGCCATCTCATTTGCCATCAGCTATCAAATGTGAGAATAATCTTATACAATTGAATACTCCAAATTAAACTGCCAGGTCTACGACAATGGCAATTCTTTGTTGCCGATCTAAGCTAACTTCCATATCTTCATTCATGTTGGTCCTTGTCTTCTTGTGCAACTTTGATGATTGCTCAGTTCTCCAATGATGACATATATCTCATCAAGAAAACAAATGATTCAAACCGATTTGTCAGTTTAGAGGTGGTCTTTAAATCCATCTAATCGATTTGGATGAATGGGTTTATCCATTTTGGTCATCGCCTCAAATGCGGCAAGCTAGCAATTACGAAAAACACAGGGTCATTTCGGCAAATATCAGGAGACACGACATTTTAATTTTTCCTTAATATCAAAGTGCCAACGATGTTAATGGTTTTAGTTGTATTATATGTATATAGTATTTATTTCACATGCATTGTTTAATATTTTGATATCTTATATCTATGCATTTTTACGAGCCTCCAAATCTTTTGGCCCGAGCTCTCCAATCCTGATATGTTGTTGAACTGTTCCAGCAGGGTTCCTCTACTGTGTTGTAGCATGGATTGCAACTTCCTCGGTAGAGTAGGGATGAGGTTGTTATTGTGGCTCCTGGGCAATCTTAGCCAACTTTCGAGCAAGCATTCTCTTTTCATCGAGCATGATCTCAAACTGCTCAAAGAACTGTGGTAGCTTAGTCTGTAACTTCTGCTCCATTTCAAAATAAAAAGCTCTATAGCCTTCATACAGTGCCACCCTGCTAAATGTTCCACCTGAGAAGAAGTCTAGGACCTCGCAGCTCTCCATGATAAGTTTTCTCGTGACATATATGCAGGTCTTCGCATAGCTGGGCCGGCAGTAGGGTATATCTAGGAAAGCTCCATTTGATCTGTAAATTGACGAGAAAGTACATCCAGGATTGAATTAGATGCTGACCAAATCTCAAGCATCGATTTGCTGCAACTAGAGATTAGGCTGGCGAATTTGCTTTGTGGAAGCTTTTTTTTGGGCTTCTGGTCAAACGTGATTGCCGATATCAGCCACGCCTATTTTGTATACGGTTTAATGGGTTATTTAAGTTGTATAATTTATATACTTGGAACCATTACCCCATTACTAGTTGGACTAATAGTTGTCTAGGACAAGGGCAGTACCGGGTACTGCAAGCGCTTATAGGGTTTCATACCCTTAACATTTCTAAGTTGATAACTTAGAATATTACCTAAGCTAGTTGAGCTAATTATATTAAAAGGACCTAGGGAGCCTTTTCGTGCAATACTTGGTATTGTACTCTTGCATAATAGATGTGCAGTTTTGGCAAGGTCGGTGTTCTTGACCAGTAGCAGCCTTAATCTGGGATTAGACTGTTGAGAAACGACAGTTTTACCATTGGGATTCTGAGGCTCAAGTGGTGGGCCCATGAGGGCTTCGCTTTATATGATAATCGAGCAAGATAGACATTTGATTTGTCAATAGTTCCTTCCTTTTTGTTCAAAACAAGCAATCGACTCTGAGAGTCGAGATTGGAAGGTTCTGTTGCGTGTTGCACTAGGTGCACTATTGGGAGAACTAGGCCAGACTTTAGTCTAACCCTAGGTTGATTACTTGATGAATTGATGCAATCAAGTAAAGATTGTGGCATCAAGAAAATGATCGTTTGGGTTACTTTTAGTTAGGTAAAGCGTGTAAATAGGGTGTATGGGCGCTCTATTGATATACAAGTTGATGCTATGTTCCATAACTCTGGAATAGATTAAGTAACCACATCATAGATCGTAGAGATCAACTTGTTACGAAGCTACTCGTTGTTCTTCCCGAAAAGAACATATGAGATAGTATGCTATATGCTTTACAAATTGAAGGGGTACATGTTATTAGTCCATAGCATTGATGCTGGGCTTAAAATTGAACAAAATGGACTACTAGGGCATTGGGGTTAATATATTATAAACCACCAATCCCACCATTTATATTTATTATGCAAAGATGTGCGAGGTATTGTGTAATACTATGCCATCGATCCGAGCCATCGGATCGGAATTCTCGAACGTTCGAGCATGCATCTCTCCCACGCATGCATGCATGCATTGCATGCATTTTTAGATATTCTGGTTCTTCATCGACTTCTCATCGGCATTTTCTCCTCTCTCAGCAATTCCCTTGACTCTATTTCTTTGATATTAGGCAGGGGAGGGGTTTCTCCCTACTTGATTTACCAATTTGGCATCTCTTTCCATGTTGTGACATGTTCTTTCCCAATCTTGTCCTTTTTTTGGCCATCTTTCAACCTTCGACCTCGATCCCGTTTAATTTTGATAAGGAAGTTCTCTTTTTGTCGGGAGCTTTTATCTGTTTTCATGCGAGCTCTTATTCGAGAATGCCATCGATCTGAGCCATCGGATCAGAATTCTCGAATAGACGAGCATGCATCTCTCCCATACATGCATGGATGCATGCATTGCATGCATTTTCTGAGGCACTAGTTCGTTTAGGGATCGCTATTTCTTGCAGGTTCGTCATCGACTTCTCATCGGCAGTTCCCTTGACTCCCACCTGCCCCCCCCCCCCCTTTCATGTGTATATTATTATAAATATTGTTTTTTGTCGCATGGCACGCGTGGCCAGCCCCTCGCTATTTCGAGGTGTAAATGTTGTTTTTTGTCGCGTGGCACGCATGACCAGCCCCTTGGTTTTCGAGGTCTTTTCTCTATTGCTTTTTGGTTGGTGATGTGCAGGTTCAGGGGTGATGCGCGACTTCGGTATTCTCTGTGAAGCGTGGCTTTTTTTTTTTTTTTTTTTTTTTTGGGGACGTTTAGCAGCCTTGCATTATCCAAACCCTTTGCCCAGATTTTATCGCTAAGGGTTTTACCTCGAAAACCCGAAAGAGCGGTGTTTTTTAATCCCGACAATAAACTCTCGACAGGCATCTATAGCACACAATTTTATTTGGGGTCCAGGTGTTATAACTGGATATTCCCTATTTTTTTTCATTTTTTGGGTAGCCTGTGATGTGCAGCTACCGACTCTATACCATTGTAGAAGATTTGCTGAGATGAATGAAAAGCCTAGCTAAGGGAGCTTTTGTCTGTTTTCATGCGAGCCCTTATTCTGGGAAGGGACTCGCAAGAGACACAAAACCGGCCGATGGCTCGGATCGATGCTATTGTGTATTGTGTAATACTATGCGGGCTTTTATTAAGCAATGGTTGAACCAAGAATTTTGGTTCAAAAGATTCAAGCAATGCTTGACTAATTATGAGCAACATACTAAAGTTGTTGTAAGCCGTAGTAATGTGTCCATAATTGGATTCTGGTAAGATGAATTCGCTTTAGACAATTAGAGTTCATTATGGCATAGCCAATTGTCTTTGGAGATGTGAGATGCACATTTGGAGTTGTAATATGCACTTCTACAAATCTCCACTTATAGATTATTCTATAAGCAGTTAAGTATCCTTTCTAAGCAAGGATTTGCTTGAATGGCTCAATTTCTCTGGAGGAGAAAAGGTTTTATGACATCGGTAATGAGTGCGTTCTGAAAGATTGGAATTCAACCTAAGAGTGTCTTGGGATTGCCAAAAATTCTTAATCTTCAACTACTTCATTCATGGAAATTTTGACTTCGGGTCAAGAATTGAATAGATTAAAGCTCAATTGAAAGCTATTGACATGGTCAAAAGCTGTTGTTGGCAATAACGCTTCAAGGGTTGGGACTTGAAATAAGGATTGCTAATAAAGCTGATACTTATGAGTGAGCTTGAAGGACTATTGGCTTTGCCAAGGTCAAAAGGTTGCCTAAGTAATCTCAAGCTAAGTGTAGCTAGATGAGATTATGTGACCATGAGTTAAGAACCTATGATTGGTTCATGAATCGAAGTGCTGGATATTATCTAGAGTCACGTCGCACATGCAACGTGGCGTCGCATGAACTACGTCGGACGTTTCATATGCGACGTCGCGTTGTATAAACGACGTTACACGTTGCCCATACGACGTGGCGCGTTGCAGTTTCGACGTGGTGCGTTGCTGTTGCAACGTAGGCCATTGCGACGTCTGCTTGAACGTTTGTAATGCGACGTGGCACGTCGCACATGCGACGTCGTGAAAAAATATTAGCGACCTTTTAAGAACGCGCGATTATTTTGCGACGTCAACGTTTGCCATACGTCGCAAACCGACGTCGCTAATAGCCCGTTCTCTAGTAGTGCCACTTGTGCTATTGGAGGCAGAACTAAAGACATCTTCTGCCAAATAGCCCGATCCCACCTTAAAAGTAGGAACTTAGCTCTAAACTCTTCCCAGATCAGCAACTGCATTTTTTTATTATACCAAACAAATATCATATGCATACTTGCCAATTTTCATCGGTGTTGCATCAACGGATGGACCCAAGATACTAGAGGACCACCATTTAAAGGAATCCACCAATAGCTCTTAGTAGTGCTAGTATGTGCAAGATGGCGAAAATGAAATAGAGATCATACAGTCTCCCATTGAGTAAGCAATCCCCTGAGAAATGGAGAAGCATTAGGGCATGCTGTTAGTGGGTAAAATAGAGCCCAAGAGAGAAGTGGCCTAACAGATGGAGATCCAAAAGAGATGCACATTTGCAAAGACTGATATACAAGGCGGGAGTCTGGGGACTCTCCACATTATTCACTCCAAATAAACTTAGAAATCATCATGTTTGCTCTGCAAAAGAAAATTGATCATCGCAAGGTCGCCAAAATGCTTTGGCAACATGCACTTTGCCCAACTGACTTTGACATCAGTGCCTTCCTCTGTTCCCCTCCAAATGAAGTTCTTGATAACCCTGATAATGAATTGGACTTTTGACTGTGGATAGAACTATTACAATTAATACTAATAATGGCTTCTAACTTTTATGGTTAGAGATACGAGGAATAGTTGATTTTTTTTTTTCTTTTTGAAGGGGTGCCAAACTTATTAATAGCACTTCTCGATACAATGTAGAGACATAAATAAAATCCCAATGGATGATTAGATCCAACTGAGAAGGGCCACCTTCTAAGCATGACAATATAATGCAAGCCAAACTACTTTCCCATTGTATGGGTCCCATGACCTATTGGTCTCCGTAGACGTTAAAAAAACTATTCTATTCTATTCTATTCTTACAAAGAGAAGAATAATATATTATCATATCTTCAAAAGGAATAACTTTAACCAGGTCAAACTTTCACATCTATAGAATCATTAATAGCAACATGATCTACTCCCTGCTGTCTCAATGCATTGAATCAAGGACATCCATTGTAACAATCATAGTAGATATTGGAGTTGCAAAGTGAACTAGAGCAGGTTGAGAAGCTGAGCTATTCTTGCGACATGCAAGCTTCTTCAGACACGGAGTAGACCATCCTTCTCCCAATAACTGTTGCTTGTGATCAATGTCTTGAAGACGAAAGCATTAATGCTCATTAAGAGGGTCTACTGATATAGATTGAGATGGAGATGCACTAGAACAAGGTGATGGTGTAGAAACAACTTGAGAAGACGGCACAAGAGCTGGTAATATTGGCGGATTAACCAATGCAGAGGCAGAGAAGGAAGAAGATGGTACAACATGACATTCAACTGAAGTATAGGATATATGATTTGGGATAGAAGCACCTGGGGAGGCAGAGACAAAAGTATGCTTAGATTTATAAGTAGCAAAAGCCTCAACATTGGAAAACATCTTGGCAAGTTCAAGTCCATTAAGTAGACGTAGTTTGTACTTGAAAAAAAGTGGACCACTCTTGGCCACCACTGATTGAGCAATAGAAACACAAGTAGAAAGAGATACACAAATTCGAGGACCATTGAAAATAGAATGGGCAAGATGCATACCCAATCCATTAGCAATAGGAATCATAAAATCAGACATTTGCAATTCTTGTGGAAATCCTCTAAGGCAATCTAGCAAGGCATGTGCAATGCACCAGGCTCGCTTGGCAAAAATCCAAGAGAATAAAGCTAGTATAGAAGATAATGTCCACAAAAAGGATCAACACCATGCTCCACAATTGTCAACTGCAAGTGAAGAGTCAAAACAACAACATGAAGAAATTATTGTCTTCATCCAAAGCTAAAAATACATAATGAGGGAAAGCGAGTCTCTGAAGGCGATGTTTTAGCCAGAATCCAACTCTTCTGAGATGAAGAGACTACCTAGTGAAATGGCAAGCAGTTGTATGAGACATAAGGTTCTGAACACATTGCAACTGAGCGTTATGATCAATTTTGACAACTGGTAGGTCAGCTTGTGTGAAAGCATTTGAACAATATTGTGCCTCATGTCCTTGGGAGGCAATTGAACATCCATATGTTCATCTTCTACTTGTAACTCATATGGATATGAGCTCAATTCTTGTTCTGAAACGTGATATTCAATGCAGTAGAGACACGAACAGATTGCACATTGGATGTCAAATCATATTTTATCCAATCACTAAATCATGTAGAAGACACTCTAGCGGCTGCATCAGAAGAATCGCAATGGTCATGTCATATATCATCAAGAAGAAAAAGATGCAATTTTCACGTCAATCATCAATCTTGTTAATTTGGGTTTTTCCGGCATGGAGGAAAATGTTTTTGTTTTTTTTTCTAAACCGATTTCCTAAGATTTTGGTAATTTCAGACGCCGGAAAAAAAACTCGAGTGATCCAAAAATTAAGTCCAAAATTGAGTAAGTGTTTTCCTTATGATTCTTGATAGTGGGTTGGATGAGGGGACATGATTCTTGCAAATGGCGATGGAGATGGAGCCGTGCATGCTAGCCGGTTGAAAAAGAACCCTAAATCATACTGGCCATATTTAGCATGCTGGCCTTCCATGTATGCGTGCATGCTGGTGTATAACAGATTCTGGAGTGCAGCCAAGCTTTTAGAGGCAATTCTTGGCTTCCAGGCTCACCATCCCTGAGCTTATTTCTTCTGGCAGTAAAGGCGGAAGCAGGTCGGTTCTTAAACAAAAGGTAGGCTTATGCCTTTAATTTTTGGGTCGTCCAGCTACCTATTGTCAGCCTCTGCTTTCTCTTTGTAAATCACTTCTGATGGATGCGAAAGTGAGTAACTTCTTCATATTGGATTGTAATTGCCACGAAACTCTAAACATAGTGCTATTTGGACAGGCTCTATTCCGGCAAACAGGCCATTGATTCACACTTTTTTTTTATAGGACATCCTGTAATGTCAGATTTTAATAAGGTTAGTGCACTGCATATTTTCATGTCCGAGGTTCATGGTTTGCTCAAACTAATTCTCGCTGTTATTTGCAATTGCCCATATTAGAAAGATCCTCTAAGAATCAGAAGGAATGGCAGATATGGAATAGTGCAATGGCGCCACTTAGGGCAAACATGTGTATTATTCTGTGCTTTTACATTCCGGTTCCTCTGATGAAGACAAGCAGGTGGGGACAATGTAAATGGAGCTTCAATTTGATCAGGTAAAAAAAACATGTCTCATGTTCAAATATGTTGTTTCATATGTCTGTCTTTCTTGGTTTTGTAAAGCAATGTCTACGAATGCAGAATTGTTGTACTTTTATTTGAAAGGTCAATGCATGTGTAAATGCAGCTCCCATAGAGGATGTACCGCATATGTATGCTTCTAAGTTATGGCCAAAAATATAGATCAGAAATACTATGCTTGATAGGAAACTTGATTGTGATGATTTGCAGATAGGTTCGTCATCATACAGATTGGCTTATCCATAGTATTTGTATTTAACTTGAGTTGACTTTTATATGCAGGGCACGATGGGTTACAAATTACACTTCTTGAACAATGTTGAGGTAATGTGGAGGTCAATTTCATCCAGATTTCATCTAAAGCAACATGTTGCAACAATTTCCAGTCGATTATCAAGTTAAAATGATTTAAGGTTGTCGTTTCTCATTAGATACCATGTTTAGTATTCTTCGAATATTTTTAGAACTATAAGGTTGTCGTCTCTCATTAGATACCATGTTTAGTATTCTTCCAATATTTTTAGAACTATGTTTCAATTTCAAATGGGCATCTTGACTTAATTATTCTCAAATGATTGCCATCACAGCCAGCTTGCGATCTTCTTCATCACTGGAAACGAGTACAATAAAATGTGGAGTATATCAAAGTGAGCAAGTAGCAACTGTTTTCTGTAGACAAGACTTGCTTTTTATCCATACTATGGTGTGCTCAAGGCCCGGTAATGGACAAAGTTTTTGCTCTGCACAATCTTTGGTTGCACGCAAAGCTTTGGGAGTCTTTGTCATGGATTGCACGCTCTGGATTGTGTGCTCTCCAGTTTCAAAAGCCTATAGTTTGCTATATTCATCTCTTTAAAGGGAGCCATTTTATCCCGAGGTCATCATATTTTTGCAATTGAGGTAAATCCTGAGTGGATCCATTCTCTATGTTATGATTACCTTTTGAGATTTATCTGACATGTGCTTATAGGTTTGAAGTTGCCCATCTGAATCCCGTATACTTGATCTATAGTTTGGATGCTTTAAAGTTTCTACACTCCATTCTGTTAGCTGAAGGAAGAACTTTTTAAGCATCAATCTATAGACCAGTGCTATAGAAGGTTAGATCCCTTTTATTAAGTGCATCGTGAATGGTTTTCTCACTCTGATTGTCACCATGACTTCTACATTTTGTGTATTGCAAATCAAAATCCCTTTTAGATTATTTTTCTAACCACGATTTTGGGTGAAAGCAAGTAAGTAGAGCAGCTAAACTTCTTGCTTTTCTTCTTGCTTTTGGAACGATATTGTTGCCTAATTCGATTACTTTAGAATGCATGTTGCATGCAGATGTGTTTCGGGAAGGTACAACCTGTTCACATAACTAAACAACTCCTTACATTTATGGCAGTCTCCTCTCTCATTATTTCATGAGTTTCTGGTAGTGCACCTAATTGTAATATATCATATGAGCTTACAACCTGAAAAACTGGTCATGAAGCCATTAGATCGCTATTTGAGACCTTATTTTCAGACCCATACCTCTCTTTCCTTTAATAGGCTCTATATGGTCTGATTGGATGATTTTTTTTGAAACTGCTAGCACGCTCAGGTATAGTCTCTACCACTTATGCTTTTTCTTTTTTTAATGTTTTTGTCATGGTCATTTACATGCTTTTATGCTGGTCATTTACATGGCTCTTAGTTAATCCGATTTTCTTACAGATCAACAATGACATACAAAGCGATGAACATCAGTTTTTGTAGGTAATACGCCTGGATGTCTTCCAGGCTCAGGTGGTTTAAATATCAGGAGCAATTTAGTCCTCTGCTTTTAATCATCAGCTAGCTAGCTGATAGATGTGGTAGAGTTTCAGTGACAATGTGCAGATGGCCAAAATCCTGGCTTTTTAAAAATACAATAATGTTGCCTATTAAGCCAAGAATTTGCTAGGGAAATGCACAGGTTTTACATTTTTCTTCGATAGGAAAGCAATTCAAAAAGAATTGCAAAACTTAGAATTATGGCATATTAGGCATCCTGATATTTTAGACATATTCCATGTTCCAGCAGTAGTTACTTAGAGGGAAATGTTAAGGAGCACTCAAATATGATGCAGGGACTCATTTATGACTTAGAAGGAAATGTTAATGAGCTCAAAAGATTACTATGTAAGTTCTTAATTATAGCCTTTTATGTTTTTTTAATCTAAATAGAGTAATGCATATCAGAAGAGAAATGGCTTGCCCTCAACTAAGTTGCACTATTAGACTCCACTCTAAACCAATGCAGATCTTTCTAAAAACTAGGTGGTATCAATTCCATCAAAATTTGAGTGTACAGTTGCTTATATGGGATATAATTTGATTTGGAATACTACGCATTGTTTCTCCAATATAACCCCTCAAGCCTTATGCTTGCATTGCTCTTTTCTCCAAGGCCATCAAGCCATCAATCTGTTATATTCTTTGTTCTGTAATTTCATTTGTTGTTTGTGCAAATTTATTTGCTTGATATCCTTTTATTTTGGCTCCAAGTATGACTCTTGAAGGCACGCTCTAAATCAGTGGCATAGTTGTCCTCTGGCATCAGCAAAGGATAAAGGTAAAAGCCAAGATATATCAACCCTCTGGACTCTGAAGGGTAAATTTGTCTTCTCAAGTGTGTGGAGTAGAGTATTTTTGCTCATATTATACAACTTTCTTAATTATAGCATTAAAAGATTCCCTAGGCAGAGGAAAAAGACTTCCATTCCCACCAATAGGCAGAGGAAGAAGGCTTGCTAGATCTTTGGTTCATATGACTGCTTTTCTTGGCTCTGTACTTGGAACATTAATTGTGATATAAGCCTTGCTAGATCTTTGGTGGCTATGAGTGATTCTCTTGGCTCTGTACTTAGAATAGTAATTGTGATTTTTAACTTTGTTTAAAATGCATGCATATTTATTGCACACAAGAACACGTTTATGTCAAATTTGAGTGAGCTGGGAATTGTTGGAGAAATGCATCCAAGAGAAATATTTTGTCCGCAAATGTGCATCCAAAAGAAATATTTTGTTCACAAATGTCGTTGTGCCAAGCTGTCAATTGCAATGCACAAACACGGTATTTAAAAGTTGATTGGAGCTGTGATATCATTCCGTTATTGAATAAATTGCTGCCAATGTTGACTTTATATAGTGCAACTTATACAGAGTTTTGTTCTAGGAACAAAACTATTTGAAGCTTACGTTGATGGATATAAATGCACTTTAACTTGCCTCAGTTGCCAATAAACTATTTAGCAGAATAGAACAATACTAGAATTCAACATCCACTCCATGTTAAATCTCATCTCCCTCTTTAAGTATAGTCATATAATACCAAAAGGTTCTACATCCTCAATCATGACTTACATCACTTGCATCCCTTATACCAAAAGGTTTTGCATCCTCAATCATCACTTACATCACTTGCATCCCTTACATCACTTCTACCATTTTAATTCATAACAATTGTTGCCAAGCCCATCAATCTCCAACTACAATAGTATTGCTTCTTTAACATTACACCATAAAAAGACCTCATAAACGAACATAATGCAACTACAAGACAGTCATCCCCACAAAAACTCGCTAAAGCCCGGCGTTGAAACTCGCTAAAGCCCGGCAACGCCGGGCACCATAACTAGTCTTATATTAAGTGGACCTTTGGGACTATTCAAGGCATATTCGTCCAAAAACTAGTATTACCACTAAACTAAATCTTAAGTTGAAGTCAATAAGAATAGAATATCAAGAGAGATAGAATTATACCATTTGGGCAATTCGTGGTGCTTTGGCACCCTTGTTTATTTTGTAAAATATCACGAGAAAATCCTTATAACTTTTTTTACTTTTATGATTGGTCAACTGTTCAAAATTAGGTCTTCTCAAAACTTACATCTGTAAAATCATGTAAAGGTCACATCAAAAAATGATAATGAGTGTGAAAAAACTTTTTAAACATGTTCTTTAATCATCTTCTAACTGTCCATCTCAACTTGGGCACTACAAACAGGTGATGCAAATACAATCTTAGATCAAAGACCTAGAATATAGGTACCTGTACCTATAATTTGTCTCGTTATATTATAATCAATTGAAAGCACAACATGGATTCCATTCAGAGGTATAAAATAATTGAAAATCGATATAACTAAACTATGTTTCTTGTTTAAGAATGGATCATGTAGGAAAGACAACTGTATAAGACCTAGGATATAGGTACGTCCTACCTATAATTTGTCTCATTATATTATAACAAAATGAAAGCACAAGATGGATTCCAATTCAGAGGTATAAAACGACTAAAACCTTCATAAATAAGTTATGTTTCTTGTTTATCAATGGATCATGTAAAAAGACAACCGCATGTGAACATTATAAACAATTGAAAAGGCATAATTAACCAATTAATATTAAAAATAGTTACTTAAAATGTAAGTGGCTACAAGTACAAGTTGTACATAAATATAATACTCCTAAATAGAGAGGAGATATCAAGACATTAAACAATGCGTGTGAAAGATATATTGTATAAATTATACAACAGAAAAGATACATCTTTATCAATTTAATATTAGTGGCACATTGATCCCACATATAGTATATTTATATTGTAGTATTTTAGGCATTATACATTTTCTTGACCAGATACAATGAATCATATAACACATGCACATCAAGTAGGTTTTGTTTTCTCTTCGTTACAAAGTTAGTTACAAATGTCAACTATATTATTCTACTTCTAAGAATTAATATCATTTTCACATGAACTCTAGATGTCGTTTCAGAGAATTATATTTTAAGCGGTTAAAACAAACTTTAAAAGATGGAGAAGCTAGGGCTGGGCAAAGAAATTGTAGCTTTTTTGAACATGGATATGCCCCGTCCCATCCAAAGGTATGTTGTTGATGAAGTTGATGATTTCTTTGAGGCTTTTTCTAAAGACAAATCAAGAGGGAGTTAGGCAATCCTTGAAAAGAATACCATCTGATATATATAGAGTCGAAGGAAAAAATTGCTATCTATCTTATCTATGTTGTTTCTCATGTTACGCTGAGTTGATCAAGCCCAACCAACCACTGCATGTGCTATTGAACTTTGATATAGATGGTGGGATCGTACGTCTCCATGGACGATAAAATCAATTCGATTCCAAAAGCATCAGTGAAAGTGGTTGCATTTAACATTTTGGTTTATGGGTTTGAAAATTGATAAAGCATGCATTGGACACATACATCGAGAATACATGAGAGATACAATTAAAATAAAAACCTTAAACTAGAAATATATCTAACGAATGAATAGTTCTTATAGAATACAAGATAGATAGTTAGATAGATAGATAGGTAGATAGGTAGATAGATAGGTAGATAGATAGAAATTTTAACGTTCGCGAAAACCCAATCAGGTTATGAGACCCAATACAAAAGATGGGGCATAAGCCCGATCACAGTAACGAGAGAAACAAAGAATATGAACATAACAAAAACACAACAAAAATAATAATAAGTGGGCCAAGCACATGCACATGAGCTAAAGGTAACCAAACCATGGGTTCTGAGGCCACTGGTCTCGGATGATAGCTGTGCCTCCCCGGTACACTGCCCACTTTCGTTGTAGCCTAGCCTCTCGCACCTTACACAATTCCTGGCGTCGTCTGGTCAGCTGGATCGGAGAGAGATCCTCATGAACCGAGAACTGGGTGTCTTTTAGATGACTTCCGTGCTGAAGGACATACAGCCTGTCCTGTGGGCTATTGAGCTGCATGACAATATGGCGGGGTCGGTCTGACCTTTGAACCCCAACTCTGCACATTGTAACAATGGCTGGCCTCTGAATGTGCATAACATCTGTAAAGAAGTTAGCTGTATGTTCTGCATCCAAGGCGGGATTTGCCTCTGGCACACCTACAATGTGCAGATTCAACTTTCTGTCCATTGCTATCTGAGCAAATTCTGCCGGATGTGTGCTCCCACGATCCTTATCCTGCATGCCACTGTGATCCTGCTCTTGCGTGCCACCATGATCTTTATCTGTCATCTCCACAGCGGTATTCCCATGGGCCTCTTTTTGCACCCGTCATCAGTGCATGCGCTCTCGAGGGTCTAGGTTTCAGCATAAGCATAGAATTTTGGGCAAGAGGAGGGAGATGACTGCGGGATACCTGCTTCGAAGATGGCAGAGTAAAAAAATTCAGTATCTGAAATAAAAGCTTACCTTCCAAGGAAATCGTCGGGCCTGCAAGAAATGCATTCTGCAAGGTGTCCAGAAGAAGATGTTGGTCTGACAGCAGAAAGATCTGTGCTTGAAGTGGCGTGCTAATTTATGAGATCAAACTCTGGAAGCGAGAAATGTTCAAGCCATGTGACATGCAAAAGCTCCGCATTGGTGTGGTTACGGCGGCGTTGACCACGCTTCGCCATGAGATGTGGGAGCAGTGGAGCTTTGGCTTGCAAGTATGATGCGAAATCTCAGGTCCGGCAAACAAACACCGCCAAAAGCACCGGGAAAAGCCAATTTGGTCAAGAGGAGCTAATCCGACCAGTAAATCCAAACATTGGGGCCCAAAAGCTAACCTTCTGGTTGTCGGGATCCCTCCAAAAAAAAATTAATAAAATAAAAAAAAAACAAGAGCAAAAACCTTTTGTGAGAAAGGATCGGAACTGGTCGAATCTAAGACTATGATGTTGTGCTCCTTGTCCATCGCCTAACAAGGCAAGCTCACATTAGCCTTTGAACCGAAATGGTCTTGCCTGACGTAACCTTGTCCGTTATGGACATGGACATGGCATCCATACATGCATGCCATCTAGCATCATAGATGTATATATAAACTATAATAGTTCTACTCTACAGAAAGAAAATTGTACTCTACATTAGGATGCTAATAATGCAGGTGGATATCTAGCAAAATAACAGGGGGTTCCAGGGGGATTTGATATGGATGTAACAATAACAATTCCTAAAATCATAGACTATATATCCCTAAAACAATCGAATAAGTTGTGTTAAAAAAAACATAGATTGTATAAAAAGTAATTGCATTAGCTAATTGGCTATATTGGTTAAAGTAGTCTTAGTTAGGACATTGAATTATTTTGGTAGCGGTTCGAGCTCCCGTATTTCATATTCCAAAATCTTTGGTAGCGGTTCGAGCTCCCGTATTTCATATTCCAAAATCTTAGGCAAAGTCATATAGAGGTTCGATATTCCCTCAAAACCTTAAGTGAAATCGTATTTCATAATTCAAATCATAGGCGCCTCCAATCATAAATGACTATAAGCGAAATGAAAGCCCCAACATATGATCCGGGTCGTAGGATCGACGAATCCAACGATTGTGGTAGTCCAGGGTGCACCTCGTTTAGAATATGTGGCAAAATAATATCATGCAGTGAGAGAGTGGAGTTATCAACACATGCCGCAAGCCAACTTTCGTGCTTAGATTCAGAAAGGTTAGTGTCTAGGACATGAACAACTTAGAGCTTCTCCATTATAGATTTATCGGTTGTTGATTTGGGGTTGGTTTCCGAAAGAGATATTAGGCTCGTGGAATAGCTGATTTTGGGATTGGGTTCTAGAATGGATATTAAACTTGTGGAATAGGGGTATTAGACTCATGCTTAAGGTTCGATAGATGCTTAAACGTCTTTTTAGATACTAGAAGCATCGTACTATATTCAGGCGTCTTACGTTAGATATTTGGGGTTAAATTAAATAATAATAAAAAATAAAAAATATACTCATTAGGCCTCCATTAGGTTATGGATTTCCGTGCTACCAAAATGGCTTTTTCTGCTACCCCATTTGCTTGTTCTGTTTCCTGTCACTTTCCGTGTTGCTGAAATAGCTATCTAGGAGGAGAATCAGAGAACTTGGATTCAAAAGAGATCCCAAAAAGTTCGAAGTTGCCAAGTAGATTGATTTGCAGATATAGCAGATCCTTCAAATGCGTAGATACTTTAGATTCTTGTATCTCTTAGCATTTATCTTTAGATACTTTGAACTATGCTCATGGTTTCAGCTTTATGGGTTATTCCATAAGTTAAATACTCACGTTCGACTTGCATTTTGAATCTCGAGAAACTGGAGTATTAGCTTTTTTCAAATCAACATCATATTTCATAAGACGAATATCCAAGGGGTATCAAACTATTTTAAATCAACTACATGCATTCTATAATTTGAATACCTTCATGACTATAACCTAACTTGATAGCCCTCCCTCCATCCCTCCCTCCCTCCCTCCCTCCGTAAAAATACTATCTATCTATATATCTCTGAGTTTTTTAAATTTTAGCAACAAGAATGTATTACAATTGATGGAAGGGTTTTAATGTAAGTACAGATGATGAAAGAGCGGCTATTAATGATTCTCCTAGATTTGAGGAGTCGTCTTAGTAATGAAGATTTTTAGCAGGCTTGCTTAATCACCTTTACAACATTTACTGCAATTTTAGCTTGTCCCCGTGTCTGCCATATCTTCTAAAAACCAGTGTGGTCCTATTTGCATCGTTGGATCCCTTATTTTCTGATCCAACAGCAAAGGAAATCAGAATACATCTAAATTCTCCACTCTCATACTGTTACTCTCTCTTGCTTTTGACATTTTTCCTTCTGTTGGATATGTGGCTGGCTTTTAAGTCGAGTTTTGGTAGTTGTTAAGGTTTTCAGGAGTGAGTGACATGCATTTTTGGGTCAAGTTTTCCCACACTCCATAGTAGATGATGTAGTTCTTTAGAGAGATGTTACTGGTGAAGGATGATTAGCATGTAAAACCCACATATGCGCTAATAAGGTACTACTAATGGTTTTATTATAAGTATTAATACCATGTACCTTTCACAATTTATTAATCAATTGCATGAGCGGAGGAGCCTATACAAAGAAGATCTACAGTTCACTTTTATCCAAAGGTTATGCACATAGGCATCGTTAGAAATGAAAAGGTAAAATTTCCATATTCAGAACTTGTTCATGCAATGGTGGCTATGGTGATTAAAGCATCAAGTTTGCTTAAGCTTAGTATTGCTACTATCATGAACATACACAATGCTGTGGACTTCAAGAGTTGGGCTGATTTATATGGTTCTCTAGACCTGGACTGTAAAATGATAGGCTAATGACAGATCATCTATTCGCTCAACCCCTTCCAGAATATGCATTATATGTTCGATCCAAGGTTTGTTTGCAGGGTCCTATATACACCACAATGCCACATTGATCAGCTTCCTCACATCTTCCTCATTGGATGCATCTACAGCTAGTTTAGAATCCAGAACACAAGTGACTATGCCTTGCTTAATCTCATTAACCACCCATGCTGAAAAGTACTAGCTGATTTAGAATCTAGCCTTGTTAAGTCTAAGATCTCTTCATCCTCCAATGCATTCAATAACACCATGGCGTAGGTATATACATCACAGTTTTTGGTTGCTATGGATTGCAGAAACCGCTCGAGGCCAAGTTAAGATGGTGTTCCTCTCACACAAGTTTGGAATTGAGATGTGCCTCTATTTCCAAGTAACTTGGACAAGCCAAAATTTTGAAGCTTTTTTATTAAAAGAAACCATCCAAAAGTATGTTCTGAGGTTTAGTACTAAGATGTATGTTAATATGCCAGAGTAAGTGCGTTGTCAAGAGCAATATGACACCTTGTTTTCCAATAAAAAACAACATGATGGTTCTCATAAAATAGCCATTTATTTAAAAGTCCATTTGGCATGTAGTCATATACAAGCAACTTATGTGAATTGACTGAATTCTATGCACAAATGTTTCACATGGAGGCTACCTCCATTATGAACTGCTTTTGTCCTTGGCTAGATGTCGTAAGGGTCTTAAGTATTTTAATAACCAATTTTTTACCATTTCGCAAGAAACCCTTATAAACAGTTTCAAAGCCCCTACCTAATATATGGGAGAACTTATTAATGCATGCCTGTAGTATGATAACATCTCTGGAGTTCCATGTATGATAGAATGACTTCTAATTGGTCTGTGGTCTTTCTCAGCTTTACTGATAACATGATCACTAAGACCAATAAGAAAAAGGAATGATATGGCGACTACAATGCGTATTGAATAATTGGCAAATGATGAGCCAAACCCATTGTAGAACTTGAGCAATGCCATGGCTATTGTACTCCCTTACGTCTGCCATGCTTCCTAAAGCTTGATCAAGAAAATAATAGTGGATGTTACTTCCATCAAAATATAAAGCAGGACAAGCAATTTCCAAGACATAGACTCTTACAGTCGTCCAAGATGAAAATGTTGTCATGAGAACCATACTTCTGTATTGAAGAATAACTAGTGTTTGGGAGTGCTAGGAAATGCTTGGGGCAGCTTCATATTTAAAGAAATGTCTTTGAAGTAGATAGTTTGAATCCAAGAAATTAGATGAGCTTTTATGGTACCAGGGCTGACAATGCAAGTTCCTAACCATTAATCTTATCATTATTAGAGAATAGTATTGTAGAATTTATTGTTAAAGGAGGAAGCATCCATGTTGTTCTGCACACTTTTCCATGGAGTAAGGCGTATAGGCTGGATCAATGTTGTCAGTAGAATGAAATAGAAATATGCAACATGGACTGGATAAACACTGACTTTTGTCTGCTTTTTTTTTTTACTGCATAGTATACGCTGCACTTAACGTCTGAAGTTCTGTAAAAGTTGGATGGACGATTATAGTCCCAATAAGAAGTGAAAGGGTCTTCCATTTCAGTCTCTTTGAGCTAGTACCATAATGGCAGCCTTCAGATGTGGAGAAAGGGTTTAATAATCCAAGTTTCTTGCTTTTGCTGCAACTTTATATCCCTAAATGCAAGCTCCCATTTTTGCAGATTTGTGCATATCATCATCATTCACCTTATTTTACCTGAATTTTGTCTCTCCAAAGGTCATGATTTTTTCCTTTGATCCTTTGTGGTAATATAAGCTTAAGCCTTTAATCTACTTCCTTTGCCAAAGCCCTCAGGAGAATGCAAAACTTCAAAAATAAATCCTTGTAGCAACCGAAATTGCCATACAATCTATACTGCTGCTTCCTGTTCAATGATTGACTGAAGTCGAAATAAGCACAAAAGAACCGCTTCAAATCAAACTGCTCCAGATCGAATCCTAACTCGCCTTCGAATTGATTCAAAGGGTGTTCTATATCGGCTAAAGATGCATTGCCGGATTGGAATGAATTGGAGTGAATTGGAGAGGAAGCAAAACCAACCTAAGGCATGATCTGGACCATGCAACTCAAAGCTAAAATCTGGGCCGCCCAAATTAGGGCGAGATGCACAATGGACACACTTTAAAACATTATAATATAGGATTTTTTATTTTTTTTAGCAGGGTTGCCTAAGGCTGAGATTCCACTGTCGGAAGTCACAGTTAACTAGGTGGCATCAAATACCCTAAAAATTAACTACCATAGCTGGATCCATTGATTCCACTAATGTGAAGGTAGTTCTTCCACAAGAACTCTATTCCGTTGATCTGATTCGTGTCAAGATCTGGAGAGGGGTAATTGATTTTGCTGCAAAAAGGCGAGAGGAATCCCCTAATAGTTAAGCGGTTTAGCATCCACATCATCTACCGAAGCAAAATCCAATCTGCGAGTGGAATCACAAAAAACAAAGGAAGTTTCGAATCGTCCAACACGATTGGCCGGGCTTCAACTCCCAGGCATCAATTGCCGCCAGTGGAATCTTAGCCTAACCCGAGAGGCACACTTTGCTACAATTCTAGCTATGCCACATGTCCTGCCACGTCAGCTTAATTCCATCTCAACCATGGATCTTCTAACTTTTGCATCCAACGACCAAGAAAATTAGAAAAAGCCAAGAAAAATGCATCCTTCTTCAGGACTGACCTTAAAGAGCAGGCGCGATGGTAGCGGCAAGAAAATAGGGGAGGCACGGCGCCTTAGATGGGCGATGGCAGCGGCCCTTGTAGTGTATATTGTCGTAAATTCCTATGCTGTAACATCAGATGATGGAGCTATGGAGCTATGGAGCAATTTTCCCTTTCGAGCATCTTTCATCTAGGCCTTGGCAATTAGGATCGTCTGTGTGCAGAGGCATCGGATCACTCTGAAGCTGCTAATCTGCCATTTAATCTATGTTTCTTTTTTTTCAGAGTTTTGCTCAAGCGCGAAGGCTTGATGATTATTCCCTCAAGGTAAGCTTTTCCAGGCATTTTGGCAAGATTTTATCACCTGCTATTTGCCTGTGATCTGGAAAGAAACCTAGTCGGTGTTACATATGGTGGTTCTACCTTGAGGCTAGCCATAATATCTTGGAGGATTCTGGAAATGGTCAAAATTTTATTGTCGCCAGTTCGTTTGGCTACTGGAACAGTTAGGTTAGAACATATTATAACTAACAACTAAGTTACCCATGGCATGCATTAGAATTGGTTGCAGGAAATCACATCTTATTTTTGCATCCATCATTTGAATAATGCTTGCCGATTTCATTGCAATATGCACCATTTAGCTTTTTTAAGCATAGTTTGTCTGTCTATATGGATTTACTTAAAAAAAAAAATATATGCAGAAGTACTGTCTGTCTATATGGATTTACTTAAAAAAAAATATATAACCTTACGCACTTCAGTAACTCTAATACATATTTCAATGCCCATAAACTGTTGGTTCCTTCTTTGATACTTGTTTTCTTCTCTAAAAACTGAAAAATATAGTCTCTAGAGAAAGAGAGATTGGTCCATGTCTACCACATTTTGGAAAGAAAGCCGAAGCTTCTTACTTTCTTTGGAACACCCTTATCCACATGCACATGTCAAGGTGTATATGGTTATGAAGTTTCGTTTTGATGAGTTTAGAAAACTCTTAACATGGTTCACATGGAATGTCATAAATTTAAGGGAAGGCAATGTAGTGATATGTATAATCCAAATGCAATGTTGTATAAGTTGAACATATGCTGCCTAATGGTAGCCAATTTGAGTGTGGAGAAATTTAAATGCCTACTGGTGATTAGAGTGTTCTTGCTCATCAGAGAGGAAAATCGACTATGAACCTGTCAATAGATTCAAAATAAAGAATGAATCTGCTAAATCATCCTGCTACATCAACAAATTTTATAAAAAAGGAAAGAAGGAAAAAAGGGAAAAAATATACCTATTATTCACAAGTCGAATGTACATGCTATTCATAAGACATATCTATCTCTTACGCTTTGGTTTTGATGCACAATTCACAGCTAATGTCATGAGGCTTCATTATTCTGCTCGCTCTTCTATTCTCTTCCAAGGGGAACCCTCAGCATTCTTTCAAGTGGGTCGTGGCATCCGTCAGGGCTGCCCATTAGCTCCATTGTTATTTACAGTTGTGGCAGAGGTCCTTGCCCAGGTCTTCTCTCTTGCCGCATAGGAGGCAATCTAGATGGGCTTCCTATGAATAATGGGTCGCAGGAGATCTGTAATCAATATGCTGATAACACTTTCCTTTTTCTGAAGGCAGATGAGCAAAATTTGCAGAATGTCGTTTTCTTGTTGGATTCTTTTTCCCTAGAACTATGGGCATTGGACTCTCCAGTTCCACCATGTGTAACTGCCTATCCATGGAAGATCCTTCCCCATGGTAAAGCAACTAAACATCTTGGTATCCCTGTAGGTGTTCATATCTCATCAGGAGATGCGTGGGAGGTAGTGATTAAGGGCTTGGAAAAGCACCTTTTCTGGTGGTCCACAGCGAAGCTTTCCATGGCAGGACGAATCTTTGTGGCTAAGTCAGTTTTAAGCAACAACCATGTATATATGGCTTCGTTCATGTTGGCTCCACAGTCAAAGGTACAACTTCTCGTCAGAGTTGTCAGGAACTTCATCTGGGGGGGAACAGAGGAGGGTGCTGCTGTCAAAGTCGGTTGGGAAAAGTGCATGTTGCCAAAGCATTTTGGTGGCCTTGGAATTATCAATTTTCTTTCGCAGAGCAAGGTGATGATTTCTAAGTTTATTTGGAGAAAATTGAATAATGTGGATGAGTCCCCGGGTTCCTGTCTTGTTTATCGGTCTTTGCAAATGTGCATTTCTTTTGGGTCTCGATCTCTTAGGCCACTTTTCCCCTGGGCTCTGTTTTATCCACTGACCACATACCCTAATGCGTTCCCATTTCTTAGAGGATTGCTAGTTGCATGGGAGACTGTACAATCTCTGTTTCATTTTCACCATCTTGCGCACACTAGCGCTACTGCAAGTTGTTGGTGGATTCTATTGGACGGTGGTCCTCTGGTAGTTTCAATCCACCCATTGACGCAACGTCGATGGAGAGCAGCAGGTGTGTATATGATATCTGATTGGTATAATAATCAAAGGCAGTTGCTGACATGGGAAGAGTTTAGAGCTAAGTTCCTCCTTTTAAGGTGGGATCGAGCTATTTGGCAGAAGGTGTTTTCAATTCTTCCTCCAGTAGCACAAGTGGATGACTCCCAGCCTTGGGTAGTTCATGAGCGTGTCATAGCCGATAAGTTGGTGAATTCCTTGTACAAGGTCTTGCTTGCTGCGGATGTCTTGCCTCCTTCGTCCCAGTGGCCTTTGGTCATTCCTAGGGATCGGCAAAAAGCAGTATGGAAATGGGTATGGGATAAACTGCTCCATCCCAAAGTATCTGTTTTATGGTGGCAAGTCATTCATCGTTGTCTGCGCGTTAATATTCTGGTGCACAGATTTCGTCCTGAGGTATCTGCACTTTGTCCCTTATCTGCACAGAGGGACAAGACAATTGAGCATTGCTTCTTCCTATATAGACATGTCAGACATGCTTGGTTGTGGCTTCAAGGCCTCTTTCGTTGCAATTTGAATAGCCAGTAGGTGTTATTAGCTGTCTATCCAAGTAGTTGGGATAATTTGGCAAAAAGGGCGTTTCATTTGGCTTCTGCATGGATCATTTGGTCCATTTGGAAAAGAAGGAATCTTTTCATATTCAAAGGTCTTACTTGTTCAGATGCACAGATCCTTCTTGATGCCCAGCAACGAATTGTTAAAGCATTCAGGTGCTCATCAATTGCTAATGAGGTGAAGAACCGTATTTGGGAGCACTATATTCAGATTCATACTTACTTATGAGTTTTTGCTTGCTCTTCATATTGTTTAGATGTTGTATTTGAGTGGGGTGGTTTTGCTCTGGTGGACATTCTCTCCACTGAGTTATTAGTCCCCATTGTACTCCGTAACTTTCTCTGGATAATAAAGGCTCAAGTCCTTCAAAAAAAAATAAGACGTATCTGTCATTGACAATTCTTATGTTTGCATTCATAAGTCAGTGAAGCAACCCTTTTTCTTTTCTTTCTTGCTCTTCCATAAGTGAAACGGATCTAATTTCTTGGAATAAAAACTGGATTGTAGAAGATTGAGCGTTGTTCAAATGATGGTAGGTGGCGATTCTTTTGAAATTTCAATAAAAGGGTATTTGGGGTTGGCTATTATTAAATGATAATTATTAAGATTTAAGTACAAGGAAAGCTATTCCTTTTCTTTTAGAGAAAAAGGGGGAAACTTGTTTGGCTAATGTTGAGGAAAAGAAACATATTTGTATTTATGTAATGCAATTTTTTATTTTTTTTAAAGATGCCCTTATGCATATAACTCGCCGCAAAAATTGTTCATACCCCTCAAAAAATCGCCATTTGGCTGTGATGCTCCCAGAGTCTATACGATGCTCCCATCGTATAAATATGGGAATTCCCCTCCCATGGGGACTACATCACCATGGTAAGGCCCTCCGTCGTACTCGGATCCCTTGGGATGACCAAGTGTCCGGGCGAGGAACACGGAGGTGTCATTCGTCCTACGTCCTCTATGGGAAATCCTATACAGCGGAAGCATACATATACGTTAGTATACAATAATCATGCAAAAATAATATACCACCCCGAAGGGTGGCCTATCCATCATCATCACGGAAAAGACAATACATCCATAATAACACGAAATAACACCATGAAAAAGCACTACCCTGAGCTCAAACTCCAAGAGATCAACTGACGGTCAGGGCCTCAAGATATCAACAGACATAAGCATAACATGGCGTTGGCTGGCATAAGACAATGGCTAGGGTAGTCCACTCCATCCCTGAGCATGACGGATCCCTGGGTGTGCTAGAGAACACGTGCCGCATCAGCGACCCCTGCATCCGTACCCGACTTACTCCCCTAAATCTAAAGGCCGGCTCACCAGCCCATTCGAGCCCAGGGCGTCCATATAGGCACCTCCCTCTAGCCCAGAGAGTGTCAGACCCATACCCGGCCCACACACAGTGACCGACTATAAGCCTAGCACACTATAGGAGTCCTGTAGCCGCGCTAGGCAAGACCCCACCCCCGATTGACCATCATACTCGTTATCTGGTGCTGAACCACATCATAGCATCCACAGCCAGGTTGGCTCTTCTGCATAGGCCGCATTTATTGGGTATTAAGGGATCTAGCTAGAGACATCTCTACTGCTAAGAGGCTTTTAGGTCTCTACCCTTCCCTTAATTCCCAATACATGGAAGAAGCGGAAAGAAAGAATATAAACACCATCTAAGTATCCAGAACAACATACAAAAGAGAATTTAATCATTCCATCTATTCAAAGAAGTGTCCGCAGAATAGAAGCTATCTAATGACTAACCAGTCTCTTGGCTGGAGCTGTTGTCACGGAAGGCATCCATAGCTCGAGGCTTGTTGGTAGGTGTTGGCAAAACGGGTCTAAGCTGGTGGCTGCTGCTCCCCTTCACTCTCAATTCGAATTTGGGATGAATTGGGGGGGTAGGACCCCTATTCCATGACCCAAACTGGCAAGTCCCTCCTGGCCAATCGATTTGGGCCAGGTGGCACCCCCTCATTGGTGACAATTAGTTAATTAGACCATATTAGCATAATTAGGTTAATTATGCCACTAAAATCCATAATTATCCATTGGTTTTATTAGCATAGCTAATAAAATCCCTTATAGGCGAGCCCCCACTTGGACCCTTAGGCCTACTATGTACTGGTGACATGTCATGGTATGCATACGTATACTGTATAGATACCTGGAACGTCACATTGGATGTTAATTTTTTTTTCCTAAATGGCACCTAAGCTAGCTGGCCAGAGGTGCTTATGTATACTTGTTGACTAGTTATACCCTCATAGACAAGTGAAATTGTGAGGGAAGTAAGTAATTTGAGGGAGCAATGGCAATGTCAATGTCTGCTTCATGATTGTGACCTTGTGGAGATCGAGGGTGATCAAACCTTCACATGGTGCAATGGGTGGACAGGCAATGGTAGAGTTTACGCCCGACATGATCGTGGCTATTATAATGCAATAGCTACTGATTTTCTTTAGTTGCAGAGAACTAACGGATAGTGCAGTTTCAGATCATAATCCACAATGGTTCTCTACTGGACAACCTCTATGGCGAAGAGCTGCAAAAACTTACTTCAAGCTCAATATTAAACATTTGATAGTGAATCCATTGTAGGTTGTAGGAATGCATGGACTCATGAATTCTCCCGTAGTGGTGGTATGGCTGGTGTTGTTGCTGCTCTCAGGGCTGTTAAATCCTTTGCAAAGCAGTGGGTTGATGCACAGGTGGTCCAGACTAGAGGCCAATTAACTGGGTTGTATCAGGAGTTACAGAGATACTGCGCCCTTCCCCTTCTTTTGGTATTAGAGAGAAAACAATCTTGACAGAGACTAAAACCATTGACACGACTCATGTGAATCAAGCCAGGATAAAGGCTGGACTGGAATGGTTTAGATCTAGTGATAGATACTCTCACTTTTTTTTTCGGGCTGCTAAGAGAAGGCGTATGATGGCTTCTATTAACTCCCTTATTTTGCCTGATGGTTCAGAGTATTCTGATTCGGTTCAATTAAGCAGTATCTCCACGACCTCTTTTCCTCATTTTTTTCCAGACATCAGTTGCCCTTTCAAGAGGATATGCAATCTGCGATTTTTTTTTTTTTTTTTTTGAAGAATATAAGAATATATTAAACCACTAGAATGCGATCAAGTACAATGTTAAGTGTGGTGCTAAGAAATGAAGCACCCATCATGATCCACAATCTGTAGGAATGTCGACCAAATTTCCCGCTTAACTGTGCCAGACAAGCGTGAGACTTGGTAAGCCTGCCACAAATTATGCCTCAAGATCGGAACCAACCGAAAAGGGCTAACCATCGCGATTCTCGAAAGACCTTCGCGACTGCCTTTTCCAAATCAGCCACAGAAGCCAAGCTTTGCATAAATGAAACGCCTGCTGCTTGGCCACTACCCACCTGCTAGGAAGGACTCCCAAGAGAATCTTCTGACTGCATAGTGAAGTCCCAAAGAGGGCTCTCACCCAGGACCAAGCTGCCCCTACCTCTGTGCATAGGACAAAGCAGTGCTCAATGGTCTCACGTCGCCTCCCACATAAAGGGCATGTTTCAGCTACCTGAGGCTTGAACCTGTGGACTCGGACATTCACCCTGAGGCTACGGTGCAAGGTCTGCCACAAAAGGGTACGGAGTTTAGGAGGAGGCAATGTATTCCACGCCCACTTCCACATGGCGGGCCACTTACTCCCTGGAAGCTTAAGCGACCACTTAAGGCGGCAACGTGTCCTGAAGCGCTAGGAGCCCATAAGCCGATGCTACAAACTGAGATGCATCAAGTCCACTATGCGACTTCCAAACGCGATTGACTTGAGAAGACAACTGCAATGGAATAGCATTGGCAATTCTGGCCCAAGTCCGTATGTCCCACCGCCGAAGGCCAAATCTCTCCCTAAAAAACTCCCACAGTACCAGATGACCCTCCCAATACCAGTCACGGATGGATGTTACCCCTGCAGCAATCCATCGGCGCTGAGTACCTGGGTGTAGGGAAGAGGCCAAGGGAGATGCAGAGTCCAAGGGTACCCAGAGAAAGGGCGATGAGGCTACCATACACCTGCGATTCTGTCGAAGGCCCACCCCATTGTGTCAGATGAGCAGCGTGCGAATCTAAAATCTGACATTACCATTAATGACTTACAGTCAGCTTCTTCTCTTTTAAAGAAAGACAATTGCCTTGGCCTAGATGGTCTCCTAGTGGAATTTTTCCAGGGATAATGGGATTGTTTGGGTTGCGATCTTTACAATGCTTTCTGTGAGTTTCGTAGGTTCAAAAGTTTGGATAAGATCCTCAAGACTGGCTGCATTTCTCTTAGTCCCAAGTGTAGAGTGTTGAAAACAATACCTGACTGGCACCCTATCACATTATTATCTTCCCTATATAAAATATTTGTAAGGGCTGAATATTCCTCCTGCAGTTGTCCTCCAAGACGCATAAGCTAGAATTGCTAAGGCCTACTATTGCTTCTCGCTTGCTCCTGCTAAGCGACAATTTATATTTGAGTTCCATTTGAGTGTGTTGTCTTATGCATAGGCTAGTAGTTCTATTCAGTGGATCATGATTATCCTCTAAGATTTTATTCCCGTCTCTGCATTTGTATCTGGCTTTTGGCATGGACTTCGATAACAACTTCTTTTGCAAAGCAAGAGCAATTTTAGGAACATATATACAAACATATCTTAGCTATAAAAATTCACCTTGCACCAATAACTTTTACATTATGTGCCTTCATAACAATGTGAAAGACTTTTGACACGTACAACCTATGTCATATCATGTGACATGAGTGACATATATGACATTAAGAAATATAATACGACACATGTTTTATATATCAAGTTAGACTACATATTATAAAGTCATAAACAAATCATGTTGCCTGAAAAGATAAGAAATTTACTTACATTACTTTCTAGGCAAGATGTGTAATTTACACTCATTTCTAAACTCATCAATTTACAACTGCCTGCTATAATTTTTTTCTTGTTTAGTTCAAGTTTTTTAATTATCATGTCGTTTTAATTAGTTTCCATATAATGCATAAATATTATTATTTGTCAAATCTTATATTGTATATAAAATTGTTAAAATTTATTATCAAATTAATATGTATACTTTGGATTTCTCAATTGAGTGAACAACACCATTAAATGTTGGTGAATTTTTCTTTTGTCAGTTTTGACAACTGCAAAGGTTGGTAGCATAGGAAGTTTTAAAATGGTATGCTAAATTGCTGAATCTTACCTGCACTGAGCATAAAAGCATGCATATCATTGAGATTATCCTGGTATGATATAGATAAAGGGAAGAACGTTATTATGATCATCTAGAAACTCCTTCATTTGTAGTTGTTTCTTTAACCACATTCACAGATGGATTACCTCTATATGCAGTTCTTCCTCTTGTGAAATTTTCTTTTGCATTTGCAGACCTTCCTCTGCCTCTTCCTCTTCTTACAGTCCCTCTTGGACTTGGATAATTAGCAGCCACATGTCCCTTCCCATCACAATTAAAACATTTTATGACTTTACCTTCATTAGGGCAATTAGACTTGAGATGTCCATATTGGTTGCAATTATAGCATGGCCCGAGTTTCTTCTTGCTTATTGCTCCACCTTTCTTTGGCTTCCCTGTATACAAGACTTCAGTTGTATCATGTTCATAACCAGCAGTTCTTTGTTCAAATTCTGTTCTTATCATCTGGATGGCATACTCCTTAGATCTTGCAACATTTCTGATTAATGTAGCCAGCTGACTGTTATGGGATACAGATCTTGCCAGAGACAAAATTTGATATTGATCATTGAGTATTATCCCAGCTCCCTCCAAACCTGCAATTATAGAATCAACCTTTCCAAATATTCAGTCATATTATCCTTCTCAAGCAGCTTTCTAAGTTGTTTTTCCAACATGTCAATTTGGGATGATGTTTTAATCTCATACTGACTTATCATATAATCCCACATTTCCTTTGGACTCATACCTCTTAGCTTAAGTTTTATAGCAGTACCAACTTTGCTTGTTATAATAGCTTGTACTTCCATCACCTTTAATTCATCATCAGATTCTGCACTTACAGTTACTCTTGTATTTACAAGAGTATCGTTGCCTCCTCCTTCAACTGATGCTTCACTTATCTCCCCTGCAATAGAATTCCTCGATCTTATCATTGTTGAAGTTCTCCTGGTATTTCCTCCATCTATAAGATACCACAGGTTCTCAAATTCAAGTACTTGTTTGATTCCTTGTTTCCATATCTGAAATCCACTATTTCCTTTAAACCCTTCAGTAGAGGTTAGCAAGGCTCCAAATCTGGTAGACATTATCACAACTTGGCTCTGATACCAATGAAGTAATTTGACTAGACAATTTGTTATAAACTCCCTTAAAACATTTTATGATACTAGCAATGGTCAGCAATAATGAATATTGATTTCAAATAAAAAATGAACCTTCACAACTTCATATAACCATTGAACGAAATTCACTGTTCATTTGGTTATGACCTGGTTATTGTAGCTCCTTTGACTTAGTTCCGGCAGCACAAGCTTGATCCCTTTAATCTGCAAACAAATATATCAGCTCCGGATCCATCTTTCACTAGACAAAGCTTCTTGTTTTATATTTTTCAGGTCTAGCCGATCAGCTTGATCGATCTCCTTTACCGAGTTTCACAAGCATTTTATGTCTTCGTACTATTTGACCGTTTTGCTTTATACCATATATAGTTAATCCCTTCTAATATTAACTTCAATCTTAATTCCACGACCTAGGCACAAATAACCTAGGTCTTCAACTTAATATTTAACCGTGTCTTCCTTTAATTATGTAATGCAACATATGTTTCTAGTCTCCCCTTCAATCTATATGTTTTCACATCATAAATAACTGTAATATTTCTCCTTCTGTCATTGTCTAGCTGTTATGATTCTCGAATAAGGGCTCGCATGAAAACAGACAAAAGCTCCGCTAGCTAGGCTTTTCATTCATCTCAGCAGTTTTTCTATAATGGTATAGAGTGGGTAGCTGCACATCGCAGGCTACCCAAAAGATGAAAAACATAGGGAATATCTAGTTATGACACCTGGACCGCAATCCAGTTATGACACGTGGAACCCAAATAAAATTGTGTGCTACAGATGTTGGCTAGTGTACCTGCAGAGAGCTTATTGCCGGGATTAAAAAACCCCGTCCTTTCGGGTTTTCGAGGAAAAACACTAGCGATAAAATCTCGACAAGGGGCTTGGACAACGCAAGGCTGCTAAACGTTCCCACAAAAAAACCACGCTCCACAGAGAATACCGAAGTCGGGCACCACCCCTGGACCTGCACATCACCAACAAAAAACCAATAGAGAAGAAACCTTGAAAAAGCGAGGGGCTGGTCACGCGTGCCACGCGACAAAAATACAATATTTATATCTCGAAAAAGCGAGGGGCTGGTCACGCGTGCCACGCGACAAAAAACAACATTTACAATAATATACACATTAAGGGAGGGAGGGAGGGTGGGTGGGAGTCAAGGGAGCTGCTGAGAGAGGAGAAAACACTGATGAGACGTCGATGAAGAACCTGCAAGAAATAGCGATCCCCAAATGAACTAGAGCCCTAGAAAATGCATGCAATGCATGCATACATGGGAGAGATGCATGTTCGCCCATTCGTGAATACCGATCCGATGGCTCGGATCGATGGCATTCTCGAATAAGGGCTCGCGTGAAAATGGACAAAAGCTCCCGACAAAAAAAGAACTTCCTTATCAAAATGGGATCAAGGTCGAAGGATGAAGGATGGCCAAAAAGGGGACAAGATCGTGGAAGAGCATGTCACAACATGGAAAAGGATGCCAAACTGTCAAACCAAGCAGGGAGAAGCCCCTCCCCTGCCTAGTATCAAAGAAAGAGAGTCAAGGGAACTGCTGAGAGAGGAGAAAACGCCAATGAGACGGCGATGAAGAACCTGCAAGAAATAGCGATCCCTAAATGAACTAGAGCCCTAGAAAATGCATGCAATGCATGCGTACATGGGAGAGATGCATGTTCGCCCATTCGAGAATATCGATCCGATGGCTCAGATTGATGGCATCAACTTCCTTCATCTCAAGAATATAACAATTAAAGGGATATATAGTGTTATTTTGCTACATATTCTAAATGAGATGAACCCTGGACTACCACAATCGTCGGATTCATCGATCCTACAATCCAGGTCATATATTGGGGCCTCTGGGCACCTCTCGTTTCGCTTATATTCATTTATGATTGGAGGCACCTATGATTTTGAAATATGAAATACAATTTCGCCTATGGTTTTGAGGGAATATCGAACCTCTATACGGTTTTGCCTAAGATTATGAAATATGGGGGCTTGAACCTCTACCAAAATAACTCAATGTCCTAATAAGACTACTTTAACCAATGTACCCAGTGAGTTAATGTGATTATTTTTTATCTTGAATCTATATTTTCTTTTTTTATAACAAACCATTCAATTGTTTTAGGGATATATGGTTTATGGTTTCAGGAATTGTTATTTTTACATCCATATCAAATCCCCCTGGAACCCCCTGTTATTTTGTTACATATTAAAGACCATTAGTTATACATGCAAGTTACCATAAAGGTAAGTTTTACCTAGTGGAGGGGTCAAGTTATTTAAAGACAAGGGAGATAACAATAGGACGCATAAAGGGTTGACTTATCATATGGCAAAAGGCCACTTAAAAGAGAACTTGCGATTTGTATGGAAAAGGGGTTGTGATAATAAACAACGGGGAAGCAATGATATTTGCTTAAGGGCGTTTTGACAAAAGGTTAAGCATTGGCTATAAAAGAAGCAACATCCAGCTTGAGATGGGGACATCAACTTCAAGGTTTCGTCCAGTCTGCCACACAGGCCATTAATATCTGGCTTCTGATCAAAAGGTTGTCACGTCGGCTACTATCTTCTCATTCCGACTTATCCAGAGCACTTCAAAAGGGATTCCAATTATCTATCCTTCATCTTATCCACAGTTTCTAGACCATAATTTCTTGCTAAAGCCGCAGACCTGAATAGTCAGCAGGTCCTATTGTCAGTCTACCCTAGTTCTTGGGACATGTTGGCAAAGAGGGCTTTCCACTTACATCTGCTTGGATCATCTGGTCCATCTGGAAGAGACGAAATCTTCTCATCTTAGGATGACATCAAGAGTATCATTTGGGAGCGATATCTTCAAATTCAGGCTTACTCATAGCAAACAGTTGTGCTCGTGGTGATATGTATTCTCTGCTTTTCTGTGTTATGTATGTGGTGGGTAGTGTTGCTCTAGTGGACATTTTCTCCACTGGATTTTGAGTCCCCCATGTACTCTTTGTATTCTTTTGAGTAATAAAGTTCCGCATTCATCAAAAAATAATTTCTTCCTAAAGCCATCCTAAATCCTTTGATTTGATACTATAGTTAAGTAGTAATGATTAATCCTTAACTCTTATCTTGAGCCTGTGTTGATTTGCCATAGCCCTATGGATCCGGTTGGGTGGTTAAGCTATTTGCCATATCAATTTGCTGTGTAGTGCCTTGACAAAGACAATGGTATAATTCTTGTCATCTATTTGAGTTTTGAGTTAAATCCTCAATCTTGTAATTAACTTATGTAAACCGTATCAATTACATATGATGCTAGTACTGCCAATGCAGCCATCTCCAGCATCAAATGTAGTGGTTGCTGGTTAGAGTTAAGAGCATGTTAGGGCCTACATGTTTTGGAAACTACCTGGAAAATACTCTGGGTAATCAAAGATGATGATATATTTGAGCTCTTAACATCTTCTTGACATCACAAAGTACCTTACAACATGTATGTACTACTACTCTTGAACATAACACAATTTCTTTTAGTCAATCTTGTAGTCTAGGTACTTTAAAATACAATTATGTACTTGCACAGAAGTACACAGAAAAGTACCTTTTTGGTAATTTTTTATGTAGGCCCTAACATGCTTTCACCCAGTAACTAACCTGGTATAACGTATCCTGATAGGCCCAAATGCTGGCAGTTTTGAAGAGTGCAATATTTATCTTCGATAACTTATGTTTGGCAACATTGGCATAACCTATCTTCGTGGCAATGTGCCTGTGTGAATGGATGCAATCATTCTGTGCTTCTTCATATCAATGGTACTACTATGGACCCTTGGCATGGGTAGGTTTTAGGTTTTGTAGTGTGATGTCTTTATTACTTCTAAAGCTCTAGCATCCCAGAGCAAGCTTAGAAAACAAACATCTAGATACTGCTTCTGGTAAATGCTCATTGTTGTCTACCGATATGCACCTTTGTTCATTTTTAGCATAATTTCTACCTGCAGTTCCATCATATATATACATATTGCGAGACATATTGAAGGTAAATATAGGCTGCAACTAAAAAAATAAACATAGCAACCTATAGTAAGTGCCATGATCCTTTAGATAGCATTTGTAAAGCCCTCCATTAAAAGGATTATTGAGACATGAAGAAGCACCTTTTTGTACCTCAAATAAGACTATCGTGACAACAAGAAGTCAACAAGAAGCATAAGGCCATGCCCTGCCAAATTGAAATAGTGCATAAGGTGCAAAGGAACATGATAGACAACTATGCTTTGACTCTATCAGCATGCAATAGATGGCATTGGGAGTGACAGTCGAATTTCATAGGGTTATGTTTATACCTACAAGAAATTTATCGCAGCGGCCAAGGCCGCTGCGAACATTTCTCTTACCCAACTCATGGCAAAGTAGATTTTTGTATCAAGTCAAAAATAATCTCAGCTATGGCCTTGCAAAATGGGGCTTAAACCTCCCATTTTGTAAAATGGGGCTCAGCTATGGGCTTGCAAAATGGGGCACACAAGTTAAGTTATGTAGAATACGATTCTCATGGCCACTATGGCATCCTGGGTGTGCAAATAGTTTGTTGTTCACAGCCAGAACAACACAAAACCAATGTTCACCACCCAGTTATCAAACACTTCGATCTCAATTCTAACCTATGGATTGTGCAAACAAAAGATCATTAACCCTAGAAATTGAAAGGAACAGAAGTCAAACATAAAATTATATTTTGTACTCTAAATGCCTTCAAAACACATAACTGAATTCTAAAAATAGGCCATTCTCATTTCTTCTAGAAACTAATTGCAATCTCTTCAAGACAAATATAAGATCTAGAACAGAACCATTAATCCTAAGTTCAAAGATGTATGCAGACATAACTGTGCATATCAGTCTTAGGATCCTAACCACAACATTCTTTATGGCTGTGAGCATTCTATACAAAGCATTCTATACAAAGATCATTATACACTTCATTGTGCAGATCAATCTTAGGCTCTTTGATCATAAAGATAACACGATTATTTGCCAAATGTCGTTTGAAAACGACTCAGAGGTAAAAAAACAAGCATGCACTACCAGTGGATTTGGGTCGCATGCATTGAAATAACCACATTGAGTTACTACCTTCCACCGGGCATATTTCCTTGCACAATTTAAAGAAATGCGATTTCAAGCCAATCCAATAATTCATGCAAGTTTCAATTGCCATAATAACTATTCCTAATACATCTGTTTCGTGTCTTGACACTTCTACATTGGCACTAAACAAAACAGAGAAAAAATTGAATTTGACTTTTCTTTGCGTATTAGTTGTAGTTGGTAACTGGGTCAATCTTTGGAAGATATCATAACGATTCACAGGGTAGTCAACAGTCCATATAATGCCAACTCTTGTTAGAATAGATATCATAATGAGTCACAAAACGGATTTGTAGTCTAACGGTAGCTCGGGATCGGGACCGTGTAGTGGTAAAAACGGCACATAGTTTACTGATTCGATTGGCAATACAAACATATAGTAATTGGAGCAAATGAAAATAGAAAAAAAACAAAACACAAAATATGAAATGGCCTCAAATGTCAATTTACTATATTTAGAAGATTGAACAAAGTTCGGATAACTAATAAACCCGCAAATTTATGGAGAAACTTATATGCAAATTGGCTATTTAGATAGCTTGCTTTCGGTAGCGGTGGAGATCAACCTATCCATGCCGAATGTTATTATTAGGCGTCATTCCTTTATTTTGATTGCCTCTATAGAATTCCATGGTGGAAGAGATTATAAGAAGAAGAAAAAAAAGGGTAGAATGGAACAGTGGTCTTGAAAAAGACAAACCTTTATTAAAAAAGAAATAAGAGTAGGCAAGAAAAAGGGGAAGCATTGGTAAAAGCTTGGGAAGCGAGGGGAGGAGGTAGAAAGCCAATGTTTTGAATCTGCAACCATTCGACGGACAAAAAATATGTGCCATAGGTGGTCTAATCGGGCTATTGCCATAGCTGGAGGAAGATTCAATTCTTGCAATCCAAAAGCAGAAAGCGATGAATATTTTCTCTCTACAAGTCTACCACGAAATATCAAATGTAAAGTGCTGATGAATAACTTAAAGTGCCTAAAAAGGATGTCGCTTTAGATATTAGCCGATGCAGGTGGTTGATCAATGGACTGTCTTCGCCATGTGCTAAAGATCCGCTACTTCCCTCGCATATTTTTAACATCTCCGAGATAATAAGGAAGTCAATGCATAAAATGGAAAGAGTCAAACATTTGAAAAACAATGCACCCAAATGCTAAAATATGCATAAAATGGAAAGAGTCATAATCTTCTAAAAACAATGCACCCAAATGCTCAAAAACCGAATGAAATCAGCCAGAGAGGCTAAGATTTTTGAGAAATATGTTATGCAAAGGATGCAAAGCGGGGAACAAAATCAAGAACAAAAATTGCCGAAAATGCGTAAGCTCACCTATAAACAAATTGGGCAGAGGAATTTGGCATCCAAATCCTTGAATTTTTCCCCGATCTTGGGTCACAAACAAGAAAAATTCGAGAAGATTGTTCTCGGATGCCCTTTGATCTTCCTTAGCAGAGAACCATCGTCACAACTCATCCTAGCGCATGTTGTTGATGCTAACCTGAAGAAAAAGCAAACGCATTAAATTACATCAATCATGACTCGAAAATGACAAAACCGAGGTCGCTGGCATGCGTGAGATCTTCCAGTGATGGCCCGACAAAGGTATCTATTTCAAGAATAAAGGTCGTGACATAGGAAAAGTTCTGTTGTATGCACCCCAACAAAAGTCGAAAAGCTAAAAAGGAGAATCTCAAACATTTGCATAAAGCAGGAAGAAATTCTTTTACCTATTTGCAAAACCCCCTCGTCAATGCTTTTAGAAAACGGCAAAGGCCATATCTGTAATCGAAAAGAGGTCGATCCACCGGATGTCGAACATGCTAAAGAAAGATTGCAAGGCTGGTCAAAAACAATGGAGGTCCGCTATCGCCAGAGATGTTGAGGTTGATCAACCTGCTACTTAAATCTATGTTCATGCCATTTATAATGTAAAACGAAGATGGATTATGGAAGATAAGGGAGGCATGCAAATTTTTATTTGCATTCCAAACCGCAAACTAGAAGAAGCATTATCCATCCATGACGACGTTGGCTTCATATTTTTCACTAGTAACCCCATAGAACTGTGGATATACAGTTTTGGGCTGCTTAGATCACATGTACCTGGATACTTTTAACAGAACATTCAGTCCATGGAAACTTACAAATTCTGTTCGCAAGCCGGAGTTTTCAAATACGCTTGAAAGAGAACTGTGTACAAATCAATTATGCATTTGGATTAGAAGTAGTAATCTAAACAGTAAAGTGCTAACCCATGAAGTTCGTCCGTTGATCCCCGACATCAAGGATTGCAGGCAATCTTTAACTAAAGCTGCGCAAAAATGCTCCTCAGGAAGAAGATAAAGGACAAACGGAAATACAGAAAAAATGGGGCTTGCCATGAATGTGGCCCAGAACGATCTCGTTCGCCATCGCCATCAAAGGATTTTTAAGTTTTAAGGAAACTTAGGATCAACTATTAGAAACTAAGAAACCGCAGGCAGCGTTTGCTCCACCCGTACTCTATACTACTAACGGCTGAGTACCGAAAACATTGCCTTCAAATCAAATTCTTTGAAACACCAATTGCCGCACCTGGAAGAGATGCAAAACAGCGGCTGTGCTATGCGGTACCCTTCAAAAAGCTCTAGAAAGCCATTCCAGCAGGATTCAATCTACACATGCCATCAAGCGGAGGAGACTGCATTCGCAGCGTCGACGGAAAACATTAAAACATTAAAGTAGACTAGTAATGGTGCCCAGCGTTGCTGGGCATAAATTGAGGGTGTTAAATGTTGTGGGCCGCAATGAGAAAAGTGTGCCCAAAATATGCTCGCTCTGTAATTCTCGTTTTTGTAAGGGAGGCACTCTATGATAGTATAGTTTATTGCACCTCTGTGATAGTATAGTCTATTATTTTAGATATGCACATTTGTATCCGATTTGCCTATTATACTTGATATGTTTGGACCTTATATTCAATATCGATATAGCTTAGTAGGAACAATGCCCAGCAACGCTGGGCAATGTTTGGGCATCAAATACAAATACACCTATATGAACCTTATGAATGTTGTTGTTGCCTCTAGTAATTTGTTGCCCACCCTATATGAAGCTCACGAATGTTCTCGTTGCCTATATGATTTTTGTATATGAGTTGCATTGTTGTGCAAGACTGCACCAATTAGGAATGCAACATGGAAAGACACACTGGGAAATTCAATTATTTAAAATCTCCAACTTTGACATTTCACAAAGACTTAACAAGTTTGAGTGCAATTGCTTTACAAAGACTTAACATCTCCAATTATGAGTTTGAGTGCACTCGCACCCTTGGAAAAACTCCATTGGATTAAGATATTTAGAATTTCAACTATAAGTTAAGTGCAAACTCGTACTATTAGAGTGCAAATCTAACATCTATTACGCACAATAGACTTACAATAGACTTACAGTTGCAATGACATTGATGAAAAGTTATAACATTTCATAAAGCATGAGGAGGGAACAATTGATATATAGAATCAAGCACTCTCGTGCTAATCAAGAGATGAAATCTTGTGGTAAACTTCTCAAGTGCAAACACGTGGAATCCTATAGTAAATTTCTCAATAAAAAAACTGGAAAGTGAATCCTACATGGCTTAATTATAAAGAACCAAAGCCTTATTTACCACAGTAAATGCGAACATGTAGAATCTTGTAGTAAACATGTGAGCAATGTACCAATGTAACAGCACATACTTAGTAGCAATCTAGAACACATATTTAGTAGCATCCTTGTTGCTCAACCTTCCAAAGCTCAAATGTTGATTCAGATGCTGGATGACATGGGGCCAGAATTGCAGGGGAAAATAATATACGATCAGTAGGGACAGTCCTTTAAAAGAAATGGAGAAGGTTAACATATTACCTGGTCATGGCATGCTTGAGCCCAGTACATGCAATGCAGCAAAATTAATAGCTCTGTTCGCTAATAAATAAATGAAAGAGAAACGTAGAGATCTCTACCAGATGTGCAAGTTACATGGTCGGAATGGAGGATATCACCTGCATAAGTAAAAAAAGAAGTAAATCAATTAAGTTAGAATGGGATGGCATCTCGCTTGAGTAAAATATCATTGAACAGGAGGCAAGTTCAGAAGTTTTACCAGCCCACAATGTATTACTTTATTTTAGCAACAACCTGACTATACTCCTGCTGGTCCATTTCTGTAGTCTATCTGTCCATCTGGTCTGATTATATTGTTCACGAACTTTTGCACTTATTCAAAATTGTACAAAAAATTCCCTTTTTCCGAAGCTCATGATCACCATACCTTTCAAGGTAACCTGATATTTCTATTGCAAAATTAACTCCGTTCAAAAGAGGAGCTCCTGCCTTTCCTTTCCTAGCATATAATTCATGGAAAATTCTGAACAATCTTAGACGTATAAAACCAGTGCAACATGAATACAGCATTTGTGTTTACTTCCATGGGACTTGCATGGAGAGAAAAATCAATGCATTTAAAGCTTCTCTGGCTTTCTGAACCCACACAATGAACCTCTTCTTCAGGAACACCATGAAGCAACACATCATGGATTTAGCCTGCGTATTTATAGCATACGTCAATCACAGACATTGTTCAAAATCATTACAATAGTCATCATTGCTTTAAAAGAGAAACCTAAGCTTTAAGTCGACCACTCTCCACAAATTTGTTTGATCTGAGCCTGCTCAATGTTTAAACATGAGATGCAAAAGAGCTCCTCGATATGAACCTGGCCACTTTCTAGTGTTTATTTTCTAGACACCTTCATGCCAACAAAAGAAGACGATGTCCGAGTGCTCATGGAAAATGGGCATGCTTTGATTCAGCATATCCAAATTGTGGTAGATGGTGGATGCTTGTAAAACCCTTTTCAGAACAGAGCTTTCCATTCTCGAGGCCCTAAGATTGGATGAATAGCAAAAAAAAAATATCGTTTGGGCCGCTAGATCGTTCTACAGCATGCACAGAACAGTGTGACAGATCCGGCATGGCTGCATATCCAACCTGTTGTAGTTTCCAATTCCCAAAAGCTCGCGACCCATCAAAGCTTCCCCTCTTCAAACTAAGCCCAATTTGTTTCTCTGGCTCCTCCATCGCCGAACTATAAAAAGTAAGAAAAGAAATGCATGGTTCAAGACATAGCCACGATCACTTTTTTTTTTTGCCATAGCCGTCGGATCTGTGGGATAGCCATCGCCGAACTATAAAAAGTAAGAAAAGAAATGCATGGTTCAAAGACATAGCCACGATCACTTTTTTTTTTTTTGCCATAGCCGTTGGATCTGTGGGATTTGTAACCCTAAATCTCAACCGCATGATCTAGGGCGACACACAAAACAGACATACGGAATAATTTTTATTATATAGGATTGCGGCGCGGAAAAAATAGAGGGGGACAAAAACAATGGAAAATAAGAAACCGCATTATATATGTCTAGAAAACTTATTTTTATGTATCAAATGTTAGGGTTTTAATTCCATACATGAGGGCTCATATGCATTATGGAGTAGATAACACCCTGGCCCTCGGGTGTTACTTCAAAAAAAAATTTTGGGCCATCAAAATGGCTCGGGCGTGCGCGTATCGCCCTTAACACACTGCCCCGAGAGTTTTGGGCCATCCGATCATTATCAAAATCGATCTGGATCCGTCCATTTCATAACATCCTAGGGTGTTATGGAGTAGCAGTGTGTTATAGCTCCAGTAACACACTGATCAAGATTGATCTGAGCCGTTGGATCACTATAAACTTGAGGGGCAGTGTGTTAAGGACACTTGCATATGCCAGAATGCCCAATAAACTTGTATGCACTAGGGAGTCGTGCATTTGTCTCCGTTGCATTACCATTCTACTGCATGCACATGATTTTGAAAGGTCATCTATGCATCCTTCACGTGCATATGCATGTACACACATGCTCGGAGCATGTTGTGTGGACATCTTCCTATAAGAGAACCATTGAGTGTTGATTTTTATGTTATGCTTCTTGCTCTTTTCACCATTGGTTTTCAAGGAAACTCGCTAGAGAAAGGTTATCCATCTTGATGTTAATGCCAGCTATGACAAAATGAGACTAGTACTCCGCTTAGGGTATTACAAAGTGAGACTAGTACTCCGCATGAAGTCGAAGTTGGCATGTACCCATGCGACATTGCAAAGCTGGCTTCATTTTTTCTAAAAATGAGGAGGGATTTTTGAAAGCTCGAGTCTGCCGCCTTGACTTCTGAAAGTCAAGTTTCAAGTTCGGTTAGGGCCATGGGAACACACACTTAAAAAGCTCGCCTTGGGTTCTAACGTCCTTAAATCCCCCATAGGATACTAATGTAACTAGATTATTCTCTATTAGATATCATCACGAAATTTACAAGGAGAGTTTGCTCCTTGTTTGTACTCAAATTCCAATTTATTAAAGCGGCCCTTGTGAATCCTAGTTTCCTTTCGAGCACATTAGATTGTCTGAAACATGATCTCTAAAAGAAAGCTAGTAAGAATTATACTTAAAATGTAATAAAGGCTCTACTAGCTATATTAACGGCTGCTTCACTTCGTTAAGGTTACAAACGTGGGAGCTTTACATTTCACTACTGTACTCAATAATGTGGCTATATATTACATTGGGCATCTATTGAGAAATAAACTACTTCTTACATTGGCCTATTCCTCGTAACAGAAGCTCTTCTCCTAGTATGCCTTGTCAGATTGCCAACCTCAGTTCACCAGCTGTAAGAGAGACTCTGGTTTTTTTACTAGCTTATGGGTAAAGTTATAACTCCAGCCCGAAGTTATAACTCCAGCCCGATTAGAAGAAAGAAATCAATGGCCACAACATATTTAAAAATATACTTACGCCAAAGGTTTCAAAATTTGAAATATGGGGACTCAAACCTCTATTATGATGAATATAAGCAATGAACTAGTGGGATTATGTTTTCTATTAGATCTATATTTTTCTTTTCCTTTTTTTTTTTTTTTTTTTTTTCTTATTAACAACCCATTCAATTGTTTTGTTTTTGATGTATGGCCTATGGTTTTTGGTGTGGTCAATTGTACATCCTATATTATTTTGGATGGGCCATTCGGAACCTCTGATTATTTTGGTGCATATTTGTAAAGAGGTACGCCTTGGACTACTTTGCTCATCAGATTTGTCGATTCTAGGGATCTCTGGGTGCCTCTTGTTTCGATTATGGCGGTTGTCTATGATTGGGGGTGGCTATGCTTTTGTAATATGATTGGTCTTCGAATTTGAATCATTTTAATTCAATATAAATTAGGTTGCGCCTAAGGTTTTAGAACATGAAATAGGGGGGCTCGAACCTCTACCAAAAAATCTAATATATTAATAAAAATGCCTTAACCAATACAACAAACAAACAAATATTATTTATTTTCTATTAGATATATCATTTGATTTCTTTTATATAATATATTTCATGCAGGGGCTGGCCAGCCCAGACCAGCTCAGCATAGCGTGTTCGAATTTCATCATATGTTGGACATCTCTGAAGGGTATGGCGTTCTTCTTCTATAGATCCAACTTGGCAGCGTTGACAAAGCCTCTGCTGGCGCGGCTCCCCAATCCATTTTTCTGTGCTGATAGAAGCAATGGATCTGCGCTTTTTCATAGGTAGATGGGTGGGCAGGTAGCATTACGGACCCCGCTTCAGAATGGGATTTATGTGGCATTGGTAATGTGCCGTCTTGACTTGTTCAAGGATAATGACATCCCATAGCTTGCTGAGGAAGCATATATCAAGGTACTGTCTGAGGCTGCGGCAAACTGCCCCCGTTTGCATTCGGATGCACCTGTGCTCTTGCACATTCCATCTAGCCAACCATTGAGCTCTCTTTTCTCGCAAGCCTTTAGGTGCTAAGGCCCCATTGCCATGGTGTAAGCGAGATTAGGGAGGCTAGTATCGTCCATGTTGATCATCTTCTAGAAGTAGATGATGTGCCTATCAAGGGTCCCCCTCTGAAGAGGCAAGAAACCTGTCTCTTGCAATAGTATTTAGTATGGAACTGTGGACATTACCCCCAGGCCCGTACCAAGAAAGCTTTCTGCACCTGCTCCAATTCATTCCAAGTGGCCAGGGAAACTACCGGGCCCCAGACCTCGACCCTATACAAAAGCACAGGTTCCACTAGTACCTTGAATAGGTGCGACTAGTGGGCCCAATCATACAACTTCGGGTTGTGGCTATTGTTATGCATTGCATAAGGTCTGCGTCTGTGTCAAAAGCCGTGGCGAAGTCTGCGAAGCAGCAATACAGGTCTTGTCGACGGTTCTTGATGTCCTTAACCAGAGTCCGCAGTGTAAAGATGTGATCAATGGTTGAGTGCCTCAGCCTGAATCCTACCTGTTTGGGTGCCCGTACTTCTGCTGCCTATGCCCATCTTGTCAATTGCTGCTCGAGGATCCTGGCGAGGAGCTTTGCAAACACTGAGATGATCATGATGGTTCGGTAATTGGCCGGGCAATGTGGGTCTTCTGCCTTGTAGATTGGGACAATCCTACTGGTGGTCCACTGTGTGTGTGTGTGTGGGGGCATTCCCCAAGAACTCCCTCTTGAACATGGCAGTTTGTACCGGTGCCATGGATGGTTCTGCCCAGTTGAGTAACTCCACCTGCATGCCATCGAGGTCTGGCGCTTTTCCATTGGCTAGATGCTGCAACCCCTACGTTACCTCCGCCTCTATGATTTCCAGCACCGGGCCATGCCACAGGGGTAATGCTGTCTGTGCACCCTCAAGATTGTAGAGATGCTGTAGGTATTGCCTCCACTGGTGATGTTTCCTGTGAGTGGCACTGGCCTTCTGAGCACTCTTTGCCAGAAGGTCCTGGGATGACGTTCCAGGAGGAAGAACATTTCCTGTTGATGGGCCGCAATGTACCTCGCCTTTCTAGCCTTAAAGAAAGTGTGGTATTGCCTGACCGCGTCCGAGCGTAGAGCAGGGTCTGTGACCCGATGGAGCCAGCATTTGCGTTCCTTGCACTCATCATCAAACCATTGGTTATGCTAAGAGCCATCAATTGTTCAAATAATTGTGTCTGATGTTCTAGTACAAATCGTGTACTATATTTTGCGGTTGGAAGTCATAGGGTGGAATCACACTATCTTCCCTTCCCCAACTTTATAAAATGTTAGCCAATATATTTCTGCCATGCAAGCGAGGAATGCGCAGTTTCTATCACACTACCGCTGCCCCAGAGTGACATGGCACACCTGCGAGGGAAATATGAGGGAGGGGCGATTGTGCCTATCCCTCCGGCATTTCCGGCCATCAGTCATCCGACTCAGCATTGATTCATCGAAGAAATGCATTTTAGGGTTTGTCTGGAAGGTGTCCGGAGGCATGATTCTGAAGCAGAGTTTTAGGCAGGCATGATTCTGAAGCGGATTGCAGAGTTTTTAGGCATGGCCGGAGTTTTGCCCATGGAAGAAGAGCTTGATTCAGAGTTTTAAGCAGAATAGCGCTGGAATAGAGCAGAAATAGAGCAGAATAGCGCTGGAATAGAGCAGAAATAGCGAAAAAACTCCAGATCGGGGCTAGATTTGAGGTTTTCCAGTGCCGATTTGAGCATCAAATTTTACAGCAGAGGTCGATTCAGCATTCTTCCAAGAACGTGGTGGATTCCCGCGTCTTGCGTGGCTTCCTTCTTTTTCTTGGTGTGATACGATGAGGTGAATTCAACGTCCCGAGGCTACTCTTCCCTGCCACATCACGTAGCCCGAGGGAACGTAGTGTGATTCCACCCATAGTGCACTTAAACAAAATGATTTAAATTACTTTTTAACTAAACTTGGGAACGAGATCTAAACGACGTTTAGGGTTTGGCACACGCGAGGTTTAGGTTTTAGGAGAAAACTGTAGTGTCACTTCGTTGGGACATTTGTTAACCTAGACATGGGACCTGCAAGAGGAGCCTGCTGTCGGATCCTTGCATCCTCATGCATGAAGGGCCGTAAACAGGCGCCTACCTCAGTCTCAGCATTCATGGCAGGAGCTCAGCAACACGTAGAAGGCACGGGCTTAAGGGGAGTCCTTCGCCAGTCCTCTGTTGGGAGGTACTTTTCTAACGAGCTTGCTTTCTGGAGTCATTTTAGTATAATTGATCAATGTGATTCCAGCAGATGGGCAGGTTCTCGTTACACGGCCTGTGTTCTGTCGTTGTTGCCTATGCACAATGCCACAGCTTCTGCTCGCCTTGTATCGCGGCTTTCCAGTGATGGATTCACCTGCTTTGAAGGTGATTTTCTTACCGTTAATTTTAATAGTAGCTATGGTTGTGCTCATCAGATGCCTGTTATCTTGCACTTCATTGGCCAAATAAGGTCCTCTACCTGCACAATTAGTTAGATATGTTTAAGCTACACTCTTCTTGCTTGTTTTAATATTGTTCTACCAAGAGAGTCATATGGGTAGCATTGCCAGCATAGACATAATGAGACATGCAATCGCTGATCTAAGGGCATAGATTATAATATGATGCTCAAGAATTGGATAACCTGGAGAGACTAATGGATGGAACCTTGGAGTTGGTTGTTGAAGTAATTATGTTGGGGGCAACAAGCTGTTTGTAACTGAGACTAGCTGATAGAAAGCTATGACGGCAATTGTATGCTCTATGTAACTTTCAATAACTGCAAATCTAAGTTTGGAGAAGGTATGTCATATGAAGATGATTAGCTACTCATGATATGAGTATTGGCTAGCAATTGGGAGCCTATTATTTTTTATTGGTCTTGGCGGGATGTGAATATTAAGAAACTAGTAACATTTTGGCTCTGGCTTAATGCATGAACAATTGTTAGTATTGGCTAAAATTTTAGTTTTCATGTAATGATATGGTGCACCATTAAGCAGAAGCTTATTGAGAAAGACAGAGAAACAACAATAGTATGAAGGCTCTGGGGAAGAACACGCATACCCAAACAAAACATGGGGCCTCCATTTGTGGGCCTTTAATGGTTAGCCTCATCAAAATGGATTGGCAGTGCCCGATAAATATTTATTGATTAAGGTGCTTGTTGAAGCCATGCATGCGCTGCTCAAGAAATGACAGTACAATAGTGGCTACATGCGGTGCAAAATTTTTGAATGGATTCAGTGCCGCAAGATTCTGTTTGGATAGCAAGCGTGACATGGTCTCTCATACATGTGATGGGCCAAGAGTTAGGTGCTGCATTGCTTATGGTCAATAAAAAGCACGCATGCATTTGGATGAGGGTTGTGCACTCATGCATTTGGATGGGGGTTGCCATCTATTTAATGATTATGCTGGCCTTGGCTTCACCCATAAGATGGTTAATTTCTGGATCGGACATATACAACAGCAAAAGAAGAATAAAGCTTAAACTTCTAACTAGTGAAATATGTTGTGTGGTTGCAGATTACATTGCGTCTCTGTTTGCTGGTCCAGATTGATGTATTTTATCCGTCTGGTATGCCACGATACTATGTCAGCGTTTTGGGACATCTATGTGCACTAGGGAAAAAAAATGATTGCGTGAAGGGGATAGATTTCTCTACTGGTACTCCTGACATTTGTTTGCATCAATTGCATCAGTGGCATAAGAGTTTATATAGTCATTGCCACGCAATATTCTAATAAATTTAGCGGGAATCATTGGCCTGTGGAGCTGCCATTTCCGAGTTTGTACGTGTTGTCATATTCCTTATAATACTTGTTTAGATGCAAGTGAGATAGAAGTCTATTATGTACACTATGCAGGAACTTGCGATAAGTTTCTTTCTTTGACCATTGGGAAGGGTAACTATCACAAGAAAGTGCCATTCATCCTTGGATTACTTCTTGATACTTAGTTTGACTAGAGGCATATGCTATTTGGTTCCTGATGGCAAACCAAAACGTGATAGAGGTAGGTTTTTTTAAATGTCATTCAGAGGTTCTCTCTCTGCTCTGTATCCCATAATATGAAGTATAGTTTCCATGATTCCTTGCTAACTAGAGAACGTTGCATTTGGTTCTTATAAATTCAAAGACTCAGTCAGGAACCTTCTTCTAAAATTTACCTTTATTGATGAATGGTATGACTTGGCCAAACGAACTTATCTTATGAAGTACAAAATTCCTCAACTCATACTGCATGAGGTCACCAGAGATTTGTGTTCTTTACTTGGTGGAAGTGTGAATCTTGAGTTTTTATATTTTCAAGTTGGCAAAATTCCTGATGCTATACTTTTGGTTTGCTGCCTGAGCAGGATGTTTATCAGAATATATAAGCCCTATCTAGGCGCCTGCTTGAATCTGTGATTCAGGTGCTGTCTGCGGCAACTACTTCTGTCCTGCTCATTTTTCGAGATTATTCAGTGAAACTCTAACCACATTGTGTCTAGCTTTTATTTGGTGTACCTGTTAAAATCTGCATAGCCATTCAGATGTTATGGCATTGTAAGGCATTTCATTCTTGTATTAGGAGTCCGCTATATGTGCATGTGACCCGTGATCTTTTAAACCGACCAACAGATTGAGTCATCAATAGAAGTGAGAAGATTCTGAGTGAGCCAGCTCTTGTTTTCATTGATTTTGGAAGTTGGAGATGCCAACTGTGCATAGGTTGACTCATATTACCAACGAACTTCCTGATAGGTACCTAATTAATGCGAAGGCGTGCAAGATGGTGCCTGTTGGAGCTTTTAAACAAAAAGTGGCATTCAGAGGTGATGGATAATGTCTCACAGGTGATGGATAATGTATCTATAATTCGCAAACAAGCTGAGCTTGGTTCTTATGCCTTGGTTATGGAGAAATTCTTTCCTAATTCTTTTAACATTTTTATGCAAAAATTTAAAAGACATGCTTCAAGCAAGCTTTATTCCTGTATTTTTACAACGAGAAGGGGCTGGTTGCTTGAGGTTTATTGAAAGAGTGCGCCACGTGGATTCATCAATGGTAGTCTTTATCCAAAGTAAAGTCACTGAAGTTGCCAAAGTACTTGCACAATATTTGCTGTATTTTGAAAAATGGCCCAAGTTGCCATGGGACCAGCATAGGCTGGATTTTACAAACGTTCCCAACATAAAACTTGCAGACAGGGCCATGTAACATGTTGCGCGAGAGTGGACTTAATGAAGGGATGTCGCATGCCAACTTCCATGCTTGAACATGTCGCATGCCAACTTCCATGCTTAGATTCAGTCTCTGGGACATGAACAGCTGTGTTGAAATAATACTTCCCCCACTATATACTACCCCCACCCCCAACAGCTACTTTGAAATCATACTTCCACACTATATATTACCCCCAACGACTATTCCCACTTTATAGTACCAGATTTCATCACTTTGTTCACTTTCTTTCATAACTTCACTTGTGAGATTGTATTTTCTGTTTTCTTTACTGGAGAGATTATATTTTATGTTTTTCTATAGTCACCAAAGACTATATCTATATCCTGTCAAATTCAAGTCAGTTTTTTAAATATAACTTTTGTAAGTTATTTCAGAGGTGCCAGAGTCGTCACCCTTGAATTCTTCTCGCATGGTCAAAATGAACCAAGAGTTTTCCAAGTTTCTTGCTCATAAGGTTCACTAAATCAACTCCTGAACCAGGATCTATGTGGACATTTTGAATTATGGAGATCATGCAGTTGAATTGAGAACTTGGAACCATGGAAATACTCGTCTTTTGTTCTTTTTCTAACATCTATCAACTTTGTTATTTCATCTCGATAGTTCGTGTACTTGTATCTTGTTCTTTTTTAAAATCTATCAACTTTGTTATTTCATCTTGATAATTTATGTTCTTTCTACGCGCATCATCTATCCAACTCTTTAGCCTCTGAAATATATGTTTTTAGTTATAAAATACAAAGAATCATAGAAATAAATAATTACCTTCTATTGGTCATACAACATGCGTGTCAACAAGTTGTTCATTTGATCTGGATTCAAATATCAACACTTTGTGTCTTACACAAATTAAACATATATTTCACAATCTTTTCATTTGCTAGCTCGTGTTTCTTTGTCTAGGACCACCAACTAGTCTTGTGTGTAGAAATGTTGACACTCTAATTTTTGGCATTTGACAAACAAAAACACAACCGCAATATGCTTTTACATTAATGCCGGTACAAACATGACAACATGTAAACATAGTGAACCTAGATTGAGCGTTATTCACCAACTTCGAACGTTTTTGCTTGGGCCCCATCCCTTATAATTCGTTTGTTTTATGCTAAGAAAAAAACATGACATGTGTTTTGACATTGTAGGTAGCCACAATAATAACTTTACAGATTGTTCTATCAAAACTAAAACCAATGACCTCTTTGGATGAGACCATAAATGTAGATCATATGCTAATTGCATACCTTACTAGTTATCTCACATGGCATCTCAAATACTGATTGTAATAACTTGGTAGATGAATCACACATCTTAATTTATCAGTTAAAAAAACGAGATCTAGCTATTAATACACCTAAACAATCAACAAATTACCATCAATTTCATTACGAATAAAAACTTTTTCATGTCTAGCATCCTCTAAATCCACAATTTCCTTATTCAATACACTTGATCCATCTTGCCAGACACAAAATGCAGAATTTTCAAATCCAAAAAGTTGTCTAAAGATAAGTAGCAGGAACTTCACAGCTTCCATTCTGAAAGGGTATCACACTTGAGAATGATCATATCCTTCTACTCTTAGAGATCCTGCCGTTCTAGTCATTTCTCTTGGAAAATAAAACATATTCGAAAAGAAGAAGATCATAACCTTTCACATTTAGAGATCCTGCCATTCCAACCATTGCACTTGAAAAATGAAACATATCTAAAGAGAAGAAGAAAGAAAAAGCAATTTTTACAACATGTCATATTGCCAGCATCCAATTGTCACAAAAACTAGAGGGCGATCATAACCTTTTGTAGTTACAGATCTTGTCGTTCTAGCCATTTCTCTTGGAAAAATGAAACATTTCGAAAAGAAGAAGATCATAACCTTTCACACTTAGAGATCCTGCCATTCCAGCTATTGCACTTGAAAAATGAAACATATCCCAAAAAAAAAAGGAAGAAAGAAAACGCAATTTTTACATGCAGCATCCAATTGTCACAAGAACTAAAGGATGATCATAACCTTTTACAGTTAGAAATCGTGCTGTTCCAGCCATTTCTTTTGGAAAATGAAACATATTCAAAAAGAAGAAGATGATAACCTTTTATAGTTAGAGATCCTGCCATTCCAGCCATTTCTTTTAGAAAATGAAAAATGTCTGAAAGGAGGAAGAAAGAATAATTAATTTTTACATTCATAGCATATTGGTAACATCCAACTGGACACGTCCAACTAGACATATTATGCACACACCACAAGAACATTTGCTTATTGGGTCCTGCTCCATTGTACGTTGAATGCGATTCTGGGTGGCCTGGTCAAGACACATTTGTTCTAGGACTAGTGTGTTATCATTGAAAAACGGTACAAGAAAGGACTACTCTTTCCATATCGATTTGGGCATTTAATATAGTAATGGTAGAACAGTGATCGTTTCACCTTCCAAGAATATTGCCAAAATGGCAAATTAAGAAACATATCAATTTAATTATTTTGAGCATTTTGCCATAACTATCCCATAAAATAATCAGATCTAGATGTGGAATAGTGGAAAATAGTATTATACTGAGCAGCTTTCTAAAAGGATCATTCAACAATGTCGCACAACATTTTACCATTTGAGTACTGGAATATGATCTGCATCTCCAATGCCAGTAAAATTAAATTGTAGTTCATAAGTCAAGCAAAGTTCATAAGCCCACCGGCTGGTGCCTACCACTAAGCAACAAACATCAACTTCTCCGGCCCCATAAAACGCGTATACAAGTGTGACTTTTTGCCACGTATGACTTTTTGCCAACTGCAGAATGGCCAACAAAAGTGGAATAGGGAATAGCACAATCAATTATGCTTTGCAGCCTTCCTCTTTCTCAAGATGGGGACGCTCATCTAATGGAAGTTTGTTCATTTGAATTGAATAGCTAGTAACACACAAAACAAGGGAAGGGTGATACCACTATCTGCATAATCTGGATGATTGATCTTTTTATTCTTTTATCATCATTAGGTATAAATATAGAGAAACAGTCCGGGGGCCTCACGGCCTGAGGGACGTTAATGTATATTCTATTCTATTCTATTCTATTCTATTTCTACTTTCTTGTCATTTGTTGGAATTTATATCATACGTTTCTCTAATAAATGAATTCTAAGTGATAATTTGAAGTTAGGTTTGTGTGTAACAAGGTTGCAAATTAAATGGGAGTGTTGCATCACTCCCGTTTCAAAGATTCCCTTTAAAAAAACACCGTGCTCTAAAAAACGATCATTTTACGTTCCAGTTGAGAATGTCAAGAGGTTTAGCTTATTTTTATGCGCATTTTGGGCCCTTATTAAGGGAGAACTTTGATTTTGTAAAAAAAAAGCACATGAAAATAGAAGAATTTAGACATGAATATGTAATCTCTAAAAGTAATTTATCGACAACATCAAACTGAAGTAAAGAAGATAATCATTATTTATTTAACGTTTTTCAGTACATCAATTTTGATAATAGTTAAATGTTAATGATAAATATTTTAGCACAAGACATGTCAAAGGTCCAAATCATAGTCTTCTTCATTTTTTTTGCTTGTCTCTGCTTGGTCCTTTTCTGTCGTCTGCTCCTTTCGTCTTACCCTTATCTATTTCTACAATGTCTTCAGGAATAGTAGCTAGAGCCACTTCTTTCAGCTTTGCAAAGGTAGCTTCATCATCTAAAGAGTGTATCTCTGAAGAGGTTACTTTGGCATAACCAGATGAAGATTTGGCACCTAACTTTTGATGCTCATCTGGTAGGATAGGTAAGGCAGCCAATCTCATCTTGATGAAGTTTATAGCTTCTTGCCTATGTCCACTGCTACACAATTGCGGCCCTTCTTAAGTGCACAAGCTATTGTTGTACCAGAGCTAGAAAAAGCATCATGCACCCAATCTCCTGGAAGTGAAAATATGTCTAAGAGATGGTTGATCAGCTTTTGTGGCTTCTGGTAGTGATTAACTATTCTCCCTTGTGCACTAGGTCTTGCAGCCAGTGATGACTTTAAGGTGTGAAACTTCGTAAAGTTGCTATATTTTACCCTTTTTTTAAATCTGGATTCGATGGTTTACTAGGATGCGTACGCTAAAGAACTTCATAAAATCGCCAAAGTTTGATAATATTGCATCCCAATTATAGTAAGTTCGCCAAATTAATGGACATTTTACAGTAAAAACCTCAATTTTATGGTAAAACATCCAATTCTAGTAAATACATTTCTATAAAAATGTTGGAAAAATAGGAAACAATCGCCACCATTCCTATAGTTTAGAAGTAGCTAGAGGATGATAAAGTCATCAATCGCTATGTTTCTACAAAGACCACTGAAATTCTAAAATATTGGGAAAATTCTGGCAAGCTGTTGTGTTAAAGTGCTCCATGGTGTGTTTCCCATCAAAACTCCAGTAAGCAACATGGAGATATTCCACCTTGCTCAGCAACCTGGGTCCTCCACCATAGTAGCTTATATTCGTCTTATACCTACAGAAATAAAATTACAGACAGTAACAAAAACAAAGCAAGGAACCAACAAACTAAAGAAAACTAAATGAATCATATTCCGGAATAGAAAATGAAAATAAAAAGATCAACATGCAAGCAACTTGAACAACAGAATCGAAACATGCAAAGAAGAAACTACTGTATTCCAAAATAAAATACTTACCAGACCATGTTCTTGTAACCTGCTTGCATAGGGGATCCGAAATGGTTCTTGAACGTGGACTCCACAAGGCCAGCTTGCATGCTGGAATGAAACACAACAAGATGCCATTGTTTGGCTGTTGTGGTTTGCTTGATACCATCGATGAAGGCATTGAATTCTGAGTTCTTAAATGGCTGGTCGTCATAACGACTGTCCTTTAATTTAAAGCCATAAGAAAGGTTTGCTATTACTAGAGTAGAATCCTATGGCTTTATGTTCCGACCAGTTTCGTGCAGTCCCTTTAAATGATGGAAAAGAAATTATTTTGATCATACAAGCTGAAATTTTCAAAATCGGACGGCTCCACTTCTAAGGTCCTTCTGTCTGCCAAAGTTCTTTTCTCCCGTGTCAACCTCACAAGGTGCATAAAACCTTCTGGAAGGTCCTTGTTTTTCTTTTTGTTTTGTGAACAGAAGATGAATTTAGCACATGGATAAAACAGAGTTGCTTATTAAGACAACGTAACCATCCTTCAAAAGTTGGAGCATACTGAACAATATGCTCGTCAGAAGTCGCAACGGGATAAAGTTCCTTGCACCTCTCCCAAGTTTTGATGTTAAGTTGCTCCATCAAACATGTCTGACATGTTATGACGTTTTCTTGGCCGAGATAAAAACCTTAAATATGTAAGTAAAAGGTATGGCTTCCTTCCTTGCCAGTCATCTTCACTAAGGCTGATCGTTTTGGTCGGGGTTAAGTATGGACTAATTAATGCTTACGCCCAGAACAGGCCCAATCAGAGAGCTTCACTGCGGGCCTCCTTGCGAGGGAAGATGCTCAACTTGGGCTGCCACATTTCATGGCTGCTTGTCGAGGACCTTAATATGGTGGAAATGGAGTCCGATCGGTTGGGCCCTATCTCTACAGTGGTGTCTGGTTTTGAATGCCAGTAGTGGCTCTGTCTACTCCATGACTGCAACCTTTTGGAGATTGATGGTGAAGGTGCCTTTACTTGGTGCAACGGTCAAATTGGTGGGGATCCCGCAAGCTCGCGATTGGATGGAGCTTACAGAATGCAAATGCAGTTATGGCACTTCCAAGTCTCTTCCGGCTCGCTTCGCAGACAACTCGGCCTGCACCACCATCCGCAATTTTTTCGCATGACGAGCCTTTGCAAAGAGTAGACGGCCCGATGGACATGTTTTTGCTTGAATGTAAAGTTCTTGAAGGATGCTGACTTTCAAGAAGGCTGCAAGAACACTTGGACAAATGCCTTCAGCCGATGTCGATGCATGACTGGCATAGTGGATGCAATTGCGGTAGTCAATGGCTTTGCAAGCCAAGAGTTCAGAGCAGAGCTCACGCTTTATTGGACACCTTATATCGTAAACCCGCTCCATTTCTTGACAAGGACTCCTTCCGTGTGTTCATGATCGAGATATTCCAAAGACAGTCCAAGCATTAGAGGAGGAGCAAATCCAAAGCAGTGCAAAGACAAAGGCAAATCCGCAAAGGGTTTCGCGGATGGAGACGGCTTTGTGCTTTTTTTTTCAGGCGGCTAAGAGGGCGACGATGACGCCAACCATGTCCTCATTGCTTTTTGCCGATGGCTCGGTGCTAATGTGAGCCAACCGTAACTCAAGCAATATCTGCATAACCACTTCCAGGTTCGCTGAAAAACATCTTCCATTTCAATCAGAAATGCGAGATGCTATTTTGTCTAGGATTTCCCCATCATCTTCGGGCGAAAGCAACACGTGTCAATAGAGGCGGCCATGACAGTTGTTGATTTAGGTGTGATGCCTTTGAATCAAAAAGAGGCAAATGCCTAGGTTTGGATAGTTTGCCAATTGAGTTCTTCCAGAGTTAGGAATGGCCGGAGTCGATGTGTATGATGCTTTCTCGCGGACTTTCGACGGTCCAATCGCTTTGATAGAATTCTAAACATGTGTGCTATCTCACTCATCCGCAAGGTCAAAGATCCTTAGACTATTTCAGACTGGCGGCTTATCGCCTTATTGTCATCCGTATATAAGATCTTCACCAAGAACATCTTGGCAGAGTCCATCTCAACAACCCAATCAGGTTTTCTTCCAAAATGATGCATTCTTGACAATGTTGCTGCTGCTTACGAGGGAATCTATTGGGCACGTAAGCAAAATCTTCCAGTTATTTACCTTAAACTTGATTTTGCAAAAGCTTATGACAGTGTTAGCTGGGAATTCACGCGTCGATGTATGCTAAGACTGGGATTTAGGGTACAATTAGACATTATGAAGCTACATATCTCTGCCCGAGTGACTGTTATGTTCCATGGTGAGCCATCAGATGACTTCTCACTCGGTCAGAGTGTCTTTTAGCACCACTGCTCTTCACAATTGTCGCAGAGGCGTTGTCGCAATTATTTACCGTTGTGACCACAGAGGGACTTCTCTATGGTCTTGCAATGGAGGACGGCACACAAGAGGTCTGTAATCAATATGCAGATGACATGTTCCTCTTCCTGGTCGCTAATACTGAGAATCTAGCAACTGCCAAATTACTCTTAGATACTTTCTCACTGGCTTCCGGTGTTCTTGTGGGGCGGCAGAAGTGTACAACTTTATGGATATTGGATACTCCGACTCCGACATGTATTCTGATTATCCATGTAAATTACTTGCGTATGGACAGGCCATCAAGTTGTTGGAGATTCTAGTTGGCATCCATGTTACACTAGAGCTGCATGGGGGGAGATCATTAAGGGTTTGGAGAAGCACTTGTTCTGGTGGTCCACCGCAAAGTTGTATCTTGCGGGTCGCATTACAGTGACCAAGTCAGTTCCCAGTAGTACCCATGTTTATTGCTAGCCCCACAGATCAAAGTACATGAGCTCATTGCAATAGTTCGAAACTTTATATGGGCGGATAATGAGGAAAGTGCTGTGATTAAGGTGGCTTGGTCGAAATGCATCCTTCCAAAATGAACAGGTGGTCTGGGTAAGTGGGTATGATGGACTTCTTACTGTAGAGCAAAGTCCTTATTTCAAAATTCATTTGGAGACTCCTGAATGGTGAAGATGACTCTCTTCGTTTACGCCTTCTTGGACAAGCTCTGGATCACCGTATCCCTCTAAGCAAGAAGGCTGTTAAACTAGTCCTACCTTGGGCATTATTTCAGCCTCTGCAGCCTTTTCCAAGTGCGTCTCCATTTTTGCGTGGATTGTTGACAGCATTATGCAGTCAAACATCTTTTCTGACCATGCCCCTCCATCCACACCCTATTGGAGGCTCCATGGTGGTGGGCATCACTGCCTCCAGACCCTTCAGCACCTCCACTGGCAGCATCAATTTATCCCCTTACACAGAGATGATGGGTTCTTGCAAGTGTTGTCTCTATTCAAGCATGGTATGCAGTGGGTCACCTACTGTTTTGGCCTGAATTTCAGGCAAAGTCCCTGCTCTCTCGTTGGGATGTGTCTCTATGGGAGAAGGTCGCAGAAAATTTGCCTCTTATAGTGCAAGTTGGTACTAATGAAAGGGTGCCGTGGGACTGTCATGAAAATATTCACAAAGGCAAGCACTTTGTCAAATCAGTATATCACCTTTTAGCACCACAGCCCCTCCAGTTGCCAGATGGGTGGCACCTACATGTTCCACAACCCACTTTGTCTTGTACATGGCGATGGCTTTGGGATAGATTGCTCTACTTTAAAGTCTCTGTACTATGGTGGCGTGTTATCCCGTGGCTGGCGCGTGTTAATGCTTTCTCGACATCGCTATGATCCTCGTGATATCCGGCAGATGCCCGCTCTCCTTTTCGGGATGTTGAGACTCTTGAGTATTGTCTCTTTTCATTGTCCGTAGATTCAACGGGCCGGGTCCTAGCTACAAGGTTTGTTTAACAGTACATTGGACTGCCGATGCATCCTTTTGGTGTCCTATCCCAATGCATGGTCCCTAGCTAAACAGAGAGCATTCCATCTTGGTTCTGATTGGCTCCTATGGTCGATATGGAAGCATCACAGACACCACATATTTCAGGGCATTCATTCATCTGCACGTGGTGTTATTATGGTGGCCTAAAAAAAGATAATCGACAATTTTATGAGTGTTCCTCCCTTGAATCGAAATGTCGGAATGCATCCCGATTCAAGACCTTCAAATTGATTCTTATCGCTAGTCTCCTATTCCGAGTAAGTACATTGTGCCCGTGCTCGCCTCCCCGTGGCATCTTTTTGTGCTTACATAGTTAGATGAGACATGTAAATTTGTATTTCATTGAAGTATGCAGGCGAGTCCTGTGGAAGCAGCTTTTAAAGAACATTTTGGAGCTTCAAAGGGTGAAAGCATGGTGTAATGGAACACCCTTGGTGTCCCCCATGTCCCCCCTAAAAATGTGGTGGGAGATATCAAATTTGTGGTGCAATTTTAAATGTTTGTTTGGCACCTAGTGCATAACTGCCCGGATTCAATCATTTCTTGAACTGCAACAACCCGATTCCTAAACCACCCGCCCCATTCCAATTTCCACCTAACCGATTCCTAAACCCACCCGTGCCTTTCCTGAAGCACATGGCTATGGCGCTTAATCCAGTTGTGGATCAATCCGGTTCATACTTTGAATCATTTAATTTGGAAGCAATTGCTTAAAAATCTCAAACCGAGCATGTGTGTGAGAAAGAGAACTCCAGAACAAGAACGGGATCATAAAAGACGCCAAAGGAAAGGAAAAAGGGAAGCCAAAGAAGAATTAGCAAAATTTGCATCAGCAGAGGGAGGATCCACCAGAACGGCCTCTACTAGGCGTCGGATGGTGTTGAAATTATTATCTTCATTTCATAGCACCACTAATGGCTTGGCTGACAGTGATAAGAAAGAGGTTTTACGAGATTTCCTGGAAGATGACACAATGGACAACGTACTTGGTGAAGAGCTAAAAGATTTGCAAACCAAGAGCATTGTGGTCAGCAACCTCAGGGCTTCCATTCAACTTGTGAAGAAGTCTAACAGCAAACAGTTTAGCAGCCAAGAGTAGTTGCCTTGCTATGGCCGTAAGAGGAAGCATTACTGAAAATGCTAATCCTGTCAGTGCTCGGGGTTTTGGTAAACTGCTGGGTGTTCATCCTATGAATCTTACCAAAGCAAAATTGAAGAGGGAAGAGATAGATTGCAAAGGGGGGAAATGGGTTTTGTACAAAAGAGTTAGAAGAGCAGATGCAATTCCCAATTCTGTCATAGAACTTGTGCAGCAATTTTGGACTGAAAACAGTAGGGTCTCTCCAAATGCAAAGGATGTCAAGTTCAGAAGATTGGAACGAAATGTAAGACAGGATCATGCCACTCACTATCTGGAAGAATCACAGGTTATTTCATTTCTTTCATCTTCACCACATTTTTTATTGTTAATGTGGTATGTGGTTAGTAATTGCGTGTGATATGTGGTTGTTGTGGTTAGTGATTGCTTGTGGTATGTGGTGCCTATTAATGCTGTGATATATGATATGCGGTGCCTAGTGTGGTGAGGCACGTGATGTAAAATAAATGCTGTAAATATATGCTTTGTGGTGCCTAGTGTGGTGATTAACATGGTGTAAAATACATGCTGTAATATACGCTATGTGGTGCGTAGTGTGGTGAAAAATATGGTGTAAAATAAATGCTGTAAATATATCAATTCCATGCTCAATTGTATTTTGATGTCCCTTGTTTCAATGTAATATGTTTGCTTTTGATGTAATATGTAATTGTATTTTGATGTCCCTGATGTAACATGCGCCAGGTTCACCACATGTCAACACATGTTTCACCACATGTTTCACCACATGAGTCACCACGCCAGGTTCACCATATGTGTCACCACATGTTTCACCACATGTTTCACCATATGTGTCACGTTGTGGCTCTTCCCCCGAGCCAGATAGATCCTTCTGAACAGCTTTTCCACTTTTCCTTTCCTTTTCCTTAAATTCTCTCGGTCCCAGCAATTCCCCTCATCATCCTTTGGCTGACAACCGTACCCAAAAATCATTAGGGGATGACGAAAATTAATGACCTCGGGCAACCCAAAAGGCCCGAGGTGCCATTCTTCTGGCTCCTGACCGAAGCCCCCTCCCGAAGCCACTTTATACAGTTTACAGTTTACAGCAGTTCGGGAGCAGCTTACAGTCTACAGCAGCAGCTACTTCGGAAGCAGTTTACAGTTTACAGTTAGGAAGCAGTTTACAGTTTACAACAGCTACAGTTCGGGAGCTTCGACATGACCAACTTCACCTCTTGGATGCTGCAAAACCAAGAAGCACCGGAATGGGACAATGTGACCAGAGAAGAAGAGCCGCTAATACCTAGGCCTGCTGTCCCGATTTTCACCAATGCAGAATGGATTCAACATCCTCAGGCAACATAAATTTCTCTATTCACCGGATGAAAATATGACCATAGAAATGCTGAAAGCTCTCACCAAGAGGACGAATTGTACACCGAACCTCCCAGACCTCTCTCCTTACTCTGCTGCCACTGAAATTTTTAATAACGAGCATCTTTGGCCTCTTTCTCATACTATTGACCAGGATCTGCAAAGGTTGAAACCTTTTCTCCTTAATGGCTACCAAGTGTTCTTGTTTAGTTATGATAGGTTGTTTACAGAGGACCAATTCCTTCACTTCAGGGATATGTTCTATCATCACAAGGCCAAGCATGATGCACATGGAGAAGCTGCTATTCTGTTTGATAACACTGCACCATTATGGTTTTTGCTTTCCTCCTAACTGATGAAATAGGTCGGCAAGTGACCGGTGGCACCGGACCGGGTGATCATAGAAGAGGACGAGGAGGAGCTGGATCCAGATCTCTTTTTGATAGAAGCACAGTAAGGCAAGGACCAGGAATGAATTTTGTCATCCTAAGTTCGAAAGCAATGTATATAAGAAATTGTGCAGAAGTCTGTTTTTGTTTCTCATGTAATCTGAAATGTTTAATACAAATCCTCGCTCTACCTTATGTAATCTTTTATATGTTTAATATAAATCTTCACTCTTTAATAGACTAAGGGGAAAGGTACAATGGCTGGATTTGGTGGGAGCAGGGTGAAAGTGACACAAAGAAAAATTACATTAAGGATGAACAGAATGGGACAAAGAAACACATGATGAAACCCACCATTGAAAATCTGTCACATCAAATGCAAGGTCAATCATTCAAAAGTTGGCTGGGCGGGAAGCATTGGACGGAAAGGATAAATCTAGTTTTGCATGCAGACATTGGCTTATCCCAATCCAGCTATGGCGGAAGAAGACAAAAGGAGAACACGAGCACAAACAATTTCGCCAGTCCAAATGTAGTCGCATCTGGTAGGACCTATATTGGAGCAAATAAACTAGGAACATAGGTGGATATTAGAGGAGCAGGGCCACCGTAGGATCCATGAATTCCGAGGTATTCTAGGCTTAAAACATAGGTTAATTCCTGATAGGCTTAAAGAATTAGAAGCCAAGGCAGTGATAGGCAGTTCCCTTTCTTTGTAGTAGAATATGATTTCTATATTACTAACCTTATTATTTGTGATGATGTGCTACACAGACGGGCAGAGTAGACTGAATAGGTTTGGTGCCGCTGATATGATGATGGGGAATGCTGAATACTCAGATGAAGAAGAATCCCGGCTTTCTAAGCTTGAGCAGGTAGAAACTTTTAAGGCACTGAGAAGGGAGATGGTGCATGCCAAAGCCATCAAAAAAGTGATGAAGCAGCATGAATTGTGGAGGTTCAATAGTCTGAAGCCTTACTTTCAGAACTTATACCACAAATGGTAGCAAAGGAGGGAGGCCCATGTCCTCCTCTTATTGGACTTCACTAACTACCCTACTACCACGCTAGACATGTTGCTGAAGATGTTTGGCAGGAATGAGGTCCCTAATTTAACCATGCAGGATGTGGAAGAAATGGTCTAGAACTGAACTTGAAAAAAGAAAAACTTGGTCCAAAAATTTTGCTCATCGATATGTATCTAAGACATCTTTAGATAATTTTGTTAAAAGGCCCATGAATCTGTATTCCATGTGTGCTTATGTAATTACTATTCTACCTGGTATGGTAGATTTCCATATGTATTTTTATTAATTGAAATATAAAAATAACGTTTGCATCACCACAGTTTTCACCACAACCAGCCAGGGGCATTGACTATTTTTTGACCCGGTCAGAAAATGGAATGGCTCTCAGATTCCTCACAATATCTTGACTGATTTTGGTGCAGCAATATATGGATCTCAAATTAGGTCCTGAATTGATATAAGACCAAAATTCATTAAGCTCTGCTTTGTGCAAAGATTCTTGCAAGGCCACTAACTTTTGCTTCAGGGAATTCTGTGTTTTTCTTTTCAGTTTCTTTTGAACTCTATTTCTTTTGAACCCGAGCCACCCACCTCATATTTTGGTATTTGCTGTTGGTTACCATATTTTGTTAGTGTGCAGATCATAAATTCTGCACCTTGAAATTCCTTGTTGGCTTTAATGTTTGTTTTGGTATGCTATTTCAGTAAAGGCATACTTTGCTTTGTACTTTGCATTTTATAATTAATGACAAAAACTGTCATTAACTTGAGTTGCAAACTAAATACCAAAAACTTGAGTTGCAAACTAAATACCAAACATGTTTCTTATATCTGTACAGAAAAGGATAGAAACAGTTCAGTTAACTAAAAGAACAGTGGAAACTAAGAGAACAGTTAAAGCAAAAAAAATAAACACAGCAGTTGTAGAGAAGAGGAGTTCTGTCATTAATCAAAAAGCTTTACAAAAAATAGTCACAAGGACTATTTTTTTTTTGAAGAATATAGGAATATATTAAACCACTAGAATGTGATCAAGTACAATGATAAGTGTGGTGCTAAGAAATGAAGTGCCCATCATGATTCACAATCTGTAGGAATGTCGACCAAATTTCCCGCTTAACTGTGCCAGACAAGCTTGAGACTTGGTAAGCCTGCCACAACTTATGCCTCAAGATCGGATCACAAGGACTATTGCAAAACAATTGAAACCCGGGATTAAAAAAACAAATCTAAAAACTAATCAAGGCTGGCAGCAGGCTTGATCTTCAGGCGGGGGCCATCCTCAGCTCTATATGGAGGTCGTCCTCCATGGCATACATCTTCATTTCTAGAAGATGCTCCTCATCAGGGTAACCTCGATCAACTCATTCGAAAACCCGGATTGAAAAAACAGCTTGTGCCTCAATGATAAGTTTTTCCACTTCTGGTGGATTGAACTTGGCCACCACTGTAACCGGATGGCCGGCGAAGGAGCAGGCACAATAGCTGGAGTACTCTTGCGAACTGTAGTTTTGAACCTGGCCATTGACGGAATGAACGAAATGGACGGAATGAAGCTGACCCGCGGAAGAGGAAGATGGACGGAATGAAGCTGCAGGGCAGAATTTTGGGAATAAAAGGGATGTTTGCATGCATACGATTTTGGGAATGAGGCAGAAGAGGAAAGGGATGTTTGCATGCATACGATTTCACACCTCAGGACCCGAGCCACCCACCACATGTCACCACATGATTCACCACATGTACCATATGATCCACCACATGTCACCACATGATTCACCACATGTACCATTTGCATCACCACATCTATCACCACATGTATCACCACATGTATCACCACATTGTCACCACAATCAGCCAGGGGCATTGACCATTTTTGACTCTACGTAAAATAGAATAGCTCTCGATTCCCTCACAAGATTCCTCGACCGATTTTGGTGACAACAATATATCGATCCCAAACTAGGTCCCTGAATTGATTTGAGGCAAAATTTCATTAAGCTCTGCTTTCTGCAAAGATTCTTGCGAGGCCGCTAACTTTTGCTTTAGGGATTCTGTGTTTTTTTTTTCAGTTTGCAAACTTCACGGATTTATGTTGCTTCTGTATTTCTTTTGAATATGGTACTAGAAACGTATGCCCGGCGATGCCGGGCATTAGTCGTGGATGTATGAGTTCATTTATGTGCGTTAGTTGTGGTTGTGTCGTGAATGTGCACAATGCATCGAAGGCAATATATGTGTAGGTGGAAATAGACACATATAGATATATTGAACAAACTTTACCCTTTAAAAGTGTACACATAATATGAAGTTCAAACAAAATGTTAAACAAATATACTGGTTCTATACGCAAATACAAAATACTTTTAGTGCAAAATGAGGTTATGTCCATCAATCTCAATGGATCCACATCATGAAGAACCTGTCCCAAAGAACTCGTGGAACGCCCGGCCGCTCTCGAGCGGCTTAAGCTTGGCGGCCGATAGGGTATATAAGCTCCTCCCCCGTGCGTGCCTATGGTATTAACATGAACGCGGTAAACATGCTCGATACCATGTCCCACACGCGCGACTCAGGTGTACCAACAACGATGTTATGCTTTGTCAGGAACTCAGGAAGCTCGTAATCACCAACTGCATCATGTGGAATCGATGCCCAAGCCTTGAACCATCTCCCATCACAAACACCAATGTGTGTGATGCCTCCTGGCGTGAAGCAAGTTCCCCTGCATGTATACTTAGAGGGGAACTTTTTTTACTCCAACACAGCAACACGCCAGCGTGTGTTATCAACTATCGCATAACTCCCTACAATAAAAAGGTATCATTTCAGAAAACGATAGGAAACATGCATTGATAAACTTCTTAATAAATGATAGAATATATATCCTATTAAGAAGCATATCCTATTAAGAAGCATATAAGCAATTGTTATTGTTGGAACTAACAAATCTTTCACTCACCATCTCTACGATGTACATGAACTATCGCCCTCGGCTTAGGATTTCCAAGTTCCCGAGGTACAAAAGGTGTGTAGGGCTTCATGATCTGCACACATTCAGAAGATCAATAATCATCTAAGAAGCATGAAAACCTCCCCTCAAAAACACATATACATACAATATATGGACATTACAACGCTAGTCGAGGACATGACACTTACCTCCATCACAAAGCATCCGTAAACCACGCACTTTGTGAACCTTGAGATCAGAGGTGTGGCGCCTTCTTGAGGCATGGATGGTGGGTCTTTGATAGCAACTCGAATTCCTTTGTCGATTTTGTACCCTTGAGAATGCCACATATAATTGTCCATGCGTAAAGACAGGCTTTGGAAGATATATCCCCACCTTATGCATTGTCTCGCCCTGGGACTTGTTTATGGTCATGGCAAAGGCCGGCTGCAAAGGGAATTGCACCCTTTCAAACTGAAATGGCAAACCTGAATCCAGAGGGGGCACAATTGAATGCTTGATAGGAGCACGTTGTCACCAACGGTGTCCCTAAGCATTATCTCAGGCCTCAATGACACGCCTTCCCAGCTTTCAGATAATCAATCGTGGTTCCATTGCACGTGCCCTTCTTGAACGATGTAGACCTCAACAACATTACAATCATTCCCACCTTTAGGTTTAGCTCGTGGGCGGTACACCACTTGAGTTTGTGCATTAAGAAACTCAATGGGATATAGACTCGCTTTGGCCATTCAAGGCCTATGATTCGACAGCACTAGTAATTTGTCGCCTCTCCGTGGATGAGAGACGCCACCTTCTTATTGATCTCATCGACAAAATGGTTCAAAGGTGATAGTATTGCACGATGTGTCCGTAAAATCACTTTTTCCAGCGCTGGATATCGTGAAATATGTCCCTAATTAAATCATCCACATCATCCGAGCCAAGGCATATATCTCGTGGGGCGATGGACCATATCAACACCCTTCTCCGTAAAGGTTGGTTCTCGCCATCTCCTATACTTAGTAAGTAGTCAAGAAATGCTTGTTGTTCAAGCGCATCTAAGCCCAATGCATTCATGACGCCAAGCATGATGATGATTGTCGCTTTATATTCTCTCACACTATCCCGTATATATAATTAACGCTTTTAGAGAAGCTTTCACGATTTGAAGCGCGCAACCTTTAGGAACCACGGTAGTATTTGTCGGAAATCCCTCCCAATAGTATTGGAATCCCACCAAACGGGTCCGCTTCATTGCCCATCACATCTCTCAATGTTCTATCCATCGCCTCAAATATCCATTTGTGCATCATTGGTGCCTCATATCCCATACAATCAACCGACATGCTCTGGATGAGTCTTGCCAATTCTCGACGCCTTTGAATGTTGCAAGTAGATGCTTCGTGTGCCCCTATGGGTATCTTGAAACGCTTAATGAGCCGCTCACCACCTTGCAGTAACACCGACGCAATACCAGAAGATGCAACTGCCAGAGCAATCCAACCCCTTGCACGTACATACCCTAGGAGAGTGTTATATAGATATGTTTTCCCGGTTCCACCAGGGCCATTCACGAAGAAGACCCCACCACCAGTCTTATCGATCACATGGTCGAGAACAGCATCGTAAACTGACCGCTGATCAATGTTCAACTTCTCGGAATCAGATAGGACTTTATCCATACTCACATACATCATTTCCTCCTGGAATAGTGTGGTTGTAGAGTCACAAAGTACATTCTACCCACAGATGGCATAACCTGAATACGTTCACGTTTTGTCCATTTGTATGTCGCTTTATGGTACAACAAAGTACGGGACACTGGGTATTCATTTGCAGCATTCACCCTAAACCAACCCATGAGAGTGGTGTCATGTGCATTGTTAACCACTTCATCTAAGTCTGCATTCTCATCGAAAAGTATTGGCTGCTCATTAGGAAGGTGAACCGCACAACGCACGACATGAGGATTCTCCCGTTCTTGCAATCCAAACTTGAACAACCGACATATGCGCCTCGTGAGGCGTAATAGTATTTGGCATTGACATACTGCTGAACCTCGTCATGGTCATCTGCTATAGTGCTCGTGGTGACACTCTCTCCAGAACCTTGTCCATGTCTGGACCCTTGTAAATGTACTTGTATAAGTATTTGACTCCCTTAATATGGGCACATATCTCAACATTAATATGGCATCTAAAATAGCACGACAACCACGGATTGTAGGGTACAACCCATCTATTGTCCATGTTCATGCCATCTCGATAGACAGCTTCTTCCATCATTTCTATCAGAGAGTGGGTAGCCGCTATTGTTAATCATAGTCTCCGCTCCAGAAATTGCTTCGCACCTTTATCGCAAAACCCCATCAACCATACAGGAGCATTAGGATATGTAGGGCCACAGGGCCATGCATCATCTCGGCCGTGTGACCACCTCATACATTCCGGGTTGGATTCCTTATCTCGAATCTCCGCACAAATCACTTTATCTATATCCTCGACCGTGAGCGGCTTGTCCTCCTGGTACAATATGTTAAGGAGATGCACATGAGGAAGACCCTCTTCGAACTCAATGACATGAATCCTAGCGTACATGCGCCAAATATGCCATGATGTGACACAATCTCTAATAGCTCCTTCAACTTTAGGTAGAAGACACCGCTACTAAATCAGTGCACGCCGGAAGGGTCCCGCCATTTATGAGCTCCTTAGTGATTTCGCCACTTTGGGTTGGCGTCATAGTGATGAACAAATCTGGTCGGCCAAGCTCCCTAACAATTGCCATTGCATCTTGGTATAGTTGAGTCATATAACGCGGTGCTTCCAAGAAATGTTGTCGGTAGAATGACACTACCAATGGAATTACCATCATGCCCAGTGGAATCCACAATACCACTATACAATTCGCCATTTAGTTGAGCTTGGTTTAGTTGTACCCAACCCAATCTTCACCGCCACATCTTAGCAAACATGTCACAAATGTACTCATGGAACAATCTCCCAGCAATATGCAATGGTGATAATGTGCCACCGCAGCACTGTAGAGATGATACTTATAGAATTGCAACATGGTTACTCCCTTTGATATGTTCACTTGCTTGATCCCAGTATGCCAGCCATCAGTTCCATAGGGGAAGAGTAGTGCAAAGTGGAGAGCATCATATGATGAATGCAGTGCGTCAATATGCCTTATTCCTCCATCTTTAGAATGTACCACAATGTCTCTGAGATTGTCTTCTGGGCCAGTGTCAATTGGCATTAATATTGCTATCTCATTTGCAGATGGAGCACTATATTGTCGTCTACGTGAATCCTGCAGGTTTGCACTTGGAATCCGAAGACGCATATCAACAGCTGGATTTGCTCGCATTACCTCAGCGGCTGAGAGGAATGCTAGCCGACTTTGTAGCCGACTTTGATTCTTGTTCGGGTGTGACATTTGTAGCCTTGCCATCTTTAGAAGTTCCAGGACTCATGGTTTTTGATGTCACCATACCCTGAACATAAAGATGAGGTTATGGATACCAATGGGGCATTTGGGAAGGTAGCCAAGGGTCAAATAAGCGTGCAAACTTACATCCCTAAAAGAATCTTAGAGATTGATGAACGTAAATTCTACACTTACATCCCTAAAAGAATCTTAGAGATTGATGAACGTAATTTCTACAGGTAGGGAAGGACCTCAAATATATCACGTGCCCATGCCACCATGAAACTGAACTTACAACCTAGGAGTGTCATAAACGACCTAACCCTAAACCCTATCAAACAGGGAAACTATTTGTTTTGACCTTCATGAACACAATGCTATGTACTTTGAGAATCAGGTACTAACAATGTGCCAAAAAAAGGAAATCTTGAAGTTCTCAAGTAAAGGAAAAATATATATAAATGAGGAGACTATAATAAATAGATAAGTTTTTTTATCCATTGACCATGTTATAGGATTACATCAAAAAGGTACATAAGGAATGTACCTTATAACTTTCATGAAGTACAAAAAATCATGAAGTACAAAAAAGAGTATTGTAAGGCAATGCTCTTCTACCATAGAAAAGGTGCTACAACAGCATTTTCAAAAGGCCTATCTACATAAACGAAGACCTGCACTGCACTATGCTCTCAACCCATATTATTCTCCCAACCATCTTCCTCATTCTTCAGCACAAACAACATGTCATCAATGACTTCTTTGACCTCCCTCACTTCGACAAAGATGCTTTGGCTATAGAATTTTTCGAGCTTGACAATAAGATTGTCGATGTCAACACTTATCAACTCATCTACACACTTTGGACATGGCCTCCAAGGTCGCCACTCATACCATGACCCCAAGGCTTTGACGACGAAGGAGATGCGACTAACATGCACCTCCTTTCGAATCAGCCATTCGGCAACATGGCTGCCAAAAGCATACCATGGCACCAAAATTTGCACCATCTACATGACAATAGAAAAAGAAGATTAGAGCAAGTTTAGGCAAGGACTGGCATGGACACGTGTGTATAGTAGAGGACAACTTAAAGGCAAGTTTAATTGGACTGTTTATATGAGAAAGAAAAAATAAACAACCTTTCGACTCAATATGGAAAGCACAACATGGCATTCTACTTAAACCCTTACAAATCTACCCTTTCCAACACGAAACAATAAATAAATAAATAAAACATATCAACTAACCTTGCAAAAGAAACCGCCACCAGGTTTGACTATGCCTTCCTTGGTTACGACACCTATTGCAAATCAATAGATCTGATCAAGATTTGTAGGCTACAAAACATTTCTGGACCTATTGTAAACCCGCTGACTACAGAATCGAACCGGCATTCTTGCTCAAGACGAAAGCATGCATGCATTGCATGCGCCGCATGCATGCATCCATGCTTTTGGGCCGTTTCATGGTTGGCGATTTGCTACTTATTGCGTAGTTCTTCATCGACGCTTCATCGGCTAATTCCTCTTCTCTCGATAGATCTTTATTCTCTTTTGATTTGTTTCCAGGTGGGGAGGGCTTCTTCCCCGCCGGGTTTGGTCAATTTGGCGTTGTTTTCCTCGTTTGTCCTTTCCGGCTTTTAGCCTTCATCCCGCGGACCTTCGCCCTCGATCCTAGTTTGTTAAGGAAGTCCTTTGGTAGAGGGGGCTTTGTTGGTTTCATGAAGCGCATTACGCCAGTAAAAGATCGTCGCCGATTCAAAGAGCTTAACCGGCAAGAACTTGCTCATCAAGACGAGCATGCATGCATTGCGCCGCGATGCATGCATCCATGCTTTTGGGTCGCTCATCGTTGGGACTTTGCTACTTATTGCAGAAGTTCTTCATCGACGCTTCATCGCCTTCCTCTTCTCTCTCTCTGGAATAGCATCTTTATTCTCTTTGAACCCACCCTCCCCTTCTTTGTTTATTATATAAATGTATGTTCTCGCTCCACCCGGTAAGTGATGCTTTTTTTCCACCCACCGGGTGATGCTATTCTTTGGTATGTTTCTCGCTTGTTGTTGGTGATGTGCAGGTAAGGGTTGGCGAGCGCCATCCGCTTTGACTTCTCCATGCGCTGGTTTTGGGAGCCATTCTATGCCTTTACGCTTGTCTAAGCCCCGTGCCGGTTAGTTTATCACTAGGGTTTTTCCTCGAAACCCGAAGGGGGGTTTTTTAATCCCCGGTGATAAGCTTTACAGTACATCAGCCACTCATCTATTAGCATTGTATTTGTTTTGGGGTCCAAATGATATAATTGATTTTTCCCTTTATTTTTCGTGGGTAGTTCGTGATGTGTGCGGCTATCCACCGGCCCACCATTGTAGAAAATCTCTTTGAGATGAATGAGAAGCCTATCTATGGGGCTTTGTTGGTTTCCATGCTAGTCGCGAAAGGGCAAGAATGAAGGAAGTATGGAAATTGAAGATAAGAATGATAAGAATGTATAATTCTCCTGGGCATGTCTACACAATCATGCCTTATGCAAAGAAACAGATATGTCTTATCATTATGTACCTCGGTTATGAATGAGCCTGCTGCAATGATAGGAGTAAAAGAACAGGAAAAGCCCCGCAAAAGCCCCGCAAAATAGGGATGCAAAAACAAGAAATGATAATGCACAAACAAATAGACAAATGATAATGCACAAACAAATAATGTTGCAATAACAAATAGACGTTTGTGTCTTATCATAATGGACAAATGATGGATAATGAAGACATGTACCTCGGTTATGAATGAAAGGCCTGCTGCAATGAAGTGTGGGCATATGCAAACTTATCAACACATGCAAAGATCCGTCTGCAAAAGCCCTGCAAAAATAGGAGTAAAAAAACAGTAAAAGCCCTGCAAAAATAGGATGCAAAAAAACAGTAAATGATAATGCACAAAAACAGTAAATGATAATGCAAAAAAGCAGTAAATGATAGCCAACATGTGTAGAAGAATTATTGCCAAGGAGGGTTTTTGGACAATGTGGGCTGCTGGCTAGCTGGTGAAGAAAGATTCTTGCTATGAACCATGGCTTGAAATAAAAGTTTTCCTCCCAGCAAATGCAGCATATGACTGCAAATATTTCATAGCTCTCCTGGTAGCTTGTGTGGTGCCGTCATGTTGTCTGATGCCTTGAGAATACATCAAAGACTGCAGAATTCTGTTTGGATTTTAACAAAAGGGAGGGCAGGATCAGGGAGATGGGCACAGGGTTGAGAAATAAGAACTATGTTATATGTCCACAATCAGTTTCAAGATATACTTTGATTGTGGAATGGTCTGATAGCAAGCATCCTCAAAATGCAACTTCATTATCAGAAGCTCGACAAATAGTTCTCCATTATCATCTACTTTCTTCTGCAAATATTTCTCAGAGGTCGGGCTTGTTGTCTTCTAATGCAAAAGGCAATTGCGAACCATATCTGTGGGCGCCCGACAATTGTAAAGTGCCAGCACGTTTGCATTGGTTTTGGTTCTGAAGACTGATTCTTGCTATGAGCATTTTTGCATTGGTTCTGATTCTGAAGGGGCTCTGATGTATTTGACTAGGAAGCAACAAATATGTAAGTGCCATCTTATCAGGAAACATTGCCTCTAAAAGGGGTCTAGAACTCTGGAATGGTAAAGGTCTTTGGCAAAAAATACAGACAACCACCAAATTGTAGCCAAGGAACATCCTTCAACAAAGCTTTTGTTCTCAGACTACAAGGAGACTCTCGCCATCAGTCGCTACCATTGGTAAGGATCGCAAAGATAGTGTGAAGTTAATCTTGTACCATTTTTGGCCGCTTGATCCATGGCCCCAATAATATCTTCACGCTTAGTCCAGATCTTAGATGTGAGTACTGAGTTATCTTCTAATTCCATGAAGAACCAACAAACGGTTCACACATAATAGCGGTGTATGTTTGTCGTATGTGGATGAGCACAACCCTCTTTCTTAGAATACCATAAAATACACTTGAAATGAAAAAGTACCTTATTTCCTAACCCGTTACCGCCACAAGTAATAACAAATTTATGGCCCGAGATGTGTTATTTTGGCTATGAAAATATTTTGATCAAGTTCCCAACCTCCAGCAACAACTAAAATCACCTAGTATCACCTGGAAGCATGGAAAGAATGGAAGAAAAGGAAACGAAATGGAAGAATAGCTCACCTAGTATCACCTAGAAGCATGGAAAGAATGGAAGAAAAGGAAACGAAATGGAAGAATAGCTCACTTTTGCCGGAAATGAGAGCTGAGGTGCCGGAAATGAGACTGAGGCGCCAAGATGGAACTGAGGCGCCAAATCTGATAAAGGTAAAACCCTTCAGAATTTAAATAAATCATGTTTCTTGACTCAGATGCTACTGTTTCAAGCCCAGATGAAACATCCTCCTATATTATAATGTTATTGGGTAAGTATGTCGTCAACGAAACCCTAAAATTGACGGCTCAGATTTAGTTTAGAAAGTTAGGTTAGGCGGTTTAGATTTTAGCCCCGCCGCTCGCTTTTGAGATGGTCGGCTATGGCGCCAAGCCCAAACCCGATTCGATGCCCCCGCCACTCTTCCTCCTCCGCGATCGCCATCATTGTTGCCATAGCCATCTTCATTATATTCGCCCCGCCCTTGCCCATCGTGGTTTTCATGGTCGACCGTAGTTTTCGCCTTAATCGCAAGGCGTTGTAGCACATTGGTAGCGTTGAAACAAGTGGAAAAGAGAATGATATTGGCGATCTAAAGAAACTAGAGGAGAGGAGATGGGATCATTCTTTTACCGTGGAGGTTTTGCCATATGAGCAGAGTTTGCTAGGCTTTTGTTCCCGGGTGGTCGTTTGAGTCTGATTCGGAATATCTTTCAAAATCTTAAAGAACAATTACGATTTTGATGGCATATTGAGGAAACTTACATCTATTTTCCTTTGAGCTTCATCGGATCAAAAGCCCTACCAGAGTAGATAATATCTCAAAAGCCGGCATGGCGCATCTTTCCTTTACATTCCGCAGAGCAAGCTACACAATGTATGCTTCTCCATGATCCGATGTCGGAAGAACTTTTTATGGATCCAACTCGTTAGATGGTCGTCCCCAGAATTGTAACCTAGCTTCGTTGATGTTATGCATCGCTTTGAGGTTTGCCATGCGCTCTAAAGAGGATTTTACAAGTCAAGACAAAATTTTTATCGGTAATATTCAAAACGTGGTTGCATGTCGAAAGTTATTATATGTGCATCTTATATCCTATACTAAATCTTTGAGAGGTATTGCCAATCAGAATTTGTTCAAATAGCTAGCTCCTTCATAATATTTAACCGTGATTTTTCACTCAATCCCTTTATATTCAAAAACCTCGAATCGCGGCACCGCAATGCTTACGTAATGCAAGATTAAGTGGTTAGTGGGGAAAAAGAGTCATACCGCTTATTGTCTTGAGGGCATGAGGTAGCCATTGTTTGTGCTAAGCAAGGCCGATTTATTGTTGTCCGTGATAATCCTCCGCTGCTATAACCGAGGTCGCGGCAATGCATTTCGAACCGGGTCGGGTCACCGGATATTTGCCGCAGCTTTTAGAGTAGGTTCCCCGTTAGCTTTCTTCATGAGATGTCAAGGCATACCGATCTCTAGGACTTTGCATACCGATATCTAGGCCGATATTTAGTGATTTTAAGTGGTCAAATTACGCTGTGACCCAAGCCGAGCTAAGGGACGTGTATGCCCTTTGTAGATTTTGTAACAACGTAAACTCAAAGACAAATAGTTGAAGAATGGCTGCACACATAGTGGGCCTTCATTTAGCGTTCATTGATTCTCGAGCCAATGCACCGACCTAACGAAATTATCATCGCGCTTGCTATGTTTGCCGGGTTTGTTGCCTTTGGCTTTGATCTCTCGAAGTTTCCTCGCTATAGCTTTTCTAGCTGCATTTGAATTCAAAAGGAGATTGAGAGAGGTCTTTGTTAAATGTATTCTATTGTCTTTGTCTATACAATTAATCATTATATAGTGTGTGCAGAGATGACACAAGGAACACAGCTTTGTCTCTATTCTAACAACTGTTGTATTGAAAGTGAGAGTCTCACTATTGAAAAAGAACAAACCGTGATCCAAGAACGGTAAATCTAATTTGCATATTGTTTTCTCAATCATTTTTAAGCCTTCAATTCGGGACCATACCGCTTAGTCCTTTCTACTTCTAGAGTGCTATCCTTATAAGAACCCTCTCAGAAAGTTTGTTGTTGGCTAGCAAAGGATACAAAAGTTCCATTTTGATATGCTTCATTCTCTCCTTTATGCTCCAATGTCCTTTTTCGACTCAACTCAATTCTCTATTGCATGCTACAATGTCCGCTTTTTTATTCAATGCCACCGGTCGATTTTAAGTCGGGTCGATTTTAAGTGGTTGGAAAGCTCATTCTTCAATGCCATGTCTCATGAGAACATAATTTAATGTTGAGATTCCATTAACGTTCTTCTATGCCATGTCTCCAAAGCCTTAAAGAAAAAGAACTTAGTTTTCCATAAATTCAACATGGGATATATATATTAAGAAAATCCATTAAAAGATCATCTTTCATATTTTGCAATGTTACATATTTAATTGGCAAGAGTCACAAACATGTGTCTCATTATTTATTTGCGCACACAATTAAAATGTCATTATTTTTAAAAGTAGCTCTAATTAAAGGCGCAAAATACTTTTAGAGGTAGCTATAGATAAAGGAGTAAAACACAATAAACAAATTGTGTAAGCGCACACACAATAATGCAATGCCTACAAAAGGTTACGTGGTGGTGTTCACAACACATCCATAGCCACAACACACATCTACATAACACAACACATCCATAACCACAACACACATCCATATTCATATATAAGCAACAATACATCATAGCTACAACAATATATCCACATTCATATACAATCAACAACAGAGAGTGACTTAATGAGATTTTATACACAACATCAACAACTCATAGACATGACCACTTGCAATCTACAGACTCTCAAAATGACCCGATGGCCCAGACTTGCAATCTGTAGGTTTGCAAAATTATTCAATGGCCTGGAAGTTATTGTATGCGAATGCAAAGTTCCAATGGTCTAGAAGTTATTGTAGGCAAATGCACAAGTTCCAGGTTCCCGACACTTACAAGTTCCAAATTATGCCCAGCAACGCTGGGCACCATTACTAGTTCTACTTAATGCTATTCTTTTCCATCAAGTCTTCATTATTTCAGATTGCAATACACCATCGTTTCAGAGATGAACTTGTAAGCATGGCAAGAACTCGAACTTGTAAGCATGGAAAGAAGGAAAGAATGGAAGAAAAGGAAACGAAATGGAAGAATAGCTCACCTTTGCCGGAAATGAGAGCTGAGGCGGAAAGGAAATGAGAGCTGAGGTGCCGGAAATGAGAGTGAGGCGCCAAATGGAAGGGAGGAGCAATTTCGTAAAGGCTGGCAATTCAAATTTGCCATTCTATCTCATTCAATCGTGGCGCCTGCCTTCTTCGAGATCTGGGAATTTCAAGCATTGAATTTGGCCAGCCTGCGTCCCGCAAGGAGGGATGCAAAGCGGAAGGGAACGCCGCATGCGGCATAAGATGCGGCGTTCCCTTTGGCACGGAACCCAACACCTTACGAAAATAAAAAAAGAAGATTAATATTTTTGGGAACACTTTCATTGATCTAGTGGTGCATATTATTTGCAAGAGATGGACTCTTTCCCTTGAAAAGAACCTGTTTGCAGGAGATGCAACAAATCTAGGTTTCATAGATTTGTTGTAGGTGTACTGTGTTATAGTGGGACTTCGGAATGGAGATAAAGATGGCCCCTAATAATAATAACAGCGTTCTGAAAGTTTGATTCACTTTTAACCTGCAACTTTAAACAGAATATTATTTTGCAACTCTAGATGATTTTGTTTAGGCAAATAAAGGCAAAGGCAAAGTAACATGGTATTTAACATGGGCATAAAGAAAGAATGCAAATGTAGCTCAGGTTTAACGCTTGTCCAATAAAAAGCCAAAGATGATAACACACAACCTGTCAACTTTGCTGTGGAGCTTCACCTTGAAGTCACATGGTGACAAATTTACTCAGCTCTTTGAAGGATTCCTAAGAATGTCTCAATGTTATTTGGAAATATAGCAGTAGTACATGCACAGACACAATATCCAGTAAAATGTTAATTTCCTCTTCGCTGTTAGCAAAAACCACATTTGTACAAACCTGTCAGCATTGATCCCATTATCCCTTCATAATTTAACCTTAATGCCCAAACCTTACCTGAATTGATTTTGGGAAAGCCTCTAAAGTGCAAATGCAAAATGCAAGCAGGTTCAAGTACAAATGCTAATTCTGTAAACTCCTGCGTAATCCCGCAAGACAAAGATGGCTTAAGAAGTAATTGGAAGATTAGCAAACCATGCAAACCATCAACTGCCAGTTAACAGAAATGAGAATATAGTTCGTTAGCCATGCAGATACATAAACAAACAGAGTGTATGCCCAGTGTCATGATTGCATTACATTGAGTAGTGACATTGCACAAAAATATTTCCACAAAGATTTTTGCCATGTCTATGCCTCTCGCTCCGTATGAAAGCCATGCGAAATGCCCGAGATTATTTCCATGTCTCTTCCATTTACCTAAAAATGTGATCTATAGAAGATCCGCAAAATGTTTCTGTAGCAACGCTTACATACCTCTGCAAGAAGAAATGAGTCAGAGGTTAAAAAAAAATGACATGCGCAAGCATGAGAACAAAACCAAAATGGCACAAATGGAAGAAATAATAAACGGAGAAATAAATACCTTGAATCATGCCAGAATGAACCATGCCATAAAAATACCATATCTGCATGAGTTGTAAGCTCTGCTGCAAAACACATTGCTCAAAAAAAAGCCGTGGGATTCTTTTGAGCTTCTAACGTGAATCCAAGTTCTTGGGCTCGGCGGCACCCGGTGCCGCCGCCAAAGATTTCAACCGTGGAAGAAAGTGGAGGAGAAGTACAAGAAAATCCCTAATCCGACCAGATATAAAGTCCAGGCCAAAACACAAATAAGCACATCTCGAGATTTTGTATGGACAAAGAAGTATTGCTACCAGATTAAACCGGAAACGCGATTGGAAACCGCTTCGCGCCTCGGCCCTCGAAAAAAAATGCCGATTCATGGCTAGGGCAGGACTCGATTTGGCTTTATATACTTGCAAGTAAGCAAGAAGATGGTAGGCATGACAACAAAAAAGTGAGAATCTACCCGGAGACCAAGATTTGATTTATCGCTAAGCCGACTTCACCTCCACGATAGCAGATCCCCGAGAGAAGAAAACCCGAAAAGAAAGTTAGGACATGAGAAAAGTCGGTAACCGCCAAGGCATAACCAAATGCCGATTCATGGCTATGGCAGGCCGGATTTGAGTTACAAATGACAACAAATAAACAATGAGGATCTACCCGATATTACATTGGCCGACATTTTACTCCTTAGGTAAGCCAAAATGTAGATCTACGTGAGAAAGCATGATAAGCATGGTGTTGGACTGTATACCTTGTATAACATGATAAGAATTAACAGCAAAGATAAAAACGACCCATTCGTGTAGCATCCATGGGTGATATACCAAGGTGGCTGGGGCATGGGTCTTCAATAACTCCAGAATTGGCTCATTCTTGTAGCCCCGCACATGAATAGGATTATTGGACAATCAAGCTCCTACATATAATCCCGTAAGGAAGACGATAAATATTCCGAAAGTATGAATTTCTAGAAAGTAGTACCTTGGTGTAAAGCTTAATAGTGACAATGATCCTATATTCTTTCCCTTGGACGCTGAAAATAGTCTGCATTTAATGGTTTCTTTGTATTCCCCCATAATCGATTCCCCGTCAAATTCTCATCGACCGCCCTGAGGAGTGAACCGCATCCACCGGTTTTATTCCAAAGAACATAAAGCTCAACTAAACCCGCTATCCGATCTAAAGGAGCTTGTCCAGCCGTACTTCTCGTAGATCTTGCAATGAATTTAAAAGGGAAAACGTAAGAGAGATAAGCCGAAACACAGGATTAACTTTAACGGACGTTTTGCAAGGGCTTCAAAGTTATGAAATTGGCCTTTAAATTATAAGGCTCCAAATCGCGAACGACCGAAAAATCAAAATAAGTAAATAATCGAATGCATTTACATGAAACCAAGCATGTATGCCCACCGGGCGATGGTTGTTCTTGAAGTTTGTTAAAAATGTTATATGAGAAGTTCTTTGATGAATAGAATAGAAAAGCCTTCAAGAGAAGGAACTTAGGGTTTAACCAAGGAAATAATAGAAACCGGCTTGCTGAGTGGAACATGGATAATCATATCGGGGCCGCGTTGCAAACATCATCCCAAATTTCTTCAAGAAACGGTTTTGCCCGTTTTTAGGTTTTGGTTCAAAAATGATGTGGAAAAAAAAAAGCTGATAAAAAAAAAAAATTCGATCCAAAAATCACGCTTTTGGCCGGAAACGGAGTGTTACCGGGCACAATGGAAAAAAAAGAGGACACCCACCTCCAAAACATTTTAAGTAAGTAGATAAATATAACCTTTTCATCTAGATGTCTCTTTGAATACATCTTTAGTTTTTATTCCAAGATACTTTGATTTACATCAATTTCTTCTGGAGATTTGAACTCCACCAGAGTGTTCTCTGGTCAGCCAGGAAAGTCTATTGTATACAATAGTATACAACAATGTACATTAGAATGTCAATGAAAGGATAGGTTACAAGAATAACCTATTTGGTTACAATAATATAAATAATAGATTACAAGTAAAGATCTATTGATCTGTCAACCTCAGCTTCATTACTAGAGCAACTGTGCTTCACAACATCAATCATCATTCTGCGCGTGTCCAACAGCTCCCAACTAGAAATTGGTACACCCTGCAACAAACATATCAGGCCTCACATTGGATGAGTAATACATTCAAATTTACGAACCCACCTTGCATTGGGATAGTATGTCCAAGTCTCGCATTACTGCAGCCACAACTTTCTTTACAAAGACACATATAGTAGGACCACATGACCAGCAATCAGACTAAGTGGGGGAACCTGTAATTCTCTTGTGGTGCAGCTTTATGGTGCTTGGGAATTTTGTGTTTGGATCCTCAACAAAATTCATGACAGGCTCGGAGCCCTTGTACATTTCTAGGCTGTCAAAATGGTACACATCTTGCTGACAGAAAATGACATACAAGACCTACAAGACCTCCAAGACCTACAATGACATACACCGGCCCAAAGGTCGGGCCGATAACATGTCCGGTAATGGTACATTTTGAAATTGCAAGTTGAGGGTTCAACAGCTTTGTCCTTTGAAGCATGCTCGCTCACAAGAATGTGTAATGAGCGATCCATGAAATGGAACCTCTCGCTCCATGTCATGCTTGATGCAGAATTGGTGCATACACCGCCAAAGTCCAAGGTCTGGTAAAACAAGATGCTTTAAAAACAAATGTAAGACTTCAAACTGAAGTTGTTTATATTAAATTACTAACTTCATGAACAAATGGACTATCCCTTGTCATCAACCAATTCCCCACTTTTCTCCAATATTCTGATTGAATCTTGATCAAGTACAAGAGGCTCCATTGTCCTTTAAACACTTCAAGTGGTAAGTGTTCTGGTCGGATGTGCGCTCTTAACACCGCAGTCCTCGTGGCCGGTGGTGTAAGTTTACATTCAAGAAATGGAAGATCATTGAAAATCATGAGGAACATTGAAATAGCCAAGAAATGAACAATTGAAGTAAAACTTTGTTTATATTAAAAAAGTATAGAGAAGTTATATCATATACACAATAATACTATTTCTAGGCTTTAGTTCTATGTTTTTTCATCATATTAATACAAATTTGACTCTCAATGTCAAACATATCAAAGATTTTGTTGCTTTCGACATAACTTTGCATATTCTCTACCTTCAAAGAACCCTTTTGAAGCCAATCCTTTAGATCATTCATGAGGAAATTACCATCTACTTTGTCAGGGCTCCAGCTGTTTGGACAGATCATGATGGTGTTTTGGCTCATTGAGGTACCCTTTGTATCATATATCATCAATGAGAAGCACGCTCTCTTTGTGAAACTTGGATATGGCCGTAGACCTTTTGAGGTGCTTCGTAAAAATTGGCTTTCCAATCGCTATATAAATTTGTGCTTGTACAATGATCCTGAGTCCATATGAATTGGAATTTGTCCTTGTATTTTATCAATGCTCCCTTAACTATCATTCTCATGTTTTGAGCCTGCAGGCTGGACCAAAGTGCTATATGAAAATTCTGACCGCACCAATCTAAGAACTCGGTCCAAGCCGGGTCTACTTACTACAACCTTGATCTCATATGTGACCATTGTAACACCCTTCTTTGGCGTGGGGTATTTTTTACTCTTGTCATAGCTTCTACCCAAAAATCCATTGTAGTAAAAACAAGTGTGGATTGGGCTTATCCTTGTAGTCTTCGCGATGGACAGAGTTGGTGGGTCGAAACTTCGCTTCAAAGATGTCTTGGTGCAGTGGCTGGAAACCGGGCTTCAAAGATGTCTTGAGGTGTCTTTTGTTTGGAATTCTCGCCTTTGATTTTTCTCCTCAGACATTTCCGAGCTGCAAAATTGAATAGATTCTCAGAACTATATGGGTCAAATTAAAAGAAGACATGCACAAAAGGTTGGAAGTTACCTTGTGACTTAGATTCACCTATCAATTTGTTCGATCATAACCCGATGAATCCGCTGATTTGGCGATTGGTGTGGAGCATGACTTAATGCATCCGGGCCGACGGCGATTGTTGTCGAAGTTGGAGCTTGACTTGATGCACCCATCGATTTGTTGACATCTACTCGATTTGTCCGATTCCTATAACCCGATGCATCTTCCGATTTGCCCCGAAGTTTCTATCTGTAAGTCTAATGCTTTGAAGGGGTGTGGAGTGTCTTGAACCCCTAGCGAAAGTACATTGTACCTCTATATCTACAAAGTAGGGATGAAGAAGTAAGCTACATATCCCAATTGCATCAAACAAGACTTGGTTACCTTTGAGGGTAGAAAATAAGTCCCTTTTTGGTGTGCTATATGGACTCACAAAGTCATTGCCACTAGTAGGAACAATTAAACCTGAATTAGTAAATGGCACCATGCTCTGCAAACCTGGAATTGAATCACAATTGATTGTAACTATGCTTTGGCATCTCAATATGACAAGGGCGCTCACCTATAAGTGCCTCAAGAGTTTGATGTTGCTTTTGATCCTCCCTACTCACACCTAAGGCTTGTACCCATGTCGTAGAAAATTCATGACAACAATTCTCAATGCAAATGTTGATTACAAATCCCGCAAAGTGAACACACAAATTTGTCAATGGAAATACAAATATACTAAGCACTTCGTGAATTTTGATATGAAGTACCTCAAGAGGCTGAAAGTACATGGAAGATGGTATAAGTGATTGCATTTAAAGAATCAAAGTTGGTAGTGGTTTCCCATCCACCGGAGGATCTTGCCACAGAATGGACAACCACTACCATAATCTTCAGCTTTATCAAGGTCTAAAGGTAGTGGATCCAAGATAAATAAAGGAAGACGGTCCTTGCAAGACATAAACCTCTAACCTTGGTTCCAACACTTTCAATGCGTTGTGTCTCCTTCCCCGACCGACAGCCAGATTAAGCTCCTCGATTTTGTCCGCCAAGGTCCGGGTAATAGTTCCTTGAGCTCAAATTCTCTGTGATCTTAGCATATAGCCCTAATACCGCCCTCAAGACTAATTTTGGTTTATCCTTCATCATTCCTTCCCATTTTTTAAATCTTTAATCATCTTCTGGCCCTGAACTCAAGGTGTTGAACCTTCATTTGTAGCACCGCAGTGTTTTGATCACAAGTTTGCAACCTTGCCTTACATCAATCACTTCTGATCTTGTAGAGTTGATCCATTCTCCCAAGCTGTCCCGCTGAATTCAACCGGAAAGGAATCCAAGGTTAGTACTACATGACACAACAGCACCACTTTACACACCACAAATTCCATCATGACAAACTTTGCACCACAAATAAATATCATAGGCACCACATGTGGGTGGCACCATAATGGTGCCACATGCACCACAATGCACCCAAAGCACCACATATGGCGTATATCCATTACTGCGACCACAAATGGTGTCAAAGACACCACATGTGGTGCAAAAATGTGGGAACCATAGTGGTGCCACATTAGACACCACATGTGGCACCACAATGCACACAAAGCACCACATCTATTGCAGTGCATCCACCACCCCACATGTGGCACATAGCTGGTGCAATATTTAGCACAACAGCTTGGCACCACATATGGCGCATAATCCACCATTCACTAGTATCACCATATCTAACATCACATATGACACTAAGTATAGAAACATATGGAAGCCAATTCACTATTCGATAAGGTACCACGCTTGGTACTATATATGATACTACATATGCTATAAACTATATTATTAACATATAATTGGCACCATATGACCGCCCCTCAGAACACATTTGAGCTACATACTACCGTGGAACTCCGAGATTATCCACCACAACTCAAACTAGCAAAGACAAATTTCCTACACATAACTTACAACACACCCAAATGAAGAAGAAGTGGTGTATCCGATTGTTCAAGCTTGCTAGACCTTTTCCTGAAAATAACAATTCCAATATTAAATTGCATCATATGGTGGTTCCAAGAAGAGGGTTGAAAAGTACCTATTTTTTTAGTGATTTTCCCCAGATTCTTACTTGCCTTGAGGAGGCTTGAATTGTGGCCTAGTCATTTCAAGAGAGGAAGCATCATCTGTGGGCATTTTGCTCCTCACTATTTGAAATGCTTGCATGCTTCCTCTTACGCTGGGACGGAGGCTTCGCACTTTTTCTCTTAATCGCTGTTTAAACTCAACCAGCTTTTATTTCTTTAGCCATAGTCCTGTAATGGCCATGCCTCCCCGTGCACACGCCCTTTGTGATATTTTCCTCAGAAGGGACATATATTCATTATACCTTGCTCTATTCTTCAACCCGCATGAAAAACAAAACAATATTTTAAACAACAGAGAATCATGGGCATCCCCGAATCTAGAATGCAACCCACCAGAATTGGATTTCCCTCGATACTTCGGCCCCCAAACCCACTGGATTTCTTCTTGTGTGCTTAATGCTTTTCTTGCCCTCAGACATTTCCTTGTAGGTGTATCCCGATCGGGGCATTCAAAATCAGAAATGGTCTTGCCGGATTTAGAGATGATCCATGGGGATTCTATAAGACCCGTGATAAACCTAGTGGAGTGCATGATCGATCTTCTTGCTAGGGTTTAAAATCGAAAATGGTCTTAGGGGGGATTTAGAGAGTGGATATGCCCCGTGATAAAGGTTTAGATCAGAGTTTTTGGGGAAAAAATGAAAATGCATCGTAATTAAGAAAAAGACAAAATTTTGAATAAGTAATCATGTATATTTTGAAAAATAAATGCCTCTCCCACTACAAATTCGTTTATCCCACCACGCTTTAGCACCCAAAATTGTGGTGCTAAAATGCACGCTTTTGTTCCACTACAACATGCTTTCACCCCAAAACAAGTTGGCTATAAAATCTTGTTTCTTTCTGTTCCATATTTGTATTTAGTCTCTTATGCACTTTGGATCTTCTAGACATGAGCAACTCCAACATACGTGGCCATGGTGGAGATCCTAGATTATTAAGCAAATTATTGGAGTTTTGATGGAAAAAAAAAGAACTATGGAGCACAATCCTAGTTCTTAGTAGGGTAAAATGTAAATAATTACTAAAAGCATCAAAAGCTCATAAATCACATCATTGAAATGTTCTCTCAACAAGGGGATTGGGTATTGGATGCCTTCTTTGGTTCTGGGACTACCATTGCATGGACCGGATGAAGGGTTGAAATTGTAGCCTTGACATAGACAAGGAGATTGTAGATTTTACAAAGATGAGGTTGGCTACCTTTATCTATGCTTTCTAATGAGAATGAAGAGTTCAAAATTCGGGCCTCTTTTAAAGAGTTCCTCAACATTTAAGTTTCATTTACCGGTTGGTAGTCAGTAGCTCCTTTGGCAAAGGAGAATGCACCAAACCGTAAAAAGGAGAAGATAAGATAAGATAAGATAAGATAAGATAAGATGAATTTTAACGTCCACCTGAACTCAACGGGTTATGGATGGCACATGCAAGGGCAACAACAATTTATCTAAAAATTCGGGGACTAGGCCCCATCACCAAACACAACAACCAAATATCAAAAGACTACCAAGAAGAAGATAATGCTAATGCTAGTGGTAATTTTGCTCCTTACGGTTAAAATTATCTAGACATAGCCAATCCAAGGATTGAAAGGCCAATCGGTCTAGAATAATTGTCTTGCCGCCCCCTAGTATTCAAACGCCTTATTTTTACAGTGAAAAAAGCGAAGCTGTTCTCACCTTGGGCAAGATCTTCCTAACCCTTACGGACCTTTCATATTAATAATTGAAGAGGGGGAGAGGTCCTCTCAGATCGAGAAACCAGTCCCTCTCGAGATGGTTTCCATGTGAAGAACATGTAAGCGATAAGAGTGCTTGAAACTCAACCAAGAGATGGCAAGGAATATCAGTGTCTTGCCGCCCCCACCCTAGTAGCGGAGACAACTCCACCAAACCTTTACATGCATGACATCATGTCTTTGAAAAAATGCAAAGCCGCATCCACATCAGAATGGGCATCATCTTTCCCGCCTCTAAGCAAAACCTCTATTGTAGTTGGAGAAAGTTTATGGTAGACCTTCATATTACATCTTAAAGTATTTATTCTATTTCTAATTAGATGCTTAAATGGCAACTTGTGATTTTCTAGTACTTTTGACTTTGTTGACACAAAAGTCCTAAGGTGCAAAAAGTGGTAGATTAATTACGATATTGGTGGTCATGTTACCCTACTATCATGCAGTTGACCACAAGGGGCTAGCGTGGTAGATTATCTAGTGAAGGATGCAACTTGATTGGGGCTTTTGGATGATATTCTAGAGAAGGCAAAACCTAAAACCTGATGTTCAAGAAATCCAATCATGTAGCTTTAAGATTTAATCTTTCTTAAAATGTAACTAAAACAACAACTCAACTCTCCATAAGTAGATTGATGTGTAAATGGAAATATCGGAAGTTTATGGAATAGAAATGGAGAATGCTCTTCAATCTATTGAATGGACATGGATTTAAAAGTAGCAAAGCAAATGAATGTAATATCTTGAGGATAATTTACAAAAATCATCAACCATGGTAGGATGAGAATTTCCAATATCTTTAGGGGTGGTTTTAATTCACATACCAAAAGCATGTGGGACTAAGGGCAATCTTCCATTTTCAAAATCATCAAGCTTTCACAAAAATCATGAGGGATGAGAAATAATGCATTAGTGATCCAAGCATGATGACATTTTATTTCTGGAAAATCATGGTCAAAACCGTAAAAAAAGCAACCTTTATCAAAAACCATGCAAAACCGTGGCTAGGAATCGCTTTAAGGAGTTACAAAGAGAAAAGATGTGATCCGGGAAAAGCAATGGCAAGCTAAGCTTATGCATGGACTCAAGCATTCTCCCAAGGATTGACTAATTTAAAACCTTCAAGATATATGCTGTGGGACTTTTAATAGGCATGAGCTACTAGATTTTTCTCATGAAAGCCAAAAGGCAGCTCCAATGGATTTAGTGCCCGGAGATGTGCCCCGGACATATTTGATGTTGCCGATATGAAGTTTGGTGAAGTAATCTTTTGCGTAAGATGTCATATGAGAAAGCTCTGGGAAGTTGAAGGTTTTGCCATTGAGATGCTTAAATGGGGAGGGAAGACATTGCATGCTAAAATTACCAAGTTTAACTTAGCTCTTAATACTAATTTTCCTAACCAAGTATGGGATGCACCTATCATATAGGGGCATATCATGTGCATGCAAGGGATCGACAAGAAATCTGCTTGTATATGGCCTTTAGAAAAAATGCCAAAAACCCTCATTTTCGACCACACATATACTAGAGCCACTAAAAAAAGAAAACCCTAGATGTAGTTCAACCCTCATTTATTGATTGGTAGTCTCAGAGTCTTTGGCAAAGGAGAATGCACCAAACTTAAAAAGGAGAAGGAAATTGTAGTTGGAGAAAGTTTATGGTGGACCTTTCATATTACATCTTAAAAGTATTTATTCTATTTCTAACCACATGGCAACTTGTGATTTTTCTAGTACTTTGACTTTGTTGACTCAAAAGTCCCAAGGTGCAAAAAGTGGTGGGTTAGTTACGATATTGGTGGTGTTGTTACCCAAATACAAAGGTAGTGCCACCGTAAAGGGCTAGCATGGTAGATTATCCGGCCAGGAGGATTCAACTTGATTGGGGCTTGTGGATGATGTTCAAGAGAAGGTAAAACCTATATCCAATCATATAGCTTTAAGATTTAATCTTTCTAAAAATGTAACTAGAATAACAACTCAATTCTCCATAAGTAGATTGATGTAAAATGGAAATATCGTAAAATTATGAAATAGAATTGGAGAGTGCTCTTCAATCTATTGAATGGACATGGGATTTAAAGCAACAAATGTGTTACACACATTAGAGGTTTGGTGGAGTCTATTAACGCCTTGTAAGCTTTCATTCCCAAATTTGATTTTAGTTGGTACCCTAACCCAGCACGAGCACATTAGATTGTCTGAAGCATGATCTACAAAGAAAGCTGGTAAATTTATACTTAAAATGTAATAAAAGGCTCTACTAGCTATATTACACTTCCTTACTTCATTGGGTTACAAGCGTGGGAGCTTTACATTTCACCCTCTTGTACTTTCCCGATAACAGCTATATCATGCATTGGGCATCTATTGAAATAAACTACTTCTTACATTGGCCTATTCACTCGTAACTTGAAGCTCTTCTCCTAGTATGCCTTGTCGGATTGCCAACCTCGGTTCACCGGTACGTAAGAGACTCTGGTTTTACTAGCTTATGGGTAAAGTTATAACTCGGCCAGAAGTTATAACTCATTGGAGATTAGAAGAAAGAAATCAATGGCCACAACATATTTAAAATATACTTACGCCAAAGGTTTCAAAATTTGAAATATGGGGACTCAAACTCTATATGATGAATATAAGCAATGAACTAGTGGGATTATGTTTTCTATTAGATCTATATTTTTCTTTTCCTTTTTTTTTTTTTTTTTTTTTTTTTCTTATTAACAACCCATTCAATTGTTTGTTTTTGATGTATGGCCTATGGTTTTGGTGTGGTCAATTGTACATCCTATATTATTTTGGATGGGCCATTCGGAACTCTGATTATTTTTTTGGTGCATATTTTGTAAAAAGTGCGCCTTGGACTACTTTGCTCATCAGTTTATCGATTCTAGGGATCTCTGGGTGCCTCTTGTTTCGATTATGGCGGTTGTCTATGATTGGGGGTGGCTATGCTTTTGTAATATGATTGGTCTTAATTTGAATCATTTTAATTCAATATAAATTAGGTTAGTTCCTAAGGTTTTAGAACATGAAATAGGGGCTCGAACCTCTACCAAAAATCTAATATATTAATAAAATGCCTTAACAATACAACCAACAAACAAATATTATTTATTTTCTATTAGATATATCATTTGATTTCTTTTATATAATATATTTCATCACGGTGGGATTGAACCATTCCGACATAAGCGTGTTCGAATTTCATCATATGTTGGATATCTCTGAAGGGTATGGCGTTCTTCTTCTATAGATCCAACTTGGCAGCGTTGACAAAGCCTCTGGCGGCGCTGACTCCCCAATCGGCCCAAATCGATAAAAGCAATGGATCTGCGCTTTTTCATAGGTAGATGGGTGGGCAGGTAGCATTACGGACCCCGCTAGCTTCAGAATGGGATTTATGTGGCATTGGTAATGTGCCGTCTTGACTTGTTCAAGGATAATGACATCCCATAGCTTGCTGAGGAAGCATATATCAAGGTACTGTCTGAGGCTGCGGCAAACTGCCCCCGTTTGCATTCGGATGCACCTGTGCTCTTGCACATTCCATCTAGCCAACCATTGAGCTCTCTTTTCTCGCAAGCCTTTAGGTGCTAAGGCCCCATTGCCATGGTGTAGCCGAGATTAGGGGAGGCTAAGTATAGATCCATGTTGATCATCTTCTAGAAGTAGATGATGTGCCTATCAAAGTCCCCCAGTGACAAGAAACACATCTCTTGCAATAGTATTTAGTATGGGCCTGTGGACATTACCCCCGGGGCGGGTACCAAGAAAGCTTTACTTTTTTTGCTCCAATTCATTCAGTGGCCGGGGAAACTCTTAGGGCCCCGGACCTCGACCACATGCAAGGCCACGGGTTCCACTAGTACCTTGAATAGAGTGCGACTAGTGGGCCCAATCATACAACCGGGTTTGGCTATTGTTATGCATTGCATAAAGGTGCAACGTCACGTGTCCCGGAAGTGGCGAAATCAGCAGCGACAATAGTCTTGTCGATGGTTCTTGATGTCCTTAACGAGTGCCCGGTGTAGATGTGATCAATGGTTGGTGCCTACGACCTGAATCCTACTGTTTGGGTGCGGGTTCTTTATGCCCATCTTGTCAATTCTTTTCGAGGATCTGGCGAGGAGAGCTTTGCAAAGGCTCTTGAAGATGATCATGATGGTTTAATTGGCGGGCAATGTGGGTCTTCTGCCTTGTAGATTGGGACAATCCCTTTTGGTGGTCCATGTATTGTGTGTGTGTGTGGGGGCATTCAACTCCCTCTTGAACATGGCGGTTTGTCTGCAGGTGCCATGGATGGTTTGCCAGTTGAGTAACTCCACCTGCATGCCATCGAGTGCAGGCGCTTTTCCATTGGCTGAATCTTGCCAACCCCTCGTTACCTCCGCCTCTGTGATTTCGGCAGGGCCATGCCGCGGGGGGTAATCTTTGTCTGTGCACCCTCAAGATTGTAGAATCTTTGTAGGTATTGCCTCCACTTGGTGATGTTTCCGCGTGAGTGGCAGCGGCACAACTCTTTGCGGAAAGGTCACAGGATGGCGTTCGGGGAGGGAGAACATTTCATTGATGGGCGCAATGTACCCTCGCCTTTCTAGCCTTAAAAGTGTGGTATTTGCCCGGCGTCCGTGTGGCGCGAGTGCAGTTGACACTAGATGGAGCCGACATTCGCGTTCCTTGCACTCATCATCAAACCATTGGTTATGCTAAGAGCCATCAATTGTTCAAATAATTGTTGTCGATGTTCTAGTACAAATCGTGTACTATATTTTTGCGGTTGGAAGTCATAGGGTGGAATCACACTATCTTCCCTTCCCCAACTTTATAAAATGTTAGCCAATATATTTACGCCATGCAAGCGGCGGGAATCGCGGTTTCTATCACCTCTGCCCCGGTGACATGGCACACTGAAGGAGGAAAAATATGAGGGAGGCGATTGTACCTATCCCTCGGCATTTAAACCATCGATCCTCCGACTTCGGCGTGATTCATGAAGAAATGCATTTTGGGTTATGCGGAAGGTGTGGGAGGCATGATCAAGCGAGTTTTAAGCATGATCCCGAAGGCGGATTACGAGTTTTTAGGCATGGCCGGAGTTTTGCCCATGGAAGAAAGAAGCTTGATTGAGTTTTAGCGAGAATAGCTGGCTGGAATAGAAGCGAGAAAATAAAGCGAGAATAATATTTGAATCGAAATAAGCGAAAAAACTCGGTCGGGGCTAGATTTGAGGTTTTTCGATGATTTGAGCATCAAATTTTCTAGGTCGACATTCTTCAGAGCGTGGTGGATCGTCTTCGCGTGGCTTCCCTTCTTTTTCTTGGTGTGATCACGATGAGGGTGAATTCAGCGTCAGGGCTACTCTTCCCTGCCACATCCGCGTGCCCAGAGGCGTGGTGTGATTCACCCATAGTGCACTTAAACAAAATGATTTAAATTACTTTTTAACTAAACTTGGGAACGAGATCTAAAAGCGACGTTTGGGGTTTGGCACACGCGAGGTTTAGGTTTTTAGGGAGAAAACTGTAGTGTCACTTCGTTGGGACATTTGTTAACCTAGACATGGGACCTGCAAGAGGAGCCTGCTGTCGGATCCTTGCATCCTCATGCATGAAGGGCCGTAAACAGGCGCCTACCTCAGTCTCAGCATTCATGGCAGGAGCTCAACAACACGTAGAAGGCACGGGCTTAGGGGGTCCTTCGCCAGTCCTCTGTTGGGAGGTACTTTTCTAACGAGCTTGCTTTCTGGAGTCATTTTAGTATAATTGATCAATGTGATTCCAGCAGATGGGCAGGTTCTCGTTACACGGCCTGTGTTCTGTCGTTGTTGCCTATGCACAATGCCACAGCTTCTGCTCGCCTTGTATCGCGGCTTTCCAGTGATGGATTCACCTGCTTTGAAGGTGATTTTCTTACCGTTAATTTTAATAGTAGCTATGGTTGTGCTCATCAGATGCCTGTTATCTTGCACTTCATTGGCCAAATAAGGTCCTCTACCTGCACAATTAGTTAGATATGTTTAAGCTGCACTCTTCTTGCTTGTTGTAATATTGTTCTACCAAGAGAGCCATATGGGTAGCATTGCCAGCATAGACATAATGAGACATGCAATCTCTGATCTAAGGGCATAGATTATAATATGATGCTCAAGAATTGGATAACCTGGACAGACTAATGGATGGAACCTTGGAGTTGGTCGTTGAAGTAATTATGTTAGGGGCAACAAGCTGTTTGTAACTGAGACTAGCTGATAGAAAGCTACGACGGCAATTGTATGCTCTATATAACTTTCAATAACTGCAAATCTAAGCCTGGAGAAGGTATGTCATATGAAGATGATTAGCTACTCATGATATGAGTATTGGCTAGCAATTGGGAGCCTATTATTTTTTATTGGTCTTGGCGGGATGTGAATATTAAGAAACTAGTAACATTTTGGCTCTGGCTTAATGCATGAACAATTGTTAGTATTGGCTAAAATTTTAGTTTTCGTGTAATGATATGGTGCACCATTAAGCAGAAGCTTATTGAGAAAGACAAAGAAACAACAATAGTATGAAGGCTCTGGGGAAGAACACGCATACCCAAACAAAACATGGGGCCTCCATTTGTGGGCCTTTAATGGTTAGCCTCATCAAAATGGATTGGCAGTGCCCGATAAATATTTATTGATTAAGGTACTTGTTGAAGCCATGCATGCGCTGCTCAAGAAATGACAGTACAATAGTGGCTACATGCGGTGCAAAATTTTTTGAATGGATTCAGTGCGCCAAGATTCTGTTTGGATAAAGCGTGACATGGTCTCTCATACATGTGATGGCCAAGAGTTAGGTGCTGCATTGCTTATGGTCAATAAAAAGCACGCATGCATTTGGATGAGGGTTGTGCACTCATGCATTTGGATGGGGGTTGCCATCTATTTAATGATTATGCTGGCCTTGGCTTCACCCATAAGATGGTTAATTTCTGGATCGGACATAATACAACAGCAAAAGAAGAATAAAGCTTAAACTTCTAACTAGTGAAATATGTTGTGTGGTTGCAGATTACATTGCGTCTCTGTTTGCTGGTCCAGATTGATGTATTTTATCCGTCTGGTATGCCACGATACTATGTCAGCGTTTTGGGACATCTATGTGCACTAGTGAAAAAAAATGATTGCGTGAAGGGGATAGATTTCTCTACTGGTACTCCTGACATTTGTTTGCATCAATTGCATCAGTGGCATAAGAGTTTATATAGTCATTGCCACGCAATATTCTAATAAATTTAGCGGGAATCATTGGCCTGTGGAGCTGCCATTTCCGAGTTTGTACGTGTTGTCATATTCCTTATAATACTTGTTTAGATGCAAGTGAGACAGAAGTCTAGTATGTACACTATGAACTTGCGATAAGTTTCTTTCTTTGACCATTGGGAAGGCTAACTATCACAAGAAAGTGCCATTCATCCTTGGATTACTTCTTGATACTTAGTTTGACTAGAGGCATATGCTATTTGGTTCCTGATGGCAAACCAAAACGTGATAGAGATAGGTTTTTTTAAATGTCATCCAGAGGTTCTTTCTCTGCTCCGTATCCCATAACATGAAGTATAGTTTCCATGATTCCTTGCTAACTAGAGAACGTTGCTTTTGGTTCTTATAAATTCAAAGACTCAGTCAGGAACCTTCTTCTAAAATTTACCTTTATTGATGAAATGGTATGACTTGGCCAAACGAACTTATCTTATGAAGTACAAAATTCCTCAACTCATACTGCATGAGATCACCAGAGATTTGTGTTCTTTACTTGGTGGAAGTGTGAATCTTGAGTTTGTTTATATTTTCAAGTTGGCAAAATTCCTGATGCTATACTTTTGGTTTGCTGCCTGAGCAGGATGTTTATCAGAATATATAAGCCCTATCTAGGCGCCTGCTTGAATCTGTGATTCAGGTGCTGTCTATGGCAGCTACTTCTGTCACCTGCTCATTTTTCGAGATTATTCAGTGAAACTGTAACTACATTGTGTCTAGCTTTTATTTGGTGTACCTGTTAAAATCTGCATAGCCATTCAGATATTATGGCATTGTAAGGCATTTCATTCTTGTATTAGGAGTCCGCTATATGTACATGTGACCCGTGATCTCTTAAACCGACCAACAGATTGAGTCATCAATAGAAGTGAGAAGATTCTGAGTGAGCCAGCTCTTGTTTTCATTGATTTTGGAAGTTGGAGATGCCAACTGTGCATAGGTTGACTCATATTACCAACGAACTTCCTGATAGGTACCTAATTAATGCGAAGGCGTGCAAGATGGTGCCTGTTGGAGCTTTTAAACAAAAAGTGGCATTCAGAGGTGATGGATAATGTCTCACAGGTGATGGATAATGTATCTATAATTCGCAAACAAGCTGAGCTTGGTTCTTATGCCTTGGTTATGGAGAAATTCTTTCCTAATTCTTTTAACATTTTTATGCAAAAATTTAAAAGACATGCTTCAAGCAAGCTTTATTCCTGTATTTTTACAACGAGAAGGGGCTGGTTGCTTGAGGTTTATTGAAAGAGTGCGCCACGTGGATTCATCAATGGTAGTCTTTATCCAAAGTAAAGTCACTGAAGTTGCCAAAGTACTTGCACAATATTTGCTGTATTTTGAAAAATGGCCCAAGTTGCCATGGGACCAGCATAGGCTGGATTTTACAAACGTTCCCAACATAAAACCCTTGTAGAACAAATTTCAGCCGTTAGATTAGTACCTTTGCAGACAGGGCAATGTAACATGTTGCGCGAGAGTGGACTTAATGAAGGGATGTCGCATGCCAACTTCCATGCTTGAACATGTCGCATGCCAACTTCCATGCTTAGATTCAGTCTCTGGGACATGAACAGCTGTGTTGAAATAATACTTCCCCCACTATATACTACCCCCACCCCCAACAGCTACTTTGAAATCATACTTCCACACTATATATTACCCCCAACGACTATTCCCACTTTATAGTACCAGATTTCATCACTTTGTTCACTTTCTTTCATAACTTCACTTGTGAGATTGTATTTTCTGTTTTCTTTACTGGAGAGATTATATTTTATGTTTTTCTATAGTCACCAAAGACTATATCTATATCCTGTCAAATTCAAGTCAGTTTTTTAAATATAACTTTTGTAAGTTATTTCACTAGATCGTAAACATTATAGGCCAGAGTCGTCACCCTTGAATTCTTCTCGCATGGTCAAAATGAACCAAGAGTTTTCCAAGTTTCTTGCTCATAAGGTTCACTAAATCAACTCCTGAACCAGGATCTATGTGGACATTTTGAATTATGGAGATCATGCAGTTGAATTGAGAACTTGGAACCATGGAAATACTCGTCTTTTGTTCTTTTTCTAACATCTATCAACTTTGTTATTTCATCTCGATAGTTCGTGTACTTGTATCTTGTTCTTTTTTAAAATCTATCAACTTTGTTATTTCATCTTGATAATTCATGTTCTTTCTACGCGCATCATCTATCCAACTCTTTAGCCTCTGAAATATATGTTTTTAGTTATAAAATACAAAGAATCATAGAAATAAATAATTACCTTCTATTGGTCATACAACATGCGTGTCAACAAGTTGTTCATTTGATCTGGATTCAAATATCAACACTTTGTGTCTTACACAAATTAAACATATATTTCACAATCTTTTCATTTGCTAGCTCGTGTTTCTTTGTCTAGGACCACCAACTAGTCTTGTGTGTAGAAATGTTGACACTCTAATTTTTGGCATTTGACAAACAAAAACACAACTGCAATATGCTTTACACAATGCTGGCAGCTGATGACAACATGCTGAACATAGTGAACCTAGATTGAGCAGTTATTCACCAACTTCTGAACGTTTTTGCTTGGGCCCCATCCCTTATAATTCGTTTGCTTTGCGTTAAGAAAAAACATGACATGTGTTTTGACATTGTAGGTAGCCACAATAATAACTTACACAGATTGTTCTATCAAAACTAAAAACCAATGACCTCTTTGGATGAGACCATAAATGTAGATCATATGCTAATTGCATACCTTACTAGTTATCTCACATGGCATCTCAAATACTGATTGTAATAACTTGGTAGATGAATCACACATCTTAATTTATCAGTTAAAAAAAAGAGATCTAGCTATTAATACACCTAAACAATCAACAAACTACCATCAATTTCATTACGAATAAAAACTTTTTCATGTCTAGCATCCTCTAAATCCACAATTTCCTTATTCAATACACTTGATCCATCTTGCCAGACACAAAATGCAGAATTTTCAAATCCAAAAAGTTGTCTAAAGATAAGTAGCAGGAACTTCACAGCTTCCATTCTGAAAGGGTATCACACTTGAGAATGATCATATCCTTCTACTCTTAGAGATCCTGCCGTTCTAGTCATTTCTCTTGGAAAATAAAACATATTCGAAAAGAAGAAGATCATAACCTTTCACATTTAGAGATCTGCCATTCCAACCATTGCACTTGAATAATGAAACATATCTAAAAGAAGAAGAAAAGAAAAAGCAATTTTTACAACATGTCATATTACCCGACATCAATTGTCACAAAAACTAGAGGCGATCATAACCTTTTTGTAGATTCTGGATCTTGTCGTTCTAGCCATTTCTCTTGGAAAAATGAAACATTTGAAAAGAAGAAGATCATAACCTTTCACACTTAGAATCACGCCATTCCGGCTATTGCACTTGAAAAATGAAACATATCCCAAAAAAAAAAAAAAGAAAGAAAAGCATGAATTTTACATGCAGCATCCAATTGTCACAAGAACTAAAGGATGATCATAACCTTTTCCAGTTAGAAATCGTGCTGTTCCAGCCATTTCTTTTGGAAAATGAAACATATTCAAAAAGAAGAAGATGATAACCTTTTATAGTTAGAGATCACGCCATTCGGCCATTTCTTTTAGAAAATGAAAAATGTCGAAAGGAGGAAGAAAAGAATAATTAATTTTACATTCATAGCATATTGGTAACATCAATTTGGACCGTCCAACTAGACATATTATGCACACACCACAAGAACATTTGCTTATTGGGTCTGCTCCATTATGCGTTGAATGCGATTACTGGGTGGCTGGTCAAGACACATTTGTTCTAGGACTAGTGTGTTATCATTGAAAAACGGTACAAGAAAGGACTACTCTTTCCATATCGATTTGGGCGTTTAATATAGTAATGGTAGAACAGTGATCGTTTCACCTTCAAGAATATTGCCAAAATGGCAAATTAAAAACATATCAATTTAATTATTTTTGAGCATTTTGCCATAACTATCCCATAAAATAATCAGATCTAGATGTGGAATAGTGGAAAATAGTATTATCTTGGCGACTTTCTAAAGGATCATTCAACAATGTCGCACAACATTTTACCATTTAGTCTTGGAATATGATCGCATCTCAATGCCGATAAAATTAAATTGTAGTTCATAAGTCAAGCAAAGTTCACTTTCTTGTCATTTGTGCCTACCACTAAGCAACAAACATCAACTTCTCGAAGCCCCATAAAAGCGACTATACAAGTGTGACTTTTTGCCACGTATGACTTTTTGCCAAGCGCAGAATGGCCAACAAAAGTGGAATAGGGAATAGCACAATCAATTATGCTGCAGGCCTTCAAAAAAACTCGAAGATGGGGACGTTCATCTAATCAGGTTTGTTCATTTGAATTGAATAGCTAGTAACACACAAAACAAGGGAAGGGTGATACCACTATCTGCATAATCTGGATGATTGATCTTTTTATTCTTTTATCATCATTAGGTATAAATATAGAAAGCTTGATCAGGGGGCCTCATACTGAGGGACGTTAATGTATATTCTATTCTATTCTATTCTATTCTATTTCTACTTTCTTGTCATTTGTTGGAATTTATATCATACGTTTCTCTAATAAATGAATTCTAAGTGATAATTTGAAGTTAGGTTTGTGTGTAACAAGGTTGCAAATTAAATGGGAGTGTTGCATCACTCCCGTTTCAAAGATTCCCTTTAAAAAAACACCGTGCTCTAAAAAACGATCATTTTAACGTTCAGTTGAGAATGTCAAGAGGTTTAGCTTATTTTTATGCGCATTTTGGGCCCTTATTAAGGGAGAACTTTGATTTTGTAAAAAAAAAGCACATGAAAATAGAAGAATTTAGACATGAATATGTAATCTCTAAAAGTAATTTATCGACAACATCAAACTGAAGTAAAGAAGATAATCATTATTTATTTAACGTTTTTCAGTACATCAATTTTGATAATAGTTAAATGTTAATGATAAATATTTTAGCACAAGACATGTCAAAGGTCCAAATCATAGTCTTCTTCATTTTTTTTGCTTGTCTCTGCTTGGTCCTTTTCTGTCGTCTGCTCCTTTCGTCTTACCCTTATCTATTTCTACAATGTCTTCAGGAATAGTAGCTAGAGCCACTTCTTTCAGCTTTGCAAAGGTAGCTTCATCATCTAAAGAGTGTATCTCTGAAGGGGTTACTTTGGCATAATCAGATGAAGATTTGGCAACTAACTTTTGATGCTCATCTGGTAGGATAGGTAAGGCAGCCAATCTCATCTTGATGAAGTTTATAGCTTCTTGCCTATGTCCACTGCTACACAATTGCGGCCCTTCTTAAGTGCACAAGCTATTGTTGTACCAGAGCTAGAAAAAGCATCATGCACCCAATCTCCTGGAAGTGAAAATATGTCTAAGAGATGGTTGATCAGCTTTTGTGGCTTCTGGTAGTGATTAACTATTCTCCCTTGTGCACTAGGTCTTGCAGCCAGTGATGACTTTAAGGTGTGAAACTTCGTAAAGTTGCTATATTTTACCCTTTTTTTAAATCTGGATTCGATGGTTTACTAGGATGCGTACGCTAAAGAACTTCATAAAATCGCCAAAGTTTGATAATATTGCATCCCAATTATAGTAAGTTCGCCAAATTAATGGACATTTTACAGTAAAAACCTCAATTTTATGGTAAAACATCCAATTCTAGTAAATACATTTCTATAAAAATGTTGGAAAAATAGGAAACAATCGCCACCATTCCTATAGTTTAGAAGTAGCTAGAGGATGATAAAGTCATCACTGCTTGCAGCTTCTACAGCACCGCTGGAAATTCTAAAATATTGGGAAAATTCTGGCAAGCTGTTGTGTTAAAGTGCTCCATGGTGTGTTTCCCATCAAAACTCCAGTAAGCAACATGGAGATATTCCACCTTGCTCAGCAACCTGGGTCCTCCACCATGGTAGCTTATATTCGTCTTATACCTACAGAAATAAAATTACAGTCAGTAACAAAAACAAAGCAAGGAACCAACAAACTAAAGAAAACTAAATGAATCATATTCCGGAATAGAAAATGAAAATAAAAAGATCAACATGCAAGCAACTTGAACAACAGAATCGAAACATGCAAAGAAGAAACTACTGTATTCCAAAATAAAATACTTACCAGACCATGTTCTTGTAACACCTTGCATAGGGGATCGAAATGGTTCTTGAGCGTGGACTCCACAAGGCCGGCTTGCATCTTTGGAATGAAACACAACAAGATGCCATTGTTTGGCTGTTGTGGTTTGCTTGATACCATCGATGAAGGCATTGAATTACGAGTTCTTAAATGGCTGATTAGTCATAGCTTTACGTCCTTTAATTTAAAGCCATAAGAAAGGTTTGCTATTACTAGAGTAGAATCCTATGGCTTTATGTTGAGCCGATTTCGTCTTGAGTCCCTTTAAATGATGGAAAAGAAATTATTTTGATCATACAAGCTGAAATTTTCAAAATCGGACGGCTCCACTTCTAAGGTCCTTCTGTCTGCCAAAGTTCTTTTCTCCCGTGTCAACCTCACAAGGTGCATAAAACCTTCTGGAAGGTCCTTGTTTTTCTTTTTGTTTTGTGAACAGAAGATGAATTTAGCACATGGATAAAACAGAGTTGCTTATTAAGACAAGCGTAACCATCCTTCAAAAGTTGGAGCATCTTGAACAATATGCTTTCGTCGAGAATCATAGCGGGATAAAGTTCCTTGCACCTCTCCCAAGTTTTGATGTTAAGTTGCTCCATCAAACATGTCTGACATGTTATGACGTTTTCTTGGCCGAGATAAAAACCTTAAATATGTAAGTAAAAGGTATGGCTTCCTTCCTTGCCAGTCATCTTCACTAAGGCTGATCGTTTTGGTCGGGGTTAAGTATGGACTAATTAATGCTTACGCCCAGAACAGGCCCAATCAGAGAGCTTCACTGCGGGCCTCCTTGCGAGGGAAGATGCTCAACTTGGGCTGCCACATTTCATGGCTGCTTGTCGAGGACCTTAATATGGTGGAAATGGAGTCCGATCGGTTGGGCCCTATCTCTACAGTGGTGTCTGGTTTTGAATGCCAGTAGTGGCTCTGTCTACTCCATATTTTGCAACCTTTTGGAGATTGATGGTGAAGGTGCCTTTACTTGGTGCAATGGTCAAATTGGTGGGGATCCATGGCTTCGCGATTGGATGGAGCTTCTGAGAATGCAAATGCAGTTATGGCACTTCCAAGTCTCTTCGGTTACGTTTGAGAACAACTTCGGTTTCAGACCACCATCGCCAATTCTTTTTAGGGCGAGCCGCTGCGATGGCGGCGGCACGGATGGACATGTTTTGCTTGAATGTAAAGTTCTTGAAGGATCTTTGACTTTCAAAGAAGGCTGCAAGAACACTTGGACAAATGCCTTCAGCCGATGTCGATGCATGACTGGCATAGTGGATGCAATTGCGGTAGTCAATGGCTTTGCAAGCCAAGAGTCTGTAGCAGGAGCTCACGCTTTATTGGACACCTTATATCAGAACCTGCTCCATTTCTTGACAAGGACTCCTTCCAGGTGTTCATGATCGAGATATTCCGGCACAGGTCCAAGCATTAGAGGAGGAGCAAATCCAGCAGGCAAAGACAAAGGCAAATCTGCAGTGGTTTCGTGATGGAGACGGTTGTACAGGCTTCTTTTTCTGTGCGGCTAAGAGGCGACGCATGACGTCAACCATGTCCTCATTGCTTTTGCCAGATGGCTCGGTGCTAACAGAGCCAACAGAACTCAAGCAATATCTGCATAACCACTTCCAGGTTCGCTGAAAAACATCTTCCATTTCAATCAGAAATGCGAGATGCTATTTTGTCTAGGATTTCCCCCATCATCTCTGGCGAGCAACACGTGTCAATAGAGGCGGCCATGACAGTTGTTGATTTAGGTGTGACAGTCTTTGAACTGAAAAGAGGCAAATGCCTAGGTTTGGATAGTTTGCCAATTGAGTTCTTCCAGGAGTTAGGAATGGCTGGAGTCAGATGTGTATGATGCTTTCTGTGACTTTCGACGGTCCACTGCTTTGGATAGAATTCTAAACACAGGTGCTATCTCACTCATCCGCAAGGTCAAAGATCCTTAGACTATTTCAGACTGGCGGCTTATCACCTTATTGTCATCCGTATATAAGATCTTCACCAAGAACATCTTGGCAGAGTCCATCTCAACAACCCAATCAGGTTTTCTTCCAAAATGATGCATTCTTGACAATGTTGCTGCTGCTTACGAGGGAATCTATTGGGCACGTAAGCAAAATCTTCCAGTTATTTACCTTAAACTTGATTTTGCAAAAGCTTATGGCGGTGTTATTTGGGAATTCAGCGTCGATGTATGCTAAGGCGGGATTTAGGGGTACAATTAGACATTATGAAGCTACATATCTCTGCGGTATTTGTTATGTTCCATGGTGAGCCATCGGATGACTTCTCACTTTCGGTCAGTGTGTCTTTAACTGCTTGCTCTTCACAATTGTCGCCTTGGCGTTATGCATAATTATTTCCGTTGTGACCCGGAGGGACTTCTCTATGGTCTTGCAATGGAGGGAATGACACACAAAGTGCGTAATCAATATCGCGGATGACATGTTCCTCTTTACAGTGGCTATCTTGAGAATCTAGCAAGCGCCAAATTACTCTTAGATACTTTCTCACTGGCTTCCGTGTTCTTGTGGGGGCGGCAGAAGTGTACAACTTTATGGATATTGGATACTCCGACTCCGACATGTATTCTGATTATCCATGTAAATTACTTGCGTATGGACAGGCCATCAAGTTGTTGGAGATTCTAGTTGGCATCCATGTTACACTAGAGCTGCATGGGGGGAGATCATTAAGGGTTTGGAGAAGCACTTGTTCTGGTGGTCCACCGCAAAGTTGTATCTTGCGGGTCGCATTACAGTGACCAAGTCAGTTCCCAGTAGTACCCATGTTTATTGCTAGCCCCACAGATCAAAGTACATGAGCTCATTGCAATAGTTCGAAACTTTATATGGGCGGATAATGAGGAAATCTTTGTGATTAAGGTGGCTTGGTGAAATGCATCCTTCAAAATGAGCAGTTAGTGCGGGTAAGTGGGTATGATGGACTTCTTCTTTGTAGAGCAAAGTCCTTATTTCAAAATTCATTTGGAGACTCTGAATGGTGAAGATGACTCTCTTAGTTTCGCCTTCTTGGACAAGCTCTGGATCACCGTATCCCTCTAAGCAAGAAGGCTGTTAAACTAGTCCTACCTTGGGCATTATTTCAGCCTCTGCAGCCTTTTCCAAGTGCGTCTCCATTTTTGCGTGGATTGTTGACAGCATTATGCAGTCAAACATCTTTTCTGACCATGCCCCTCCATCCACACCCTATTGGAGGCTCCATGGTGGTGGGCATCCTTGCCTCCGGACCGCCGGCACCTCCTTTGGCGAGCATCAATTCATCCCTTACCGCAGAGATGATGGGTTCTTGCAAGTGTTGTCTCTATTCAAGCATGGTATGCAGTGGGTCACCTACTGTTTTGGCCTGAATTTCAGGCAAAGTCCCTGCTCTCTCGTTGGGATGTGTCTCTATGGGAGAAGGTCGCAGAAAATTTGCCTCTTATAGTGCAAGTTGGTACTAATGAAAGGGTGCGTGAGTGGAATTTGTCATGAAAATATTCACAAAGGCAAGCACTTTGTCAAATCAGTATATCACCTTTTAGCACCACAGCCCCTCCAGTTGCCAGATGGGTGGCACCTACATGTTCCACAACCCACTTTGTCTTGTACATGGCGATGGCTTTGGGATAGATTGCTCTACTTTAAAGTCTCTGTACTATGGTGGCAGGTTATCCACAGGTGGCTACGTGTTAATGCTTTCTGACATCGCTATGATCCTCGCATATCTGCAGTATGCCCGCTCTGCCTTTCAGATGTTGAGACTCTTGAGTATTGTCTCTTTCATTGTCCAGAGATTCAACCAGCGTGGTCCTAGCTACAAGGTTTGTTTAACAGTACATTGGACTGCCGATGCATCCTTTTGGTGTCCTATCCCAATGCATGGTCCCTAGCTAAACAGAGAGCATTCCATCTTGGTTCTGATTGGCTCCTATGGTCGATATGGAAGCATCACAGACACCACATATTTCAGGGCATTCATTCATCTGCACGTGGTGTTATTATGGTGGCCTAAAAAAAGATACTGACAGCTTATGAGTGTTCCTCCCTTGAATCGGAAATGTCGGAATGCATCTGGATTCAGTACCTTCAAATTGATTCTTATCGTTAGTCTCCTATTCTGGAGTAAGTACATTGTGCTCCAGGCTCTGCTCCTGTGGCATCTTTTTGTGCTTACATAGTTAGATGAGACATGTAAATTTGTATTTCATTGAAGTATCTTGGTGAGTCACGTAGGCGACTTTTAAAAGAACATTTTGGAGCTTCAAGGGGAAAGCATGGTGTAATGGAACACCCTTGGTGTCCCCCATGTCCCCCCTAAAAATGTGGTGGGAGATATCAAATTTGTGGTGCAATTTTAAATGTTTGTTTGGCACCTAGTGCATAACTGCCCGGATTCAATCATTTCTTGAACTGCAACAACCGATTCCTAAACCACCCCCCATTCAATTTCCACCTAGCGATTCCTAAACCCACCGGGTGCCTTTCACGAAGCACATGGCTATGGCGCTTAATCGGTTATTGGATCAATCGGGTTCATACTTTGAATCATTTAATTTGGAAGCAAAATCGCCTAAAATCTCAAACGAACACGAGGTGTGAAAGAACTCGAGAACAAGAGCGGGATCATAAAAGGCGTAAAGGAAAGGAAAAAGGGGAAGCCAAAGAAAATTAGCAAAATTTGCATCGTGAGGGAGGATCCACGAGCGGCCTCTACTAGGCGTCGGATGGTGTTGAAATTATTATCTTCATTTCTTAGCACCACTAATGGCTTGGTGGCTTGGTGTGATGATAAGAAAGAGGTTTTCACGAGATTTCTGGAAGATGACACAATGGACAGCGTGCTTGGTGAAGAGCTAAAAGATTTGCAAACCAAGAGCATTGTGGTCGGCAACCTCGGGAGAACTTCCATTCAACTTGTGAAGAAGTCTAACGACAAGCGGTTTAGCACCAAGAGTAGTTGCCTTGCTATGGCGTAAGAGGAAGCATTACGAAAATGCTAATCTTGTCGGTCTTTCGGGGTTTTGGTAAAGCTGGCTGGGTGTTCATCCTATGAATCTTACCAAAGCAAAATTGAAGAGGAAGAGATAGATTGCAAAGGGAAATGGGTTTTGTACAAAAGAGTTAGAAGAAGCGGATGCAATTCCCAATTATGTCATAGAACTTGTGCAGCAATTTTGAATTAAAAAAGTAGATAGTCTCTCTCAAATGCAAAGGATGTCAAGTTGAGGAAGATTGGAGCGAAATGTAAGGCAGGGATCATGCCACTCACTATGCGGAAGAATCACGGGTTATTTCATTTCTTTCATCTTCACCACATTTTTTTGTTAATGTGGTATGTGGTTAGTAATTGCGTGTGATATGTGGTTGTTGTGGTTAGTGATTGCTTGTGGTATGTGGTGCCTATTAATCTTTGTGATATATGATATCGCGCGATTTGCCTAGTGTGGTGAGAGCCGCGTGATGTAAAATAAATCTTTGTAAATATATGCTTTGTGGTGCCTAGTGTGGTGATTAACATGGTGTAAAATACATCTTTGTAATATCGCTATGTGGTGCGTAGTGTGTGGTGAAAAATATGGTGTAAAATAAATGCGTAAATATATCAATTCCATGCTCAATTGTATTTTGATGTCCCTTGTTTCAATGTAATATGTTTGCTTTTGATGTAATATGTAATTGTATTTTTGATGTCCACGATGTAACATGCGCCGGGGTTCACCACATGTCAACACATGTTTCACCACATGTTTCACCACATGAGTCACGCCGGGTTCACCATATGTGTCACCACATGTTTCACCACATGTTTCACCATATGTGTCACGTTGTGGCTCTTCCCCGAGCGGATAGATCCCACGAACAACTTTTCCACTTTTCCTTTCCTTTTCCTTAAATTCTCTCTCGGTCCCATCAATTCCCCTCATCATCCTTTGGTGTGGCCGTACCCAAAAATCATTGGGGATGGCGAAAATTAATGACCTCGGGCAGGCAAAGGGCAGGTGCCATTTTTCGGCTCGGACGAAGCCCCCTCGAAGCCACTTTATCGGTTTACATTTCTGGCCGATTCGGGGCGGCTTACGATCTGGCGGCGGCTTCGCCCGAGGCGGTTTCGGTTCTGATTGGGAAGCGGTTTACGATTTACTGGCGGCTCTGATTCGGGGAGCCGACATGACCAACTTCACCTCTTGGATCTTTGCAAAACCAAAAGCAGGAATGGGACAATGTGACCGAGAAGAAGAGCCGCTAATACCTAGGCCTCTTTGTCGATTTTCACCAATGCGGGAATGGATTCAACATCCTCGAGGCAACATAAATTTCTCTATTCATTGGGATGAAAATATGACCATAGAAATCTTTGAAAGCTCTCACCAAGAGGGCCGAATTGTACCAGAACCTCGAGACCTCTCTCCTTACTCTCTTTTGCCACTTGAAATTTTTAATAGCGAGCATCTTTGGCCTCTTTCTCATACTATTGACGGGATGCGCAAAGGTTGAAACCTTTTCTCCTTAATGGCTACCAAGTGTTCTTGTTTAGTTATGATAGGTTGTTTCTGAGAGGACCAATTCCTTCACTTGGGGATATGTTCTATCATCACAAGGCCAAGCATGATGCACATGGAGAAAACTGCTATTACGTTTGATAACAGCTTTGCACCATTATGGTTTTGCTTTCCCTCAGGAATGGGATGAAATAAGTGGCAAGGTGACCCGGTGTGCCAGCGATCGGTGATCATAGAAGAGGGCGAGGAGGGCTGGACCGGATCTCTTTTGATAGAAACCTGATAAAGGCAAGGACCGGGGAATGAATTTTGTCATCTAAGTTGAGAAAGCAATGTATATAAGAAATTGTGCAGAAGTCTGTTTTTGTTTCTCATGTAATCTGAAATGTTTAATACAAATCCTCGCTCTACCTTATGTAATCTTTTATATGTTTAATATAAATCTTCACTCTTTAATAGACTAAGGGGAAAGGTACAATGGGTTTGGATTTGGTGGGGGAGGGTGAAAGTGACACAAAGAAAAATTACATTAAGGATGAACAGAATGGGACAAAGAAACACATGATGAAACCCACCATTGAAAATCTGTCACATCAAATGCAAGGTCAATCATTCAAAAGTTGGCTGGGCGGGAAGCATTGGACGGAAAGGATAAATCTAGTTTTGCATGCAGACATTGGCTTATCCCAATCCAGCTATGGCGGAAGAAGACAAAAGGAGAACACGAGCACAAACAATTTCGCCAGGTCAAATATAGTAGCATCTGGTAGGACCTATATTGGAGCAAATAAACTAGGAACATAGGTGGATATTAGAGGAGCAGGGCCACCGTAGGATCCATGAATTCCGAGGTATTCTAGGCTTAAAACATAGGTTAATTCCTGATAGGCTTAAAGAATTAGAAGCCAAGGCAGTGATAGGCGGTTCCCTTTCTTTGTAGTAGAATATGATTTCTATATTACTAATCTTATTATTTGTGATGATGTGCTACACAGACGGGCAGAGTAGACTGAATAGGTTTGGTGCTGCTGATATGATGATGGGGAATCTTTGAATACTCGGATGAAGAAGAATCCCGGCTTTCTAAGCTTGAAGCGGTAGAAACTTTTAAAAGGCGAGAAGGGAGATGGTGCATGCCAAAGCCATCAAAAAAGTGATGAAGCAGCATGAATTGTGGAGGTTCAATAGCCTGAAGCCTTACTTTCAGAACTTATACCACAAATGGCAGCAAAGGAGGGAGGCCCATGTCCTCCTCTTATTGGACTTCACTAACTACCCTACTACCACGCTAGACATGTTGCTGAAGATGTTTGGCAGGAATGAGGTCCCTAATTTAACCATGCGGGATGTGGAAGAAATGGTCTAGGCGAACTTGAAAAAGAAAAACTTGGTCCAAAATTTTTGCTCATCGATATGTATCTAAGACATCTTTAGATAATTTTGTTAAAAGGCCCATGAATCACGTATTCCATGTGTGCTTATGTAATTACTATTCTACGGTATGGTAGATTTCCATATGTATTTTTATTAATTGAAATATAAAAATAACGTTTGCATCCTCACCAGTTTTCACCACAATCGGCCGGGGGCATTGACTATTTTTGACCCGGTCGAGAAAATGGAATGGCTCTCAGATTCCTCACAATATCTTGGTGATTTTGGTGCAGCAATATATGGATCTCAAATTAGGTCTGAATTGATATAAGACCAAAATTCATTAAGCTACGCTTTGTGCAAAAGATTCTTGCAAGGCCACTAACTTTTGCTTGAGGAGAATTACGTGTTTTTTCTTTTCGGTTTCTTTTGAACTCTATTTCTTTTGAACCCGAGCCACCCACCTCATATTTTGCTATTTCTTTGTTGGTTACCATATTTTGTTAATAATGCGGATCATAAATTACGCACTTTAAAATTCCTTGTTGGCTTTAATGTTTGTTTTGGTATGCTATTTGATAAAGGCATACTTTGCTTTGTACTTTGCATTTTATAATTAATGACAAAAGCTGTCATTAACTTGAGTTACAAACTAAATACCAAAAACTTGAGTTGCAAACTAAATACCAAACATGTTTCTTTAACTAAATGAGAAAAGGATAAAATGATTCGGTTAACTAAAAGAATAGTGGAAACTAAGAAATTGGTTAAAGCTAAACGGCGGTTGTAAAGAGAGGCGTCATTAATCAAAAGCTTTACAAAAATAGTCAAAGGACTATTTTTTTTTTTGAAAAAAATATAGGAATATATTAAACCACTAGAATAAATCAAAAAATGATAAGTGTAGTGCTAAGAAACGGCCATCATTGTAGATCTGTAGGAAGGACCAAATTTCATTAATCAAAAGCTTTACAAAAAATCAAGTCGGACAAGGACTATTGCAAAACAATTGAAACCGGGATTAAAAAAACAAATCTAAAACTAATCAAAAGTGGCGGAGGCTTGATCTTGGCGAGGGCCATCCTCGGCTCTATATGGAGGTCGTCCTCCATGGCATACATCTTCATTTCTAGAAGATGCTCCTCATCAGGGTAACCTCGATCAACTCATTGAAAACCCGGATTGAAAAAAGCGACTTGTGCCTCAATGATAAGTTTTTTCCGCCGGTGGATTGAACAGCCACTTTATGTAGGATGGCCTCAAGTAACGGATGGCTGGTGGCGAAGGAAGCGAGCACAATCATTGGAGTACTCTTAACTGTAGTTTGAACTGGCCATTGCGGAATGAGCGAAATGGGCCGGAATGAAACTGACCCGGAAGAGGAAGATGGGCCGGAATGAAGGCTGCGGGCAGAATTTTGGGAATAAAGGGATGTTTGCATGCATACGATTTTGGGAATGAGGTAGAAGAGGAAAGGGATGTTTGCATGCATACAATTTCACACCTCGGGACCTGAGCCACCCACCACATGTCACCACATGTACCATATGATTCACCACATGATTCACCACATGTACCATATGATCCACCACATGTCACCACATGATTCATCACATGTACCATTTGCATCACCACATCTATCACCACATGTATCACCACATTGTCACCACAATCAGCCAGGGGCATTGACCATTTTTTGACCTGGTCAGAAAATGGAATAGCTCTCAGATTCCTCACAGTATCCTGACTGATTTTGGTGACAACAATATATCGATCCCAAACTAGGTCCCTGAATTGATTTGAGGCAAAATTTCATTAAGCTCTGCTTTCTGCAAAGATTCTTGCGAGGCCGCTAACTTTTGCTTTAGGGATTACGTGTTTTTTCGGTTTGCAAACTTCACGGTTTATGTTTATACGTATTTCTTTTGAATATGGTACTAGAAACGTGTGCCCGGCGATGCCGGGCATTAGTCGTGGATGTATGAGTTCATTTATGTGCGTTAGTTGTGGTTGTGTCGTGAATGTGCACAATGCATCGAAGGCAATATATGTGTAGGTGGAAATAGACACATATAGATATATTGAACAAACTTTACCCTTTAAAAGTGTACACATAATATGAAGTTCAAACAAAATGTTAAACAAATATACTGGTTCTATACGCAAATACAAAATACTTTTAGTGCAAAATGAGGTTATGTCCATCAATCTCAATGGATCCACATCATGAAGAACACTGTCCCAAAGAACTTCGTGGAGCGTCCAAAGTCGGCTCGATCTTGGCTTCGATTCTGGAAATAGGTATATAAAGCTCCTCGGTCGTTGCCTATGGTGGCGAACATGAGCGTGTAAACATGCTCGATACCATGTCCCACCGCAGCAGCGACTTCGGAGTGTACCAACAGCGATGTTATGCTTTGTCGGGGAACTTCGGGAAGCTCGTAATCACCAACTACATCATGTGGAATCGATGCCCAAGCCTTGAACCATCTCCCATCACAAACACCAATGTGTGTGATGCCTCTGGCGTGAAGCAAGTTCCTGCATGTATACTTAGAGGGGAACTTTTTACTCCAACCGCAACCAACCGCGCCGTGTGTTATCAACTATCGCATAACTCCTACAATAAAAAAGGTATCATTTCCGGGGAAAGCGATAGGAAACATGCATTGATAAACTTCTTAATAAATGATAGAATATATATCCTATTAAGAAGCATATCTATTAAAACATATAAGCAATTGTTATTGTTGGAACTAACAAATCTTTCACTCACCATCCCTACGATGTACATGAACTATAAGCCCTCGGCTTAGGATTTCCAAGTTCAGAGGTACAAAAGGTGTGTAGGGCTTCATGATGCGCACACATTGAAAAAGATCAATAATCATCTAAGAAGCATGAAAACCTCCCTCAAAAAACACATATACATACAATATATGGACATTACAGCGTTAGTCGAGGACATGACACTTACCTCCATCACAAAGCATCGTGTAAACCGCATTACCTTGTGAACCTTGAGGCTGTAGTGGCGTCTTCTTGAGGCATGGATGGTGGGTCTTTGATAGCAACTTCGAATTCCTTATCGATTTTGTACCCTTGAGAATGCCACATATAATTGTCCATGCGTAAAAGGCAGGGCTTTGGAAGATATATCCCCACCTTATGCATTAATGCGGCCATGGGACTTGTTTATGGTCATGGCAAAGGCGACCCGCAAAGGGAATTGCACCCTTTCAAACTGAAATGGCAAACCCTGAATCGGTAGGCACAATTGGAATCTGATGTGATAGAACCACGGTGTCACCAGCGTGTGTCGGTTACTATCGTGCCTCAATGACCGTCTTCCGACTTTAGTATAATCAATGCGTGTTCCATTACACAGGCCCTTCTTGAGCGATGTAGACCTCAACAACATTACAATCATTCCCACCTTTAGGTTTAGCTCGTGGGCGGTACACCACTTGGAGTTTGTGCATTAAAACTCAATGGGATATAGACCTGCTGGCGGCCATCTGGTGTCTATGATTCGATCAGCACTAAAGTAATTTTGTCGTCTCTCCGGGGATGAGAGGCGCCACCTTCTTATTGATCTCATCGACAAAATGGTTCAAAGGTGATAGTATTGCCGCGATGTGTCGAGAAAATCACTTCTTTCGGTTACATTTGGATATCGGGAAATATGTCTGAATTAAATCATCCACATCATCGAGCCAAGGCATATATCTGTGGCGGATGGACCATATCAACACCCTTCTCGGGAAAGGTTGGTTCGGCCATCTCCTATACTTAGTAAGTAGTGGCAAATGCTTGTTGTTCATCTAAGCCCAATGCATTCATGGCCGCATGATGATTGTCGGTTTATATTCTCTCACACTATATCGGATATCTGAGCGCTTTAGAGAAGCTTTCTACGATTTGTCTTGTAGCGAACCTTTAGGAACCCGCGGTAGTATTTGTGGAAATCCCCTCCCAATAGTATTGGAATCCCACCAAGCGAGTGCGCTCATTGCCCATCACATCTCTCAATGTTCTATCCCTTTGCCTCAAATATCCATTTGTGCATCATTGGTGCCTCATATCCCATACAATCAACCGACATGCTCGGATGAGTCTTGCCAATTCGGCTGCCTTGGAATGTTGCAAGTAGATGCTTCGTGTGCCCCTATGGGTATCTTGAAGCAAATAAAGTATTTTTTTAAAAAAATGAGCCGTTCGACCACCCTTGCGGTAACACCGAGTTTTTCAAAAGGACGCAATACCGGAAGATGCAACCGCGAACAATCCAACCCTTACGCGTACATACCCTAGGAGAGTGTTATATAGATATGTTTTCCGGTTCCACCGGGGCCATTCGAAGAAGACCCCACCACCGGTCTTATCGATCACATGGTAGAAACGACATAAATGTGACCGGTGATCAATGTTCAACTTCCGAATCGAGATGGGACTTTATCCATACTCACATACATCATTTCCTCTGGAATAGTGTGGTTTGTGGAGTCACAAAGTACATTCTACCCACAGATGGCATAACCTGAATACGTTCGCGTTTTGTCCATTTGTATGTGGCTTTATGGTACAACAAAGTACGGGGACTTTGGGTATTCATTTGCGGCATTCACCCTAAACCAACCCATGAGGTGGTGTCATGTGCATTGTTAACCACTTCATCTAAGTGCGCATTCTCATCGAAAAGTATTGGCTGCTCATTAGGAAGGTGAAGCGCGATTAAGCGCGACATGAGGATTACGTTCTTGCAATCAAACTTGAACAACAGGCATAAGCCCTCGAGGCGAGAATAGTATTTGGCATTGACATGCTGCTGAACCTCGTCATGGTCATCATGCTATAGTGCTGCGTGGTGACACTCTCTCAGAACCTTTGTCCATGTCGGACCCTTGTAAATGTACTTGTATAAGTATTTGACTCCCTTAATATGGGCACATATCTCAACATTAATATGGCATCTAAAATAGCGCGACAACCCGCAGTTGTAGGGTACAACCCATCTATTGTCCATGTTCATGCCATCTCGATGAGCCGGTTCTTCCATCATTTCTTTGTAGAGTGGGTGGCCGTTGCTAATCATAGTACGCTCCGAGGAAATTGCCCGGTGCCCTTTCGCAAACCCCATCAACCATACGGGGGCATTGGGATATGTAGGGCCACGGGGGCCATGCATCATCTGCCCGTGTGACCACCTCATACAATTCGGGGTTGGATTCCTTATACGGAATCTCCGCACAAATCACTTTATCTATATCCCTCGGCCCAGTGTGGCTTGTCCTCGGTACAATATGTTAAGGAGATGCACATGAGGAAGACCCCTCTTACGGAACTCAATGACATGAATCCTAGCGGACATGCGGCCAAATATGCCATGATGTGACACAATCTCTAATAGCTCCTTCAACTTTGGGTAGAAGACACGGGCTACTAAATCAATGCGTCGGAAGGGTCACGGCCATTTATGAGCTCCTTAGTGATTTCGGCCACTTTGGGTTGGCGATCATAGTGATGAACAAATCTGGTCGGCCAAGCTCGAACAATTGCCATTGCATCTTGGTATAGTTGAGTCATATAGCGTGTGCTTCAAGAAATGTTCTTTGGTAGAATGACACGGCCCAATGGAATTACCATCATGCCCGGTGGAATCCACAATACCACTATACAATTATTTCGTTAGTTGAGCTTGGTTTAGTTGTACCCAACCCAATCTTCAACGCCACATCTTAGCAAACATGTCACAAATGTACTCATGGAACAATCTCGGCAATATGCAATGGTGATAATGTGCCCGCTGCGTACACATGAGATGATACTTATAGAATTGCAACATGGTTACTCCCTTTGATATGTTCACTTGCTTGATCCCAGTATGCCAGCCATCAGTTCCATAGGGGAAGAGTAGTGCAAAGTGGAGAGCATCATATGATGAATGCAGTGCGTCAATATGCCTTATTCCTCCATCTTTAGAATGTACCACAATGTCTACGAGATTGTCTTCTGGGCCAGTGTCAATTGGCATTAATATTGCTATCTCATTTGCAGATGGAGCACTATATTGTCGTCTACGTGAATCCTGCAGGTTTGCACTTGGAATCCGAAGACGCATATCAACAGCTGGATTTGCTCGCATTACCTCGGTGAGAGGAATGCTAGCCGACTTTATAACCCGACTTTGATTCTTGTTGGTGTGACATTTGTAGCCTTGCCATCTTTAGAAGTTCGGGACTCATGGTTTTGATGTCACCATACCACGAACATAAAGATGAGGTTATGGATACCAATGGGGCATTTGGGAAGGTAGCCAAGGGTCAAATAAAGCGTGCAAACTTACATCCCTAAAAAGAATCTTAGAGATTGATGAGCGTAAATTCTACACTTACATCCCTAAAAAGAATCTTAGAGATTGATGAGCGTAATTTTCTGGTAGGGAAGGACCTCAAATATATCACGTGCCCATGCCACCATGGCTGAACTTACAACCTAGGAGTGTCATAAGCGACCTAACCTAAACCCTATCAAGCAGGGAAACTATTTGTTTTGACCTTCATGAACACAATGCTATGTACTTTGAGAATCGGTACTAACAATGTGCCAAAAAGGAAATCTTGAAGTTCTCAAGTAAAAAGGAAAAATATATATAAATGAGGAGACTATAATAAATAGATAAGTTTTTTTATCCATTGACCATGTTATAGGATTACATCAAAAAAGGTACATAAGGAATGTACCTTATAACTCATGAAGTACAAAAAATCATGAAGTACAAAAGAGTATTGTAAGGCAATGCTCTTCTACCATAGAAAAGGTGCTACAACAGCATTTTCAAAAAGGCCTATCTACATAAGCGAAGACACACTTTGCACTATGCTCTCAACCCATATTATTCTCCCAACCATCTTCCTCATTCTTCAGCACAAACAACATGTCATCAATGACTTCTTTGACCTCCCCTCGCCCGACAAAGATGCTTTGGCTATAGATTTTTCGAGCTTGACAATAAGATTGTCGATGTCAACACTTATCAACTCATCTACACACTTTGGACATGGCCTCCAAAGTCAGCCACTCATACCATGACCCCAAGGCTTTGGCAATGAAGGAGATCGACTAACATGCACCTCCTTTCGAATCGACCATTCGGACAACATGGTACGCAAAAAGCATACCATGGCACCAAAATTTGCACCATCTACATGACAATAGAAAAAAGAAGATTAGAGCAAGTTTAGGCAAGGACGGCATGGATGCGTGTGTATAGTAGAGGACAACTTAAAGGCAAGTTTAATTGAATTTGTTTTATATGAAAGAAAAAATAAACAACCTTTCGACTCAATATGGAAAGCACAACATGGCATTCTACTTAAACCCTTACAAATCTACCCTTTCCAACACGAAACAATAAATAAATAAATAAAACATATCAACTAACCTTGCAAAAGAAACCGCCTCACCCGGTTGACTATGCCTTCCTTGGTTCACGACACCTATTGCCAAATCAATAGATCTGATCAAGATTTGTAGGCTACAAAACATTCACGGACCTATTGTAAATGTCGTCGATTCGCGTAGCGAATCGGCATTCTTGCTCAAGACGAGCATGCATGCATTGCATGCGTCGCATGCATGCATCCATGCGTTTTGGGCCGTTCATCAGGTTGGGCGTTTGCTACTTATTGCGAGTTCTTCATCGGCGTTTCATCGGCTTCCTCTTCTCTCGGCGGTACCTTATTCTCTTTGATTTGTTTCGAGGCGGGGAGGGGGCTTCTTCTGCACGGTTTGGTCAATTTGGCGTTGCTTTCTAAATTTGTCCTTTCCGGCCTTTAGCCTTCATCTGTGACCCGTCCTCGATCCTAGTTTGTTAAGGAAGTCCTTTGGTATTGTGGCTTTGTTGGTTTCATGCGGTCGCGGTGCAAGAATGTCGTCGATTCGGCGTGGCGAATCGGCATTCTTGCTCAAGGCGAGCATGCATGCATTACATCGTCGCATGCATGCATCCATCGTTTTGGGCCGTTCATCGGGTTGGGCGTTTGCTACTTATTGCGAGTTCTTCATCGGCGTTTCGCCGGCGCTTCCTCTTCTCGGCGGTACCTTATTCTCTTTGAACCCACCCTCCCCCCTTCTTTGTTTATTATATAAATGTACAAGTTACATTTCCACCCGGTAAGTGATGCTTTTTTCCACCCCTTTGGGTGATGCTATTCTTTGGTATGTTTCGTTTGTTGTTGGTGATGCGCAGTGCGGGTTGGCGGCGCCATCGTTTTTTGACTTCTCCATGCGCGGGTTTTGGGGGCGATTCTATGCCCTTACGTTTGTCTAAGCCCCTTGCCGAAGGCTTATCACTAGGGTTTTCCTCGAAACCCGAAAAGGGCGGGGTTTTTAATCCCGGTGATAAGCTTTTCGGCAGTACATCAACCACTCATCTATTAGCATTGTATTTGTTTTGGGGTCCAAATGATATAATTGGATTTTTTCCCTTTATTTTTAGGTGGGTAGTTTCGCATAATGCGGCTATCCCTTTATCCCTCATTGTAGAAAATCTGCTGAGATGAATGAGAAGCCTATCTATGGGCGCTTTGTTGGTTTCATGCGAGTCGCAGTGCAAGAATGAAGGAAGTATGGAAATTGAAGATAAGAATGATAAGAATGTATAATTCTCCTGGGCATGTCTACACAATCATGCCTTATGCAGCAAACAGATATGTCTTATCATTATGTACCTCGGTTATGAATGAGCCTGCTGCAATGATAGGAGTAAAAGAACAGTAAAAGCCCTGCAAAAGCCCTGCAAAAATAGGATGCAAAAAAACAGTAAATGATAATGCACAAACAAATAGACAAATGATAATGCACAAACAAATAATGTTGCAATAACAAATAGACGTTTGTGTCTTATCATAATGGACAAATGATGGATAATGAAGACATGTACCTCGGTTATGAATGAAAGGCCTGCTGCAATGAAGTGTGGGCATATGCAAACTTATCAACACATGCAAAGATCCGTACGCAAAAGCCCCGCAAAAAAATAGGAGTAAAAAATATTAAAAAGCCTGCAAAAATAGGATGCAAAAAAGCGATAAATGATAATGCACAAAAAGCGATAAATGATAATGCAAAAGCGATAAATGATAGCCAACATGTGTAGAAGAATTATTGCCAAGGAGGGTTTTGGACAATGTGGGGCTGTGGCTAGGCTGGTGAAGAAAGATTCTTGCTATGAACCATGGCTTGAAATAAAAGTTTTCCTCCGGCAAATCGACATATATTTATAAAATATTTCATAGCTCACGGTAGCTTGTGTGGTCCCGAATCATGTTGTCGATGCCTTGAGAATACATCAAAGGCTGAAAGTGTTTGGATTTTAACAAAAGGGAGGCGGGATGGGGAGATGGGCACAGGGGTTGAGAAATAAGAACTATGTTATATGTCCACAATCGGTTTCAAGATATACTTTGATTGTGGAATGGTCGATAGCAAGCATCCTCAAAATGCAACTTCATTATCGAAATTTCGACAAATAGTTCTCCATTATCATCTACTTTCTTACGCAAATATTTCTCGGAGGTCGGGCTTGTTGTCTTCTAATGCAAAAGGCAATTCGCGAACCATATCGTGGGGCCCGGACAATTGTAAAGTGCCGACACGTTTGCATTGGTTTTGGTTAAGACCGATTCTTGCTATGAGCATTTTGCATTGGTTACGTCCCCGAAGGGGCTCACGATGTATTTGACTAGGAAGCAACAAATATGTAAGTGCCATCTTATCAGGAAACATTGCCTCTAAAAGGGGTCTAGAACTCTGGAATGGTAAAGGTCTTTGGCAAAAAATACAGACAACCACCAAATTGTAGCCAAGGAACATCCTTCAACAGCTCTTGTTACGTACTACTGATGGAGACTACGCCATCGGTACGCCCGGTCATTGGTAAGGACTGCAGCATAGTGTGAAGTTAATCTTGTACCATTTTTGGCCGCTTGATCCATGGCCCCAATAATATCTTCACGCTTAGTCCAGATCTTAGATGTGAGTACTGAGTTATCTTCTAATTCCATGAAGAACCAACAAACGGTTCACACATAATAGCAGGTATGTTTGTCGTGGCAGGGATGAGCACAACCCTCTTTCTTAGAATACCATAAAATACACTTGAAATGAAAAAAAGTACCTTATTTCCTAACCCGTTACACCCTTTCGGTAATAACAAATTTGCGGTCACGAGATCTTTGTTATTTTGGCTATGAAAATACTGCATCAAGTTCCCAACCTCCAGCAACAACTAAAATCACCTAGTATCACCTGGAAGCATGGAAAGAATGGAAGAAAAGGAAACGAAATGGAAGAATAGCTCACCTAGTATCACCTAGAAGCATGGAAAGAATGGAAGAAAAGGAAACGAAATGGAAGAATAGCTCACTTTTGCTTGGGAAATGAGAGTGAGGTCTTAGGAAATGAGGCCGGGCCAAGATGGAGGCGAGGGGCCAAATCGATAAAGGTAAAACCCTTGAGAATTTAAATAAATCATGTTTCTTGACTTCGGATACTACTGTTTCAAGCCCGGATGAAACATCCTCTATATTATAATGTTATTGGGTAAGTATGTAGAGTCAACGAAACCCTAAAATTGCGGCTTCAATTTAGTTTAGAAAGTTAGGTTAGGCGGTTTAGATTTTAGCCCTTTTGTTTTGGAGATGGTGGCTATGGCGGCCAAGCCCAAAACCGATTCGATGCCCACGCCACTCTTCCTCCCGCGCATCGCTCATCATTGTTGCCATAGCCATCTTCATTATATTAGTTCCCCTTGCCCTTGCCCATCGTGTTTTCATGGCCGACCCGAGTTTTCGGTGCCTTAATGCGCAAGGCGATTGTAGCACATTGGTAGCGTTGAAACAAGTGGAAAAGAGAATGATATTGGCGGGGCGAAAGAAACTAGAGGAGAGGAGATGGGATCATTCTTTTACGGGGGAGGTTTTGCCATATGGCGAGTTTGCTAGGCTTTTGTTCTGGGTGGCTGTTGGAGTCGGATTGAATATCTTTCAAAATCTTAAAGAACAATTCTGATTTTGATGGCATATTGAGGAAACTTACATCTATTTTCCTTTGAGCTTCTTTGGATCAAAAGCCCTACGAGTAGATAATATCTCAAAAGGCGGCATGGCGGACCTTTCCTTTTACATTCGAGCAAGCTACACAACAGGTATGCTTCTCCATGATCGAGATCTTTGGAAGAACTTTTATGGATCCAACTACGTTAGATGGTCGTCACGTAAATTGTAACCTAACTACGTTGATGTTATGCATCGTTTTGAGGTTTGCCATGCGGTTCTAAAGAGGATTTTACAAGTCGATTACAAAATTCTTTCTTGGTAATATTCAAAGCGTGTTGCATCTTTGAAAGTTATTATATGTGCATCTTATATCCTATACTAAATCTTTGAGAGGTATTGCCAATCGTAAATTTGTTCAAATAGCTAGCTCCTTCATAATCTGAACCGGGATTTTTCACTCAATCCCTTATATTCAAAAACACGAATCGTGCTTTGCAATGCTTACGAGAATGCAAGATTAAGTGGTTTGGGGAAAAAGAGTCATCTTGTTTATTGTCTTGAGGGCATGAGGTAGCCATTGTTTGTGCTAAGCAAGGCCGATTTATTGTTGTCGGATAATCCTCGTTGCTTTATAGCGGAAACATGTGCAATGCATTTCGATTTGGGGGTCCTTTGGATATTTCTTTGCAGTTTTTTAGAGTAGGTTCCCTGTTAGCTTTCTTCATGAGATGTCAAGGCATCTTGATCTCTAGGACTTTGCATCTTTGATATCTAGCCGATATTTAGTGATTTTAAGTGGTCAAATTACGTTGTGACCCAAAAGGTGAGCTAAAGGGGACAGGTATGCCCTTTGTAGATTTTTGTAACAACGAAACTCAAAGACAAATAGTTGAAGAATGGCTGCACACATAGTGGGCCTTCATTTAGCGTTCATTGATTACGAGCCAATGCAGCGACCCAGCGAAATTATCAACTGCGTTTGCTATGTTTGCGGGTTTCTTTGCCTTTGGCTTTGATCTCACGAGTTTCCACTGCTATAGCTTTTCTAGGTTGCATTTGAATTCAAAGGAGATTGAGAGAGGTCTTTGTTAAATGTATTCTATTGTCTTTGTCTATACAATTAATCATTATATAGTGTGTGCAGAGATGACACAAGGAACACAGTTTGTCTCTATTCTAACAATCTGTTGTATTGAAAGTGAGAGTCTCACTATTGAAAAAGAACAAACTGCATACGCAGCGGTAAATCTAATTTGCATATTGTTTTACGAATCATTTTTAAGCCTTCAATTGACCATCTTTGCTTAGTCCTTCTCTACTTCTAGAGTGCTATCCTTATAAGAACCCTCTTCGTGTTTGTTGTTGGGCTAGCAGTGATACAAAAGTTCCATTTTGATATGCTTCATTCTCTCCTTTATGCTCCAATGTCCTTTTTCGACTCAACTCAATTCTCTATTGCATGCTACAATGTAGTTTTTATTCAATGCGGTGATTGATTTTAAAATTTGGTCAGATTTTAAGCAGGGTTGGAAAGCTCATTCTTCAATGCCATGTCTCATGAGAACATAATTTAATGTTGAGATTCCATTAACGTTCTTCTATGCCATGTCTCCAAAGCCTTAAAGAAAAAGAACTTAGTTTTCCATAAATTCAACATGGGATATATATATTAAGAAAATCCATTAAAAGATCATCTTTCATATTTTGCAATGTTACATATTTAATTGGCAAGAGTCACAAACATGTGTCTCATTATTTATTTCTTACACAATTAAAATGTCATTATTTTTAAAAGTAGCTCTAATTAAAAGCATAAAAATACTTTTAGAGGTAGCTATAGATAAAGGGTAAAACACAATAAACAAATTGTGTAAGCGCACACACAATAATGCAATGCCTACAAAAGGTTACGTGGTGGTGTTCACAACACATCCATAGCCACAACACACATCTACATAACACAACACATCCATAACCACAACACACATCCATATTCATATATAAGCAACAATACATCATAGCTACAACAATATATCCACATTCATATACAATCAACAACAGAGAGTGACTTAATGAGATTTTATACACAACATCAACAACTCATAGACATGACCACTTGCAATCTGAGACTCTCAAAATGACCGATGGCCCGGACTTTGTCGTAGGTTTGCAAAATTATTCAATGGCACGGAAGTTATTGTATCACGAATGCAAAGTTCAATGGTCTAGAAGTTATTGTAGGCAAATGCACAAGTTCGGGTTCAGAGCACTTACAAGTTCAAATTATGCCCGACCTTGGCTGAGCACCATTACTAGTTCTACTTAATGCTATTCTTTTCCATCAAGTCTTCATTATTTCAGATTGCAATACACCATCGTTTTTGAGATGAACTTGTAAGCATGGCAAGAACTTCGAACTTGTAAGCATGGAAAGAAGGAAAGAATGGAAGAAAAGGAAGCGAAATGGAAGAATAGCTCACCTTTGCCGGAAATGAGAGCTGAGGCGGAAAGGAAATGAGAGCTGAGGTGCCGGAAATGAGAGTGAGGCGCCAAATGGAAGGGAGGAGCAATTTCGTAAAGGCTGGCAATTCAAATTTGCCATTCTATCTCATTCAATCGTGGGCTTTGCCTTCTTGAGATCACGGGAATTTCAAGCATTGAATTTGGCGGCTGCGTCCCATAAGGGAGGATGCAAAGCGGAAGGGAAGCATGCGGCATAAGATGCGGCGTTCCCTTTGGCACGGAACCCAACACCTTACGAAAATAAAAAAAGAAGATTAATATTTTTGGGAACACTTTCATTGATCTAGTGGTGCATATTATTTGCAAGAGATGGACTCTTTCCCTTGAAAAGAACCTGTTTGCAGGAGATGCAACAAATCTAGGTTTCATAGATTTGTTGTAGGTGTCTTGTGTTATAGTGGGACTTGAATGGAGATAAAGATGGCCCCTAATAATAATTGGCGTTACGAAAGTTTGATTCACACAACACGCAACTTTAAGCGAGAATATTATTTTGCAACTCTAGATGATTTTGTTTAGGCAAATAAAGGCAAAGGCAAAGTAACATGGTATTTAACATGGGCATAAAGAAAGAATGCAAATGTAGCTCGGGGTTTAGCAGCTTGTCCAATAATAAAAGCCAAAGATGATAACACACAACTGTCAACTTTCTTTGTGGAGCTTCACCTTGAAGTCACATGGTGACAAATTTACTCGACTCTTTGAAGGATTCCTAAGAATGTCTCAATGTTATTTGGAAATATAGCGATTAGTACATACCGGACACAATATCGGTAAAATGTTAATTTCCTCTTATTTGTTAGCAAAAACCACATTTGTACAAACACATCGGCATTGATCCCATTATCCCTTCATAATTTAACCTTAATGCCCAAACCTTACCTGAATTGATTTTGGGAAAGCCTCTAAAGTGCAAATGCAAAATGCAAGCAGGTTCAAGTACAAATGCTAATTCTGTAAACTCCTGCGTAATCCTGCACAGCATGGCGAAGAAGTAATTGGAAGATTAGCAAACCATGCAAACCATCAGCGCCGGTTAAGCGAAATGAGAATATAGTTCGTTAGCCATGCAGATACATAAACAAACAGAGTGTATGCCCAGTGTCATGATTGCATTACATTGAGTAGTGACATTGCACAAAAATATTTCCACAAAGATTTTTGCCATGTCTATGCCTCTGCTCCAGAAGTGAAAGCCATGCAGAAATGCCCAGTAGATTATTTCCATGTCTCTTCCATTTACCTAAAAATGTGATCTATAGAAGATCCGCAAAATGTTTACAGTAGCTTAGCGCTTACATACCTCTGCAAGAAGAAATGAGTCGGAGGTTAAAAAAAAAAAATGACATCGCAAGCATGAGAACAAAACAAAATGGCACAAATGGAAGAAATAATAAGCGGAGAAATAAATACCTTGAATCATGCGGAATGAACCATGCCATAAAAATACCATATACGCATGAGTTGTAAGCTCTGTACGCAAAACACATTGCTCAAAAAAAAAGCCGTGGGATTCTTGAGCTTCTAACGTAAATCAAGTTCTTGTGGCGTTACGTGCTTTTGAAGGCTGCTGCCTTTGCTTTCGCATTTAAGCTGTGGAAGAAAGTGGAGGAGAAGTACAAGAAAATCCAGAATCGAATCTGCATATAAAGTCAGGCCAAAAACACAAATAAGCACATCCGAGATTTTGTATGGACAAAAAAGTATTGCTACCGCATTAAACCAGTGATGAAAGCGATTGGAAAGCTGTTTAGCCCCGTGCTGAAGCACGAAAAAAAAAAATGCAGATTCATGGCTAGAGGCGGGGATTGGATTTGGCTTTATATACTTGCAAGTAAGCAAGAAGATGGTAGGCATGACAACAAAAAAAGTGAGAATCTACCTGAGACCAAGACTTGATTTACTGCTAAGCCGACTTCACCTCCACGCATAGCAGATCCCTGAGAAGAAAAAACCTGAAAAGAAAGTTAGGACATGAGAAAAAGCTGGTAAATCTGCCAAGGCATAACGAAATGCCAGATTCATGGCTATGGCAGGGCCGGATTTGAGTTACAAATGACAACAAATAAACAATGAGGATCTACCTGATATTACATTGGCCGATTTTTACTCCTTAGGTAAGCCAAAATGTAGATCGCACAGAGAAAGCATGATAAGCATGGTGTTGGACTGTGCTACCTTGTATAACATGATAAGAATTAACAAAGCAGCATAAAAACGACCCATTCAGGTAGCATCCATGGGTGATATACCAAGGTGGCTGGGGGCATGGGTCTTCTGAATAACTCCAGTAATTCGTCTATTCTTGTAGCCTGCACATGAATAGGATTATTGGACAATCAAGCTCCTACATATAATCCTGTAAGGAAGACAGATAAATATTCTGAGTATGAATTTCTAGAAAGTAGTACCTTGGTGTAAAGCTTAATAGTGACAATGATCCTATATTCTTTCCCTTGACAGTGAAAATAGCTGCATTTAATGGTTTCTTTGTATTCCCCCATAATCTGCATTCCCTGGTCAAATTCTCATCGATCTGCCCAGTGAGCTGAATCTGCATCCACTGGTTTTATTCCAGCAACATAAAAGCTCAACTAAACCCGGCTATCTGGATCTAAAGGAGCTTGTCCAGGCCGGTACTTCAGAGATCTTGCAATGAATTTAAAAGGGAAAACGAAGAGAGATAAGCTGAAACACGGTAGGATTAACTTTAACGGACAGTTTTGCAAGGGCTTCAAAGCTATGAAATTGGCCTTAAATTATAAGGCTCCAAATCGTGAACAGACTGAAAAATCAAAATAAGTAAATAATCGAATGCATTTACATGAAACCAAGCATGTATGCCTTACCTGCGATGGTTGCTCTTGAAGTTTGTTAAAAATGTTATATGCTGTAGTTCGCCTTGGATGAATAGAATAGAAAAGCCTTCAACAGAAGGAACTTAGGGTTTCGCCCAAGGAAATAATAGAAATCCGGTGCGCGTGAGTGGAACATGGATAATCATACTCTGGGCCGAGCGTTACAACATCATCCGAAATTTCTTCAGAAACGGCTCAGGTTTTGCCCAGCTTAGGTTTTGCCCGAAAAAAAATGATGTGGAAAAAAAAAAGCCTTGCATAAAAAAAATTCCGATCCGAAAATCACGCTTTTGGCCGGAAAACGGAGTGTTACCGGCGGCTGGAAAAAAGAGGACACCCACCTCCAAAAACATTTTAAGTAAGTAGATAAATATAACCTTTTCATCTAGATGTCTCTTTGAATACATCTTTAGTTTTTTATTCCAAGATACTTTGATTTACATCAATTTCTTCTGGAGATTTGAACTCCACCAGAGTGTTCTCTGGTCAGCCAGAAAAGTCTATTGTATACAATAGTATACAACAATGTACATTAGAATGTCAATGAAAGGATAGGTTACAAGAATAACCTCTTTGGTTACAATAATACATATAATAGATTACAAGTAAAGATCTATTGATCTGTCAACCTCAGCTTTATTACTAGAGCAACTGTGCTTCACAACATCAATCATCATTCTGCGCGTGTCCAACAGCTCCCCACTAGAAATTGGTACACCCTGCAACAAACATATTAGGCCTCACATTGGATGAGTAATACCTTCAAATTTACGAACTCACCTTGCATTGGGATAGTATGTCCAAGTCTCACATTACTGCAGCCACAACTTTCTTTACAAAGACACATATAGCAGGACCACACGACCAGCAATCAGACTGAGTGGGGGAACTTGTAATTCTCTTGTGGTGCAGCTTTATGGTGCTTGGGAATTTTGTGTTTGCATCCTCAACAAAACTCATGATAGGCTCGGAGCCCTTGTACATTTCTAGGCTGTCAAAATGGTACACACTTGGCTGACATTTAACTGGCTGACCTCCAAGACCTACAATGACATACACTGTCCAGTGCTGCTGATAACATGCTGGCAGAATGGTACATTCTGAAATTGCAAGTTGAGGGTTCAACAGTTTGTCCTTTGAAGCATGCTCGTTCGACAGTAATGTGTAAATGAGCGGATCCATGAAATGGAACCTCTGTTCCATGTCATGCTTGATGCAGAATTGGTGCATACACCTGCCAAAGTCCAAGGTCTGGTAAAACAAGATGCTTTAAAAAACAACAGAAGACTTCAAATCTGAGTTGTTTATATTAAATTACTAACCTCATGAACAAATGGACTATCCTGTCACTGAACCAATTCCCACTTTTCGCAAATATTCTGATTGAACCTTGATCAAGTACAAGAGGCTCCTGCTGTCTTTTAAACACTTCAAGTGGCAAGTGTTCTGGTCGGATGTGCCTCTTAACACTGCAGTCCTCGTGCTGGTGGTGTAAGTTTACATTCAGCAAATGGAAGATCATTGAAAACCTTGAGGAACATTGAAATAGCCAAGAAATGTACAATTGAAGTAAAACTTTGTTTATATTAAAAAGTATAGAGAAGTTATATCATATACACAATAATACTATTTCTAGGCTTTAGTTCTATGTTTTTTCATCATATTAATACAAATTTGACTCTCAATGTCAAACACATTCAGCATTTTGTTGCTTTCGACATAACTTTGCACATTCTCTACCTTCAGCAACCCCTGAAGCCAATGCTTTAGATCATTCATGAGGAAATTACCATCTACTTTGTCAGGGCTCCAGCTGTTTGGACAGATCATGATGGTGTTTGGCTCATTGAGGTACCCTTTGTATCTGCTATCATCAACGAGAAGCACGTTCTCTTTTGTGAAACTTGGATATGCGTCGTAGACCTTTTTGAGGTGCTTCAGAAAAATTGGCTTTCCACTGTTATATAAATTTGTGCTTGTACACTGATCCTGAGTCCATATGAATTGGAATTTGTCCTTGTATTTTATCAATGCTCCCTTAACTATCATTCTCATGTTTTGAGCCTGCAGGCTGGACCAAAGTGCTATATGAAAATTCTGACTGCACCAATCTAAGAACTCGGTCCAGCCTGGTCTACTTACTACAACCTTGGATCTGTTAAGTGTGACCATTGTAACACCCTCTTCTTTGGCAGTGGGTATTTTTTTACTCTTGTCATAGCTTCTACCCAAAAATCCATTGTAGTAAAAAACAAGCAGGATTGGGCTTATCCTTGTAGTCTTCTGCATGGACAGAGTTGGTGCGGGGCTGGAAACTTCTGCTTCAGCATGTCTTGGTGCAGGGCTGGAAACTTCTGCTTCAGCATGTCTTGGAGGTGTCTTTTGCTTGGAATTCTGCTCTTGATTTTTCTCTGAGACATTTCGAGCTGCAAAAATTGAACAGATTCTGTAACTATATGGGTCAAATTAAAAAGAAGACAGGCACAAAAGGTTGGAAGTTACCTTGTGACTTAGATTCACCTATCAATTTGTTCAGATCATAACCTGATGCATCTGCTGATTTGGCAGATTGGTGTGGAGCATGACTTAATGCATCTGCTGATTTGGCAGATTGTTGTCGAGTTGGAGCTTGACTTGATGCACCTACTGATTTGTTGACATCTACTGATTTGTCTGATTCCTATAACCTGATGCATCTTCTGATTTGCCCGAGTTTCTATCTGTGTCTAATGCTTTTGAAGGGGTGTGAGTGTCTTGAACCCCTAGCTGAGTACATTGTACCTCTATATCTACAAAGTAGGGATGAAGAAGTAAGCTACATATCCCAATTGCATCAAACAAGACTTGGTTACCTTTGAGGGTAGAAAATAAGTCCCTTTTTGGTGTGCTATATGGACTCACAAAGTCATTGCCACTAGTAGGAACAGTTAAACCTGAATTAGTAAATGGCACCATGCTCTGCAAACCTGGAATTGAATCACAATTGATTGTAACTATGCTTTGGCATCTCAATATGACAAGGGCGCTCACCTATAAGTGCCTCAGTAGCTTGATGTTGCTTTTGATCCTCCCTACTCACACCTAAGGCTTGTACCCATGCTGTAGAAAATTCATGACAACAATTCTCAATGCAACAGTGATTACAAATCCTGCAAAGTGAACACAAATTTGTCAATGGAAATACAAATATACTAAGCACTTCAGGAATTTTGATATGAAGTACCTCAAGAGGCTGAGCAGACATGGAAGATGGTATTGGTGACTGCATTCAGCAATCAAAGTTGGTAGTGGTTTCCCCATCTCTTTGGAGGATCTTGCCCACGAGAATGGACAGACCACTACCATAATCTTCAGCCTTATCAAGGTCTAAAAGTAGTGGATCCAAGATAAATAAAGGAAGGCGGTCCTTGCAAGGCGAAACCTCTCTAACCTTGGTTCCGGCACTTTCAATGCGGTTGTGTCTCCTTCCCACCGGCAGTGATTAAGCTCCTCGATTTTTATGCGCTCAAAGGTCGGTAATAGTTCCTTGAGCTCGACCTCGTATCTTAGCATATAGCAGAATAAATGCACGCGCGACTTGGTTTATCCTTCATCATTCCTTCCCATTTTTTAAATCTTTAATCATCTTCGATGCGGAACTCAAGGTGTTGAACCTTCATTTGTTTTTGCGGGGTTTTGATCACAAGCTTGCGACCTTGCCTTACCTTTGAATCACCGATCTTGTAGAGTTGATCCATTCTCCGGTGTCTGTTGAATTCAAGCGGAAAGGAATCAAGGTTAGTACTACATGACACAACTGAGGCACCACTTTACACACCACAAATTCCATCATGACAAACTTTGCACCACAAATGGCATCATAGGCACCACATGTGGTGTGTGGTGCCACATGCCCCACCACATATGGCACCTAATGCACCCAAAGCACCACATATGGCGGACATCCATTACTTCGCACCACAAATGGTGTCAAAGACACCACATGTGGTGCAAAATGTGGAACCATAGTGGTGCCACATTAGACACCACATACGGCACCACAATGCACACAAAGCACCACATCCGGCAGGCATCCACCACCCCACATGTGGCACATGGCGTGGTGCAATATTTGCTACGGCCGAGTTGGCACCACATATGGCGGACAATCCACCATTCACTAGTATCACCATATCTAACATCACATATGACACTAAGTATAGAAACATATGGAAGCCAATTCACTATTCAGATAAGGTACCACGTTTGGTACTATATATGACACTACATATGCTATAAACTATATTATTAACATATAATTGGCACCATATGACTGCCACCTGTAACACATTTGGAGCTACATACTACTTTGTGAGGCGAGATTATCCACCACAACTTCGAAACTAGCGGCACAAATTTCCTACACATAACACAACACACCCAAATGAAGAAGAAGTGGTGTATCGATTGTTCAAGCTTGCTAGACCTTTACGGAAAATAACAATTCCAATATTAAATTGCATCATATGGTGGTTCGGAAGAAGAGGGTTGAAAAGTACCTATTTTTTAGTGATTTTCATGATTCTTCTTCTGACTTGAGGAGGCTTGAATTGTGGCCTAGTCATTTCAAGAGAGGAAGCATCATCTGTGGCATTTTGCTCTGCTTGAAATGCTTGCATGCTTCCTCTTACGTTGGGACGGAGAGGCTTCAGACCCTTTTTCTCTTAACTGTTGCCAGAAACTCAACCAGTTTATTTCTTAGCCATAGTCTGTATGGCCATGCCTCCCCAGGCACACGTCCTTTGTGATATTTTCCTGTAAAGGGACATATATTCATTATACCTCTGATGAAACAAAACAATATTTTAAACAACAGAGAATCATGGGCATCCCCGAATCTAGAATGCAACCCACCTGTAATTGGATTTCCCTGATACTTTCGGCCCCCTGTGTGGCGTAATGCTTTTCTTGCCTGTACATTTCCTTGTAGGTGTATCCCGTGGCATTCAAGTACGGTATGATCGAAGCCATTTCGTGATCGATCTTCTTGCCAGAAATCAGAAATGGTCTTGCGGGATTTAGAGAGCGAGATCAGAGTTTTTGGGGGAAAATGAAAACAGGCATCGTGTAATTAAGAAAAGACAAAATTTTGAATAAGTAATCATGTGTATATTTGAAAAAATAAATGCCTCTCCCACTACAAATTCGGTTTATCCCACCACGCTTAGCACCCAAAATTGTGGTGCTAAAATGCACGTTTTTGTTCCACTACAACATGCTTTCACCCCAAAACAAGTTGGCTATAAAATCTTGTTTCTTTCTGTTCCATATTTGTATTTAGTCTCTTATGCACTTTGGATCTTCTAGACATGAGCAACTCCAACATACGTGGCCATGGTGGAGATCCTAGATTATTAAGCAAATTATTGGAGCTTTGATGGAAAAAGAACTATGGAGCACAATCCTAGTTCTTAGTAGGGTAAAAATGTAAATAATTACTAAAAGCATCAAAAGCTCATAAATCACATCATTGAAATGTTCTCTCAACAAGGGGATTGGGTATTGGATGCCTTCTTTGGTTCTGGGACTACCATTGCATGGACTGATGAAGGGTTGAAATTGTAGCTCTTGACATAGACAAGGAGATTGTAGATTTTACAAAGATGAGGTTGGCTACCTTATCTATGCTTTCTAATGAGAATGAAGAGTTCAAAATTCAGTCTCTTTTAAAGAGTTCCTCAACATTTAAGCCTCATTTACTGGTTGGTAGTCTGTAGCTCCTTTGGCAAAGGAGAATGCAGTCCAACCAGAAAAGGAGAAGATAAGATAAGATAAGATAAGATAAGATAAGATGAATTTTAACGTCCACGGGAACTCAACGGGTTATGGGATGGCACATGCAAGGGCAACAGCCCATCTAAAATCTGGGGACTAGGCCCCATCACCAAACACAATAACCAAATATCAAAAGACTACCAAGAAGAAGATAATGCTAATGCTAGTGGTAATTTTGCGCTTCTAAAATTATCTAGACATAGCCAATCCAAGGATTGAAAGGCCACTGGTCTAGAATAATTGCTGCGCCTCCCCTGTACACTGCCCATTTCTTTTACAGGCGAGCTGCCCTCACCTTGCAGAGCTCCTCCTTACGGTTACACAATTGAAGAGGGGAGAGGTCCTGCAGACCGAGAAACTAGTCCCTCGAGATGGTTTCCATCTTTGAAAGAACATGTAAGCGGATAAGAGTGCTTGAAACTGAACCAAGAGATGGCAAGGACGATCAGGTCTTGCCGCTCCCACCCTAGTAGCGGAGACAACTCCACCAACCTTTACATGCATGACATCAGTGAAAAAATGCAAAGCCGCATCCACATCAGAATGGGCATCATCTTCTGCCTCTGCAACCTCTATTGTAGTTGGAGAAAGTTTATGGTAGACCTTTCATATTACATCTTAAAGTATTTATTCTATTTCTAATTACAGGGCAACTTGTGATTTTCTAGTACTTTGACTTTGTTGACACAAAAGTCCTAAGGTGCAAAAAGTGGTAGATTAATTACAGATATTGGTGGTCATGTTACCCAGCTACAGTGCGTTCGACCACAAGGGGCTAGCGTGGTAGATTATCTAGTGAAGGATGCAACTTGATTGGGGCTTTTGGATGATATTCGAGAGAAGGCAAAACCTAAAAACCTAAATCCAATCATGTAGCTTTAAGATTTAATCTTTCTTAAAATGTAACTAAAACAACAACTCTGAACTCTCCATAAGTAGATTGATGTGTAAATGGAAATATCGGAAGTTTATGGAATAGAAATGGAGAATGCTCTTCAATCTATTGAATGGACATGGGATTTAAAAGTAGCAAATGTGTTACACATAATTACGACATCTGAAGTAGAATTTAATATCTTCAGGAGGACTAAGGGCAATCTCCATTTTCAAAATCATCAACCACGGTAGGATGAGAAATATGCATAATCCAAGCATGTCTTTTATCAAAATCATGCAAAACCAGAAGCTAGGAATCAGTTTAAGGAGTTACAAAGAGAAAAGATGTGATCTGGGAAAAGCAATGGCAAGCTAAGCTTATGCATGGACTCAAGCATTCTCCCAAGGATTTCTGGACTAATTTAAAACCTTCAGTATATGCTACAGGGGACTTTAATAGGCATGAGCTACTAGATTTTTCTCATGAAAGCCAAAGGCAGCTCCAATGGATTTAGTGCCTGGAGATGTGCCTGACATATTTGATGTTGCCGATATGAAGTTTGGTGAAGTAATCTTTGCAGAAGATGTCATATGAGAAAGCTCGGGAAGTTGAAGGCTTTGCCATTGAGATGCTTAAATGGGGAGGGAAGACATTGCATGCTAAAATTACTAAGTTTAACTTAGCTCTTAATACTAATTTTCCTAACCAGTGGCGCGGGGGATGCACCTATCATATAGGGGGCATATCATGTGCATGCAAGGGATCGACAAGAAATCCGTTGTATATGGCCTTAGAAAATGCCAAAAACCCTCATTTCGACCACATATACTAGAGCCAGCTAAAAAGAAAAACCCTAGATGTAGTTCAACCCTCATTTATTGATTGGTAGTCTGTAGCTCCTTTGGCAAAGGAGAATGCAGTCCAACCAGAAAAGGAGAAGGAAATTGTAGTTGGAGAAAGTTTATGGTGGACCTTTCATATTACATCTTAAAGTATTTATTCTATTTCTAACTACATGGCAACTTGTGATTTTCTAGTACTTTGACTTTGTTGACTCAAAAGTCCCAAGGTGCAAAAAGTGGTGGGTTAGTTACAGATATTGGTGGTGTTGCTACCCAGCTACAGTGCATTCGACCAGAAAGGGCTAGCATGGTAGATTATCTGGCGGAGGATTCAACTTGATTGGGGCTTGTGGATGATGTTCAAGAGAAGGTAAAACCTATATCCAATCATATAGCTTTAAGATTTAATCTTTCTTAAAATGTAACTAGAATAACAACTCTGAATTCTCCATAAGTAGATTGATGTGTAAATGGAAATATCAGAAAATTATGAAATAGAATTGGAGAGTGCTCTTCAATCTATTGAATGGACATGGGATTTAAAAGTAACAAATGTGTTACACACATTAGAGGTTTGGTGGAGTCTATTAACGCCCTTGTAAGCCATTCCCAAATTTGGATTTTAGTTGGTACCCGAACCTGCAGGTATGGGCAAAAAGCCCCCACGAACCTCAACCGAACCTCAGCCCTGGAGCAACCAAACCTGGTAAACGTCATTATTACTTGTTGTTTTACTCATTACGCCTAAATCCCTCCTCCCCCCCACCTTCCCACCGAACTGAAGCTACGAGGAGTAGCTTCGAGCGGGACGCCTCAAGAATGCCTCAATTGGGCGCCAAAGCTTTGGAGGGCATTTCGAATTTAGTTTTGATGTCCATCCTCGCCCAAATCCGAAGGAATTCTTTAGTTTTCCTTCGTATTTTGGCTAAGAATTGCATCAACTTAGTCGCCGGACTGTGGAGCTCGGAAAGCGATCACGAGACTCTGAATTCGATCTATGGCAGAGGTAACTGTTCTATTAATTTCGGCCAATGACAATGAGTAATTCTTTTTTGAATACAGAAACTGAAAGGCCAATTCCAATGGCGATGGCGATGGCGACATGCGATGGCGATGGCGATGGCGATGGATGGAGAGAAAGCGATACACAGGCCAATATTATATGATTTGTATATCATTCAGTATCTTCGTTATTAAAATTAGGCTATGGGAACTAGTCGATGGAAAGCGGGAACTCATACAGTGCCCCGATTTCTATCAAAAATATGTTAGAAATTGTAGGAACAGTATAAGTTCTGGTAAACCGGGAGTTTGAGTATCCGAGTCGTAGTATTTATAGTAGGAGGGGAGGATAAAATAAAATAGAAATAGGTGCGTCATGATCCACAACACCACAGGTAACAGAGCTATGGTCGAGGAAGGACGGGGGGAAACGGAACCAGAGGCATATCCGATAACGAACATACAACGGTCATGAGAAATTCAAAAATCCGAATCCATGTATTATGACGGGTATTGTAGGGCGGGTACGGCTAGGGAAACAGGTGGATATACGTGGACAACAGATTGGACATACCGATATTACGTGGCCACTTAGATTGGATGAGTAGACACGTAGGACAGTATGGGGGGCGCCACATATGGAGAAGATCGCAAATATGCGGGTAACCAAGAACAGGCCATAGGGTGGAAATTCGGGAAACCCAATAGGGAGCAATTTAGGGTAGACGGACATAACAGGACAATGATGCAGGAACATAAAGGGGAGGGCAAGTACACGATGTTAAGAGATTACAGCACAGAAATAGGAATATATTTAGGAAATATAACGATAATAATAGTAATAAGATTGAATAATAAAAAGAATTAAGGAAAGATAAGACAAGTATTAAAGACAGGCGGGAGGGTAGTACGGGAATACGTGAGAACGTGAGACATTCCAGAGAATATTCTGGGGGCGCATAATTACGAAATTAATTGGGCAGAAGGACGGTCCGGCCGAAGACTCCCCCAAGAAGAAGATATGGAATTCGCCAAAGAACCCTAACTACACATTCGCACAAAAAGGCATCGAAAACTCTGGCCCGAAATGGAGAAGGAAGTTCCGGAGGACCCCAGAGATGCTTAGTTGTGAGAATTAGAGAATACACAAAGGTGCGGAGTCGGAAGCTCGTGGACAAGGGTAAGAGGGTAATGGAACAGATGGTTCCACTCCCCGCAAGCCAAGGTCGGAGGTCCCTGAATACAAGACTATGGAATCCTGAACTCAAGAGTTCAATCCATGGTGTATATGCGAGGATAATCACCGCGGTCCGAAAAAGGGTTAGAGTCATGTATAAGTTATGGCGGGTGCATCGCCTATTCCGCGGATCGGGTGCATCATATGTAGGCCATGAAAGATATGGGATACAATCTGAATTTGTTGGAAATAATGGGGGTTTTGGCGGACAAAAATGATGAAACAAGGCAACAGGATAGGCTGAGGGTTCTCCGATGCTTCAACCGGCTACAGATGGATGGGGAGGTACAGAAATCAACAAGTTATCAGCACGATCTGATTGTCACTGATTTTGGGAAGGTATGCATCAATTGCGCTGAAAAAAATCCACCAGTATACCTCTGTAGGGCTCTCATGGCCAGGAATGTTGAAAAGAGGAATAGGGGAGAAACATCAGCAACAATGAAGAAGAAATGACCCATGCGAATGAAAAAGGACAGGAAGCGGACGCTTGATTCTGAGGGGATAGTTAAGCCACGGTGCTTTTCTTCCTCCTAAATTTTTCCTTAAATTTTTCCTTTTTTCCTTCTAAGTTATATCTCTAACAGAATTCCTAAGCGGCCGTGGGATCAGTTTTTAGTTCCTAGTCGTAATTTTAGCTCAAAAATGGCAGAAAAGTGTTAGAAAGAGATGAACAGATACAGGGTGCATGACGGGTTATCCGTGGGTTATCCGTAGGAAGGTAGCAGATCTAGAAATAGGGAAAAGTCACGGTACAGAGGTGATCATATGAATGCCTCCAATTTTGTAAAGATTTTGTAAAGAGGATTTTGCAATAATGTAAAGCAAAGTTTTGTTAAAATTAGGTAGAAGCAACCTTGTCATAAGAACTGATTAGGGAGGAAATACAAGTAATAGGCGGTAGTAGAATAAAACTAAAGGGATTGATATAATAATTGGAACAGAAATAGACGACAGACATCTAGGATGGATATGGGGTGGCGCATAGTTCTAAAAGGGCAAAGGGAAGAAATGAAACAAAATAAAATAATAACGTGCAGTAAGAGAGCAGTCATAATAAAAGGCAAATTGGTCAGTCTAAAATGACCGTAATCATTGAATTGATCACGGTGACATAGACGAATACAAATACGGGCTACAAATACAAATACAGCGAAAGACTAGCAAATACAGGTAAAGGCATGGGCAAGTATTACTTTAATATGGGGTAGAAAATATATGTGCCACGTATGAGTGCAGGTACAACGGACATGGAAAAGTAAAGAAGGCGAGCGAACAAGCGACCAAGCAAACAAAGGGAAATAGGAGTAGATGGCGCAAATAGGGGAAGGCAAAGTTATGGGACTGTGAGACGGACGTCTCGCCATACATCGGGGAGTGTGGGAAATAGCCCGCCCGACCGGTGCCTACCACTACAGCAATGACGCCAACCTCTCCGATCCCACAAAATGAAAATGAAAAGTGGAAAAATGGAGGCTGCCAAGTGCGGGATAGTGGGGAGACATCTCCTAAGACACCAAGACAGTGAGGATCTGATCCTCCGATTGGTGCACCAAAGTTACACACCCACTATTCAAATAACACAACATAAAGATGATATTACATATATTTGGAGGTCACAAAAACTCAGGGAAATAAATTCGAATTGGCAGCAATAATGACAAGAACATATAGAAGGTGGCAGAAATAAAGCAGCCGTTAATCATAACAAAGATGGGGAAAAGTTTGAAATTTGAAATTCAAATCACTAAAGGGGTGAATGGAAACGGGTGAATAAATTAAGAAGAATATATCAAACAAAAGGAAGAAGGGCAAATATACGGAGAACGCTTGAAGAGAGTAAGCGGGGGAAGAAGGGGCGCGGGTTGTATAACCCAAAGAAGGAGAGGGAGGAAATGGCTAATCAAGCAGGACCGATAGGGACAAGAAAGCAGGAACTCCAACAGGATCTGCAGGACTTCCTGGCACAGATAGAAGTAAGATTGGAGACCAGGGTGCCGAGGATGGAGGCGCTGAACACATTGGCGGGGGGTCTGCAGTAACAAAGAGGCGATAGGAAAGGTGGAGGATCTGCGGTGGTGGAGGAATCAGGAGTGGAAATTCGAAAGAAGATGGACGAGGTGGAGAAAGAAAAAGCGGAAATCATACAAAGGTTGGTGACACTAGAGAAGAAGCAAATAGATTTAGATGCGTAGCAGAGCTTTGATAGGATAAAACCCCACATTCTAGAATTCAAGGAGCAGGAGAGGATAAAGCATGACGTTAGATTGATAGGAGTTGCCGAAAGGCCTAACGAGGACACGTTTCGTGTCACTGCAGAAATAATGGAGAATGTCTTCCAAGAGCACAGGAATGTGATGGTGAAAGCAGTGCGGGCGGGGGCATGGAGAGGAAGGGCGAGGCACATAAATATAACCCTGAAGGACATGGCAGCCAAGGAGAGAATTATCCGCGCGGGATTCAAACTCAGGAACGGACTCAAGGTACAAGAGGCTCTAACAGCTATGCAGAGACAGGGTCTGCACAAGGAACTGGCAAAGGTCAGAGAATTGAGTCGGGCGGGAATACAAGCAGGGGTAAAGAATGGGAAACTGTATCTCAAAAGGGGGCGAGAAAACGCCCCACAGGAACAGACAACGCAAGGAAACGGGACGGACCCACAAGACCTGAAGAAGGACGGGAATCTCATATTGGATCTAGCGGGGGGACAGGTGCAACAGATACAGATAAAGGAAACAGTACCATCGGGATCAGTGGATCGGGAAACTGCCCCCAAGATTCTCACACAGACACAACTAGGTTGGGGAAGCGGAAAAGAGGCAGGAAAAGACCTAGACCGAAACATAACACCGACAAGGGAAACAGGGGGGGATCAGGGGGCGAGGACGAGGAGACAGGTGAGGAAAGGACACGAAATAGACCACCAGGGGTCCAGGGGGGCGCAGAAAGGACGGAAGAAATAGCGGTCTGGTACTGGAACTGCACGGGATACCCTTGGGATGACGGAGAACGCCTACACGCAGCAAGGGATCGAGACATCATATGTCTGGTAGAGACATGGGAGCACAGAGCTAAGAGGCTACCAGACGAACCAGGATACACACTGTTCACATGTTGGAGAGAAAAGAATTACAAAGCAGGTAGGGGAAGTGCAGGTCTAGCCTGCTACATTAGGAATAGGAGTGTCAGGAAAGCATGTATTCTAGAAACAGACATTAATAAAAGATATATGCTTATGGATATTGTAATGCTTGATTATAAGAAACTATATTTACTAATAGTGTATTACCCACCGCAATGTGACAAGTTGGAATTAATAAGCATGGGGGAAGTGGTCATGAGGCACAGGGATAAGGGACCGCTGATAATAATAGGAGATATCAATGCAAGAACAGGGCAAGAACAGGCAAAGAAAGTAGGGATAGACAATGAGGATGGACAATGGAAACAGACCGGAAGGGGGGACGAATGGCAGAGGAATACGGTAGACAAAGTAGAGGTAACAGCCAGGGTAATAAAGAGTGGCTAAAATTCGCCAAATGGCGATTTTTTAGACCTTTAGTCAAATTTCATGGCTAAAATTTATAAAGGCAATTCTTTTAGAAAAAGAATAATTTAGCCACTCCAAAAGGGGGTAAATTCTGAACGCTTAGAGTTTAGCCGGGATTGTTTCCTGCATGGTGTACTAAATCGCCTTTTCTAAAGTTGATTAGGGGAACCCAAGTCAATTCAAATAGCCATGTCAATTCTATTCAGGGACCTCTTTCATTTAGGAATTGCCATTAGCTACCTCAATCATATTTTGAATTTGTATCTATAAGTTGTTTAGTTGTTTTGTATTTGGAAAGAGCATTGCACTACATGGTTTGCCCGTTGGGGTCATTACAACCCGAAACCAATGCACCGATGCTTGCCGGTTCGATCCCGAGCTTTTGCAACAATATTCCAATGGTTGTTTTTCTCAAAAGATATGGGACGCAGCTGATTTGGCCCAAGTGAAAACCGGTCATTACCATGCACACATAAATCCCACCTTGGCACGGGGCCCCAAGCTTATTTGCTTGCTTCATTGTCGAGGAACAAGCTTGTAGCTATTGCATCAATTCGCACGGGTCCCACAAAGCTACGGATTGAGACAGTGTAGATGGGGAGCCTTAATTGCCGCCAGAAGCGAGACTATGTGCCTTGCGATTCCATGTTGTTATTGAAGATGAAAGCCATACTCTTCCTCGAAGTTGCCACGCTTTTGAGATAGTCCGGAATCATTTTTGACATTAGCATTCCATTCCACGCTTCCACAACTTCTCAGAGCACCATCTGTGCATGACTTGGCATTATACATACTTGAGGTTCTAGATAAACGTCAGCAATTACTGAGCCCTCAGTAGTCATTATCTCCGCTTGTCTAGTATCATCATTACTGCAAAGGTTTTTCCCTTGAAAACCTTTCGAGGCAGGGGTTTTTTAATCCTAGTAGTAATGATTGTACAAGCCCATCGTATGGGTCCCATGACCTATTGGTCTCCGTGGACGTTAAAAAAACTATTCTATTCTATTCTATTCTATGAAGAATGTTATATGATGCGCATTTTAAGCTTTAAATAGTAGTGATCTCTTCTTACAATTGTTGACCCTAAAGGGCTTCATCACTAAATTCACCATTTGGACGCATTTGACCCCAACTTAAACATGCATGTTCCTCAAACGATATTGTTTGTTCCTTATAAATTGTACTTTGAACAACTTTTATTATCATTTTGTAAAAGAAGCATATCGAATCAATGTCATTCATGTACTAATCAGTGCTCAAAGTTTGAAGTTAAATAGTTGCACTGTAGCTGGGGACAAGAAAAATTCGCCAACATCAGAATTTCATGTCATATAAATTTTACATTTTAGCCAAGTGGGAAGATAACTAAAGGGCTTTATTTTATCAAATTTCGCCAAGAAAAAAATCTAAGAACTTTTGTTTTTCATAGGTTTAGCCAACCTTAATTTGAATAGAAAAACATTTAGGGCCGTTAAAATTTACCCTGGTAACAGCAAGAGGGGAAACCTTGATAGAGGTATGTACAGCCACAGACCTGATTATATGCAATGGACTAAGAAGGTGGCAAGCCTCAGGACAGTTCACAAGTGCAAAACGCGCACGGAAACAGTATAGTTGACTATGTGATAGCAAACGAGGAAGCAATGGCAGAAATTGGGAACATGGAGCTAGGAGAATGGCCGATAGGGGGAAGGGATAGCCACAGACTCATCACACTCAAAATAAGAGCAATAAGTGGAAAGGCAGAAGAAAGGCAAAGAGAAGTTAAACAGAAGAAACTTGTAGTCAAATTCAGAGAAAGCAGAGTGGGAATATTCATAAACACGGTGGTAAAGAGAATTAGAGACAAAGAGTGGGGAACAGGACTGAAGGACAGAGGGAACGATATGAATGACCTCTTGGAAGAGGCAGCAAGGACAGCATTCGGAAGGAAAGAAAGAGGGAAAAGGGCTATGGCGTTTCGGAGATCAGTATGGTTCGACGAGGCATGCGTAGAACAGAGAAAGAAAGCCAAACAAGCAAGAGGAACTGAGGCATACAAAGACGAGCGGAGCAAATATGTCAAAATACTAAAAAGGAAGAGAGCTCGAGACCTGAAAGCCCATCAATGGGGACTGGCTGAGGATTTGGAAAAACGGCCTAAGCAATTTTGGAACAATATGAAAAAAGGCTCAAGGACAAGGGCAGGGGCATCAACAGGAGAAGAAGGGGGAGAAACGGAACCAGAAATAGATTGGACAAAATATCTGGAACGCCTATACAAAACAGGGGCGGCACCAATCTGGGCTCCAGAAGGCCGCCACAAGCCCTCTTTCTCCACAGAGGAGGTTACATGGGCACTAAGCAGGATGGCAAATAACAAAGCACCGGACTTATATGGGCTAACAGCGGAGATGCTAAAAAGTGTACAAACACAGATAGTAGGAATAATTACAGAAATATTCAATGAGGTAATACACTCAGGCCTCCCAGAAAGATGGCAGTTCAACAAGATAATCCCGCTTCATAAGGGGGGAAGCAGAGAGGAGCCAAGTAACTATAGAACCATCATGGTTAGCTCGATATTTGCGAAATGGTTTGGGAAAACACTAGACCAAAAGCGAAGAGTTTGGGCGGAAAGCGAGGGAAACTTCGAGCACAAGGCGGTAGGCTTCCGGCCGAATACTGACTCACGGACCACCTAGTGACCTTAAGAATAATGATAGAACAGGCAAAAGGAGAACAACAAGAAAATCATATCTTTGCTTTGTGGACTTTAGGAAAGCCTTCGACCACGATTTGAGAGATAAGCTCATTCCGAGGACCGATAGGATTAAGAGCACCGGATGGGTTGGTGGGAGCAATCGCCAAGACTATACGAGAAGGTATATGCTAAAATGGGAGGGGAAGGGGAAGCAATAGATTGCGACCACGGGGAGTAAAGCAAAGGGTGCCCATTATCACCCACGCTTTTGGGATATACATAGATGCCCTACAGGGAATTCTTCGAGGAGAAAGAAGGAGATAAGGAAGCACCAATGCTAGGGAGAACGAAGGTCCCAATAATGCTATCTGCATGAGGCGACCTAGGTATGATGATGGCGACCAAAGTCAAAGGAATGCATAGAATGTTAGAAATTCTAGAAGAGTTCTGTTTGGAGACAGGTTTAACAGTCAATCTGGACAAAACAAAAATAGTGACCTTCGGTACAAAGACGAAGCACAAACCCTTCAAATACAAGGGACAAGATCTAGAGGAAACCCGCGGGTGGCTGTGTACTTGGGCTATGACACACACATGGGGAAGTGGTCAAAAGGCGCAAAAATGATTTGAGGCGGCGATGGGCAACTATTATACCATGATGAATTATCGCGACCAATGTGCGGGATCACCAAACGGAAAAAAAAACATACATTTTAACACATTAGTCGCGATCGACGGTATGCACGGATGTGAAACGTGGGGGCCGGGCCTAACAGAGAAAAAATGGGAGAAACAGGAAGGGATACTGAGACAGTGGCAGGGACAGGAATTCCAGGTGAAAGCAGGTACATCATTAGCAACAATCATATATGAAACAGGAGAAAAACCAATGGAGGTGAGAGCATGGGAAAGAACAATAAGGTACCTAATAAAGGATAGGTTATGGGAAAGAGGATAAGTTATCATCACTAGCAATGGAGGAATCAGCAAAGCAACACATAGTAAAAGGCAAGGGATGGTTTAACGATGTGGCGAGGTGGGCGGCAAACATGGGGTTGCAATTAAATCATATCATACAAGCAAATGGATGGGAAGAAGAATGGCCGGATTGGGGCAATGAGAAGTTTCGGCACAAAGATACTGAGTCCAAAAGTGGAATGGCTATTGGGAGTCTTCAATCCACGGGGCCGGATAGGACACATTACATACAAAAGCAACCTGCTATGTAGAAACAATGAGAGGAACGCTTAGCTAGATTCGGAGAATGGGAAGCCACGATCTCGAGAATCGAGAAAGATAGGTGGAGAAATATAGGCGAAAGGTAGAGAGAATATGCCGACTATGTGATCTGAGGCAAAAATAGAGGGCCGAGAGGCATATGGTCAAAGAATGTCCGGTCTACACGGACATAAGGTCCAAATTTAACAAGGTCGGTGGGACCTCCCACCCCAAAGACCGATGGACAAAGAAGAGACGCGGCTTTACGATGTAGCGAAAGCTATAAAAGAGATGATAATTAGACAGGGGGTGCACAAAGAGAAGGGTCTGATAATCTGAGAAGCACGGCTGAGGCGAATCAGAAAGGCCCACAAAGGACAGCTCAAAGCTGTTGATAACGATGCATTGTGTATGGCCAAAAGAAGCCAACTAAAAAGCACGATGTGGGTAATAAAAAGAACAAGTGAAGCCCGCTAGAAGGCTATATAATCATGTGCGTCTGTTTGTTGGCAGCACCCTAATTTTTGGGAGCTCGCAGGATGCTACACAAGTCCGGGGGCCTCACGGCCTGAGGGACGTTAATGTATATTCTATTCTATTCTATTCTATCATGTGCATGCAAGGGATCGACAAGAAATCCGTTGTATATGGCCTTAGAAAATGCCAAAAACCCTCATTTCGACCACATATACTAGAGCCAGCTAAAAAGAAAAACCCTAGATGTAGTTCAACCCTCATTTATTGATTGGTAGTCTGTAGCTCCTTTGGCAAAGGAGAATGCAGTCCAACCAGAAAAGGAGAAGGAAATTGTAGTTGGAGAAAGTTTATGGTGGACCTTTCATATTACATCTTAAAGTATTTATTCTAAACGAGGTGCACCCTGGACTACCACAGTCGTCGGATCTGTCAATCCTACGGCCCAGACTGTATGTTGGAGCCTCTGGACACCTCTCGTTTCGATTATGCTCAATTATGATTGGGGACGCCTATGATTTTAAGATGTCGAATACGAGTTTGCCTAAGGTTTTGATGGTATATCGAGCCTCTATACGTTTTCGCTTAAGCTTTTAGAATATGAAATACGAGGATTCGAACCTTTACCAAAATAACTCAATATCCTAATAAGACTACTTTAACCAATCTAACCAGTCAGCTAATGTGATTATTTTTTATCTTAAATCTCTGTTTTTTTTTTATGATAACCCATTGAATTGTTTTAAGGATATGGTCTATGGTTTCAAGAATTATATCTATATCAAATCCCCCTGGAACCCCCTGTTATTTTGCTACATATTCTATTTCTAACTACATGGCAACTTGTGATTTTCTAGTACTTTGACTTTGTTGACTCAAAAGTCCCAAGGTGCAAAAAGTGGTGGGTTAGTTACAGATATTGGTGGTGTTGCTACCCAGCTACAGTGCATTCGACCAGAAAGGGCTAGCATGGTAGATTATCTGGCGGAGGATTCAACTTGATTGGGGCTTGTGGATGATGTTCAAGAGAAGGTAAAACCTATATCCAATCATATAGCTTTAAGATTTAATCTTTCTTAAAATGTAACTAGAATAACAACTCTGAATTCTCCATAAGTAGATTGATGTGTAAATGGAAATATCAGAAAATTATGAAATAGAATTGGAGAGTGCTCTTCAATCTATTGAATGGACATGGGATTTAAAAGTAACAAATGTGTTACACACATTAGAGGTTTGGTGGAGTCTATTAACGCCCTTGTAAGCCATTCCCAAATTTGGATTTTAGTTGGTACAGAACTGCGGTATGGGCAAAAGCCCCCACCTAACCTCAACCAGAACCTCACCGAGCAACCAAACACTGGTAAACGTCATTATTACTTGTTGTTTTACTCATTACGCCCTAAATCCCTCCTCCCCCCACCTTCCCACCGAACTGAAGCTACGAGGGTAGCTTCGCCGGGACGCCTCAAGAATGCCTCAATTGGAGCCAAAGCTTTGGAGGGCATTTCGAATTTAGTTTTGATGTCCATCCTGCCCCAAATCGAAGGAATTCTTTAGTTTTCCTTCGGATTTTGGCTAAGAATTGCATCAACTTAGTCGCCGGACTGTGGAGCTCGGAAAGCGATCACGAGACTCGAATTCGATCTATGGCGAGGTAAGCTGTTCTATTAATTTCTGGCCAATGACAATGAGTAATTCTTTTGAATCTGTAAACCGAAAGGCCAATTAGGGTGGAGGTGCCCAAGAACTGCTTGCCCTACAAAAATCAATATAATCGGAAGGAACAGTCGATGAGAATGTTCTTCGAAGCTTACGGTGCAATGAATATTGATCTGCGGGCGTGGAGAACCGTATCCCATCGATCCGATCACCGTAAGACGCCCACGAATTTCATTCTCCATCGGGGCTTATTCATTTTGCCTATAAGGGTAATCAAGGTGTGACGCTCCCTGCTAAACTTACGGCGCCCGGCCGTACACTCGGCAGGAAATCCCCCATCCGGCTCAGCAACCGCATGGGCCCTTCGTCTACCCCCGCACTCGAGGTGACTCTTAGTGCGGGGGGAAAAGGTGTCTTTGGCGCCCTTCCCCTATGGGCTCCTATAACGGGGAGGCGATAACACGCCGAGAACTAGCATCAATATATACAAATACTACCTCGAAGGGTAGCGCATCACTCATAAACCAAGGCAAAGATGATAATCACGAACCATAAAACATGAGAGCTCCTACCCCGGCTCAGGCTCGTAAGGAGGATGACTGACCGGCTAGGCCTCAAGATAGAGCAGACCGAGTCATGGCAATGGCGGGGCTGGCATAGAACAATGGCTAGGGTTGACCACTCCATCCGCCCCTCCCGTGCATACTTTGCAGATGGGCTAAATCGGGCTACGGCATGACTCTAGCCTTGGGATACGCAATCCCATGGCATCACCCATCCGGGACTACCCGTGTTGCATCTCTCTCGTCCGATGAGGCAGAAGGGTTGCATCTCCCCTTCCCAGGGTCTAGAGGTTCCAGGTGGGCGGCTAGAGAATCGTGGCGACACGATTCGTGCAGACTTAACCCCCAAAACGAGAGCCAAGCCAACACTTGCAGCTCTCGAGGCGACACGATTGCCCCAGAGAGGTGTCGGACCCATGCTCGCCCACGAAGTGACCAGACCATAAGCCTAGCCACTATGGGATCCCCGAAGCCCCCACTCGGCAGGGGGATCCTCCCTCCACTTTCCCTCTAGCCCGTTATATGGTGCTGAGTCATATCATAGCCTCAATAGCCCTGGTGGGCTCCTATGCAAAAGCCGCAACTAATAGGAACTAAGGGATCTACTCTAGGAGCATACTACATATGGCTCTAGGTCTCTACCCCCTTCCCAATACAAGAGGAGCAAACATGATCAACCATCATCACATAATCATCACATCATGAGAATAATCATAAGAAGAACATCTTAACCTAATCATACAAATCTAACTAATAGTTAGGGTTCCTTGATTAGGGTTCAAGATGTTGAATATGGGTTCTAGGATGGCTCTACTCTAGATACAAAATACTAGCATATCCGGAATGCTAATTTCCGGATGAGCTATCACAACCACTATCCTACATACACGCTCCCCTGAAGCTCTCCCTCCGGATCAGGTGTGCCTCCATGGTCTCCCAGCTCACGAGATGCCGCTCCTACTCCAAGAAGCGAAGTCTACCTGCTGGGCTCTTTGCACCGGTCTATGCCCTGAGAAAGCGATGTTGAAACGGGGTTTCTAACAAGTAGGTGAGTCTCCGGGTGCTAGGGCTGGAAAGAGGTCTAGGGTTAGGGTTTATGCCTATATGAGTTAGGTCCACCTAGGATGCCATGTGGCTGTCGGGGTGAGTCCTCAGATGGCGGTGCCCCAATAGGTTAAGGCCACGTGGATAATGGCTTAACCTATGGTTGGCTAAGTTATGAGAATAACTTAGCCATGCCCCTAGTGCCACAATCTATGGTATACAAGGCTATGAAGATAGACTTGTATGGTGGCGGATCGAGGGAATATCACGTATTTATGGCGTATATTCCCCCTGGACCGTCACATTCTCCCCTTAGGACAATCTTTGTCCTCGGCATTTGCTTAAGGTGACGAATCTACCTTATGCCCGCACAAGCAACAACATGTCATAACCTTTAGTTTATTATAGTAATCAACTTTTATTAGTTCAAGTCAAAATTTTTAGGCTATATTTGTACTTATACAAAATTATATAGCCTTAACAGATTATTTCTTACGATAATTCAAAACATTATTGTAAGAGTTATTAGGGTTCATAATCTAAATTATGGCTCCCCCTATCTTCTCGTGAAGTCCACCTTCTACTTGCCTGCAAAAGGAGCACATTACGTTAGTTTAGTTAATAATTTGTGGTTTTAGGGGACCACCTCCCTTACCTCCTTGAGCCGAACCACGACTCAAGGTTGTCCTACTACCTTGCCCAAGATCATGGCCCTTTCAGATTTGAGCTTAAGGATCATTTAAGATGCTCCCATCATCGCCCATGATCGAGTGCTACCTTGTACTCGGTTAGCCGGTGCCGAGTACCCCTAGTGCATCATGCCCCACGGGTTTGAAGCTAGGGAACGTCTCACGATCCCATCATCAAGATGATCACTTTAACCTTCACCATGACCCTCCTACGGCCGGTGTGCGTACCCGCATCGTGGCATAGAGATCATCCCGTCGATGTCCCATCATCGCCCACCATGCCTCATTCCTCACTCACATGACCCTAATGGTCATGCGCACCTCTTGGTGCGTGTGGCCTAGAGAATGCCCTAAAGGCGTATCCCATCATAAGCCCACACGATCCAAGGTTACGGCACATGCACCCTAGTAACTAGAATGCATGCGCCCGGGCTTAAAACTAACTAACAACATACTAGCTAACCACTTGGCAAGTCGGGTCGACCAAGTGGGAGCGACTTCGCCCATCAAACTCCTTCATAAACTCTGGGTATTGCTTCTCCAAGTCTTGCTTCAATATGTAGCAAAATAACAGGGGGTTCCAGGGGGATTTGATATAGATATAATTCTTGAAACCATAGACCATATCCTTAAAACAATTCAATGGGTTATCATAAAAAAAAACAGAGATTTAAGATAAAAAATAATCACATTAGTCGAATTTGGTTAGATTGGTTAAAAGTAGTCTTATTAGGATATTGAGTTATTTTGGTAAAGGTTGAATCCTCGTATTTCATATTCTAAAAGCTTAAAGTTTAAAACATTATAGAGGCTCGATATACCATCAAAACCTTAGGCAAACTTCCTTATTCGACATCTTAAAATCATAGGCGTCCCCAATCATAATTGAGCATAATCGAAACGAGAGGTGTCCAGAGGCTCCAACATACAGTCTGGGCCGTAGGATTGACAGATCCGACGACTGTGGTAGTCCAGGGTGCACCTCGTTTAGAATATGTAGCAAAATAACAGGGGGTTCCAGGGGGATTTGATATAGATATAATTCTTGAAACCATAGACCATATCCTTAAAACAATTCAATGGGTTATCATAAAAAAAAAACAGAGATTTAAGATAAAAAATAATCACATTAGCTGACTGGTTAGATTGGTTAAAGTAGTCTTATTAGGATATTGAGTTATTTTGGTAAAGGTTCGAATCCTCGTATTTCATATTCTAAAAGCTTAAGCGAAAACGTATAGAGGCTCGATATACCATCAAAACCTTACGTATAGAGGCTCGATATACCATCAAAACCTTAGGCAAACTCGTATTCGACATCTTAAAATCATAGGCGTCCCCAATCATAATTGAGCATAATCGAAACGAGAGGTGTCCAGAGGCTCCAACATACTGACCGGGCCGTAGGATTGTGATCCGACGACCGTGGTAGTCCGGGGTGCACCTCGTTTAGAATATGTAGCAAAATACTTGAGGGGGTTCGGGGGATTTGATATAGATATAATTCTTGAAACCATAGACCATATCCTTAAAACAATTCAATGGGTTATCATAAAAAAAAAAAAAGAGATTTAAGATAAAAAAATAATCACATTAGTGATTTGGTTAGATTGGTTAAAGTAGTCTTATTAGGATATTGAGTTATTTTGGTAAAGGTTGAATCCTCGTATTTCATATTCTAAAAGCTTAAGTTTTAAAGCGTATAGAGGCTCGATATACCATCAAAACCTTACATTATAGAGGCTCGATATACCATCAAAACCTTAGGCAAACTCAGATTCGACATCTTAAAATCATAGGCGCCCCCAATCATAATTGAGCATAATCGAAACGAGAGGTGTCCGAGGCTCCAACATCTGATGCGGGCCGTAGGATTGACAGATCAAACATTTGTGGTAGTCCGAGGGTGCACCTCGTTTAGAATATGTAGCAAAATAACGAGGGGTTCGGGGGATTTGATATAGATATAATTCTTGAAACCATAGACCATATCCTTAAAACAATTCAATGGGTTATCATAAAAAAAAGAGATTTAAGATAAAAAATAATCACATTAGTTTGTTGGTTAGATTGGTTAAAGTAGTCTTATTAGGATATTGAGTTATTTTGGTAAAGGTTCGAATCCTCGTATTTCATATTCTAAAAGCTTAAGCGAAAACGTATAGAGGCTCGATATACCATCAAAACCTTACGTATAGAGGCTCGATATACCATCAAAACCTTAGGCAAACTCGTATTCGACATCTTAAAATCATAGGCGTCCCCAATCATAATTGAGCATAATCGAAACGAGAGGTGTCCAGAGGCTCCAACATACTGTACCGGGCCGTAGGATTGTGAGATCCAAACGACATGTGGTAGTCCAGGGTGCACCTCGTTTAGAATATGTAGCAAAATAACAGGGGGTTCCAGGGGGATTTGATATAGATATAATTCTTGAAACCATAGACCATATCCTTAAAACAATTCAATGGGTTATCATAAAAAAAAAACAGAGATTTAAGATAAAAAATAATCACATTAGCTGACTGGTTAGATTGGTTAAAGTAGTCTTATTAGGATATTGAGTTATTTTGGTAAAGGTTCGAATCCTCGTATTTCATATTCTAAAAAAGCTTAAAAACGCATTATAGAGGCTCGATATACCATCAAAACCTTACATTATAGAGGCTCGATATACCATCAAAACCTTAGGCAAACTCAGTATTCGACATCTTAAAATCATAAGTCCCCAATCATAATTGAGCATAATCGAAGCGAGAGAGGTGTCCGGAGAGGCTCCAACATGATGCGGGCCGTAGGATTGAAGATCCGACGAGCGGTGGTAGTCGGGGTGCACCTCGTTTAGAATATGTAGCAAAATAACGAGGGGTTCGAGGGGGATTTGATATAGATATAATTCTTGAAACCATAGACCATATCCTTAAAACAATTCAATGGGTTATCATAAAAAAAACAGAGATTTAAGATAAAAAATAATCATTATTATTTGGTTAGATTGGTTAAAGTAGTCTTATTAGGATATTGAGTTATTTTGGTAAAGGTTGAATCCTCATTATTTCATATTCTAAAAGCTTAAAAAGCATTATAGAGGCTCGATATACCATCAAAACCTTAGGCAAACTTCATTCGACATCTTAAAATCATAGGCGTCCCCAATCATAATTGAGCATAATCGAAGCGAGAGGTGTCGGAGGCTCCAACATCTGATGCGGGATTAGGATTGATGAATCCGAGCGGCCCGTGGTAGTCGGGGTGCACCTCGTTTAGAATATGTAGCAAAATAACGAGGGGTTCGAGGGGATTTGATATAGATATAATTCTTGAAACCATAGACCATATCCTTAAAACAATTCAATGGGTTATCATAAAAAAAAACAGAGATTTAAGATAAAAAAATAATCACATTAGTCGATTTGGTTAGATTGGTTAAAGTAGTCTTATTAGGATATTGAGTTATTTTGGTAAAAGGTTGAATCCTCGTATTTCATATTCTAAAAGCTTAAGCGGTTTAAAATTATAGAGGCTCGATATACCATCAAAACCTTAGGCAAACTTCATTATTCGACATCTTAAAATCATAAGTCCCCAATCATAATTGAGCATAATCGAAGCGAGAGGTGTCGGAGGCTCCAACATACTGATGCGGCCGTAGGATTGACCAGATCCGACATTTGTGGTAGTCCGTGGTGCACCTCGTTTTAGAATATGTAGCAAAATAACGAGGGGTTCGGGGGATTTGATATAGATATAATTCTTGAAACCATAGACCATATCCTTAAAACAATTCAATGGGTTATCATAAAAAAACAGAGATTTAAGATAAAAATAATCACATTATATTTGGTTAGATTGGTTAAAGTAGTCTTATTAGGATATTGAGTTATTTTGGTAAAGGTTGAATCCTCATTATTTCATATTCTAAAAGCTTAAGTTTAAAGCATTATAGAGGCTCGATATACCATCAAAACCTTACATTATAGAGGCTCGATATACCATCAAAACCTTAGGCAAACTTCGTGATTCGACATCTTAAAATCATAGGCGTCCCCAATCATAATTGAGCATAATCGAAGCGAGAGGTGTCCGGAGGCTCCCCAGGTGCACCTCGTTTAGAATATGTAGCAAAATATGAGGGGTTCGGGGGATTTGATATAGATATAATTCTTGAAACCATAGACCATATCCTTAAAACAATTCAATGGGTTATCATAAAAAAAAAGAGAGATTTAAGATAAAAAATAATCACATTAGGTGGTTAGATTGGTTAAAGTAGTCTTATTAGGATATTGAGTTATTTTGGTAAAGGTTGAATCCTCGTATTTCATATTCTAAAAGCTTGCTTAAAACGTATAGAGGCTCGATATACCATCAAAACCTTAGGCAAACTCGTATTCGACATCTTAAAATCATAGGCGTCCCCAATCATAATTGAGCATAATCGAAGCGAGAGGTGTCCAGGAGGCTCCAACATACGGGGGGCGTAGGATTGTGAGATCGACGGCTGTGGTAGTCGAGGTGCACCTCGTTTAGAATATGTAGCAAAATAAAGGGGGTTCGGGGATTTGATATAGATATAATTCTTGAAACCATAGACCATATCCTTAAAACAATTCAATGGGTTATCATAAAAAAAAGAGAGATTTAAGATAAAAAAATAATCACATTAGGTATTTGGTTAGATTGGTTAAAGTAGTCTTATTATTAGGATATTGAGTTATTTTGGTAAAGGTTGAATCCTTATTTCATATTTTGGTATAGAGGCTCGATATACCATCAAAATCCTTAGGCAAACTCAGTATTCGACATTTAAAATCATAGGCGTCCCCCAATCATAATTGAGCATAATAAAAACGAGAGGTGTCTTGAAACCATAGGCTCCAACATATTATAATCACATTTGGTTAGATTGGTTAAAAGTAGTCTTATTAGGATATTGAGTTATTTTGGTAAAGGTTGAATCCTCGTATTTCATATTCTAAAAGGAAAGCGTATAGAGGCTCCGATATACCATCAAAACCTTAGGGCAAACTCATTATTCGACATCTTAAAATCATAGGCGTCCCCAATCATAATTGAGCATAATCGAAGCGAGAGGTGTCGAGAGGCTCCAACATACGATGCGGGCATTAGGATTGACAGATCCGGCCACGTGGTAGTCCGGGGTGCACCTCGTTTAGAATATGTAGCAAAATAACAGGGGTTTCGGGGGATTTGATATAGATATAATTCTTGAAACCATAGACCATATCCTTAAAACAATTCAATGGGTTATCATAAAAAAAAGCAGAGATTTAAGATAAAAAAAATAACATTATTGATTTGGTTAGATTGGTTAAAGTAGTCTTATTAGGATATTGAGTTATTTTGGTAAAAGGTTGAATCCTCGTATTTCATATTCTAAAAGCTTAAAAAGCATTATAGAGGCTCGATATACCATCAAAACCTTAGGCAAACTCGTATTCGACATCTTAAAATCATAGGCGTCCCCAATCATAATTGAGCATAATCGAAGCGAGAGGTGTCCGAGAGGCTCCAACATACTGATGCGGGCGTAGGATTGTGAGATCCGACGATTGTGGTAGTCCGTGGTGCACCTCGTTTAGAATATGTAGCAAAATAACGAGGGGTTCTTGGGGGATTTGATATAGATATAATTCTTGAAACCATAGACCATATCCTTAAAACAATTCAATGGGTTATCATAAAAAAAAAAGAGATTTAAGATAAAAAATAATCACATTAATATTTGGTTAGATTGGTTAAAGTAGTCTTATTAGGATATTGAGTTATTTTGGTAAAGGTTGAATCCTCATTATTTCATATTCTCTAAAACGCATAGAGGCTCGATATACCATCAAAAACATTATAGAGGCTCGATATACCATCAAAACCTTAGGCAAACTCGTATTCGACATCTTAAAATCATAGGCGTCCCCAATCATAATTGAGCATAATCGAAGCTAAAGAGGTGTCCAGAGGCTCCAACATACGGTCGGGCCGTGGGATTGACGAGATCCGACGACTGTGGTAGTCGAGGTGCACCTCGTTTAGAATATGTAGCAAAATAACAGGGGTTTCAGGGGATTTGATATAGATATAATTCTTGAAACCATAGACCATATCCTTAAAACAATTCAATGGGTTATCATAAAAAAAAAAAGAGATTTAAGATAAAAAATAATCACATTAGGTGATTTGGTTAGATTGGTTAAAGTAGTCTTATTAGGATATTGAGTTATTTTGGTAAAGGTTGAATCCTCGTATTTCATATTCTAAAAGCTTAAGTTTAAAACGATATAGAGGCTCGATATACCATCAAAACCTTAGGCAAACTTCGTATTCGACATCTTAAAATCATAGGCGTCCCCAATCATAGACCGAGAGGTGTTAGAGGCTCAACATCAAAACCATCCATTCGTGGTAGTCCAGGGTGCATCGTTTAGAATATGTCAAAATAATCATAAAAAAACAGAGATTTAAGATAAAAAATAATCACATTTGATTTGGTTAGATTGGTTAAAGTAGTCTTATTAGGATATTGAGTTATTTTGGTAAACCAGAATCCTCGTATTTCATATTCTAAAAGCTTAAGCTTAAAACGTATATAGAGGCTCGATATACCATCAAAACCATCAATAGAGGCTCGATATACCATCAAAACCTTAGGCAAACTCAGATTCGACATCTTAAAAATCATATAGGCCCCCAATCATAATTGAGCATAATCGAACGAGGTGTCGAGGGCTCAACAGTATCGAGGTGCACCCTCGTTTAGAATATGTAGCAAAATAAAGGGGTTCCGTGGGGATTTGATATAGATATAATTCTTGAAACCATAGACCATATCCTTAAAACAATTCAATGGGTTATCGAGATTTAAGATAAAAAATAATCACATTAGTATTTGGTTAGATTGGTTAAAGTAGTCTTATTAGGATATTGAGTTATTTTGGTAAAGGTTGAATCCTCGATTTCATATTCTAAAAACCTTAAAACGTATAGAGGCTCGATATACCATCAAAACCTTAGGCAAACTCGTATTCGACATCTTAAAATCATAGGCGCCCCCGATCATAATTAACCATAATCAAAACGAGAGGTGTCCGAGAGGCTCCAACATACGGTCCCGGGCCGTGGGATTGACGGATCCGACGACCGTGGTAGTCCGAGGTGCACCTCGTTTAGAATATGTAGCAAAATAACAGGGGTTCAGGGGATTTGATATAGATATAATTCTTGAAACCATAGACCATATCCTTAAAACAATTCAATGGGTTATCATAAAAAAAAAAGAGATTTAAGATAAAAAATAATCACATTTAGTTGGTTAGATTGGTTAAAGTAGTCTTATTAGGATATTGAGTTATTTTGGTAAAGGTTCGAATCCTCGTATTTCATATTCTAAAAGCTTAAGCTTAAAATTATAGAGGCTCGATATACCATCAAAACCTTAGGCAAAACTCGTATTCGACATCTTAAAATCATAGGTGTCCCCAATCATAATTGAGCATAATCAAAAGCGAGAGGTGTCCAGGAGGCTCCAACATATTAAAATAGATTGGTTAAAGTAGTCTTATTAGGATATTGAGTTATTTTGGTAAAGGTTGAATCCTCATTATTTCATATTCTAAAAGATTTTAAAACGATAGAGGGCTCGATATACCATCAAAACCTTAGGCAAACTCAGATTCGACATCTTAAAATCATAGGCGCCCCCAATCATAATTGAGCATAATCAAACGAGAGGTGTCCGGAGGCTCCAACATACGATTACGGGCGTGGGATTGACAGATCCGACTCGTGGTAGTCCGTGGTGCACCTCGTTTAGAATATGTAGCAAAATATGGGGGGGTTTCGGGGGATTTGATATAGATATAATTCTTGAAACCATAGACCATATCCTTAAAACAATTCAATGGGTTATCATAAAAAAAAGATTTAAGATAAAAAATAATCACATTAATTTGTTGGTTAGATTGGTTAAAGTAGTCTTATTAGGATATTGAGTTATTTTGGTAAAGGTTGAATCCTCGTATTTCATATTCTAAAAGCTTAAAAAACGATAGAGGCTCGATATACCATCAAAACCTTAGGCAAACTCAGATTCGACATCTTAAAATCATAGGGTCCCCAATCATAATTGAGCATAATCAAAAGCGAGAGGTGTCCAGAGGCTCCAACATACGGTCGGGCCGTGGGATTGACAGATCCGACGACTGTGGTAGTCCGAGGTGCACCTCGTTTAGAATATGTAGCAAAATAACGAGGGGTTCAGGGGGATTTGATATAGATATAATTCTTGAAACCATAGACCATATCCTTAAAAACAATTCAATGGGTTATCATAAAAAAAAAACAGAGATTTAAGATAAAAAAATAATCACATTATGACCGGGTTAGATTGGTTAAAGTAGTCTTATTAGGATATTGAGTTATTTTGGTAAAGGGAATCCTCGTATTTCATATTCTAAAAGCTTAATTAAAAATAGAGCATACCATCGATATACCATACCATCAAAACCTTAGGCAAACTCAGATTCGACATCTTAAAATCATAGGCCCCCCCAATCATAATTGAGCATAATCATAAAAGAGGTGTCCAGAGGCTCCAACATACTGATCCGGGCCGAGGGATTGACAGATCCGACAGGCCTGTGGTAGTCCAGGGTGCACCTCGTTTAGAATATGTAGCAAAATAACGAGGGGTTCCGTGGGGATTTGATATAGATATAATTCTTGAAACCATAGACCATATCCTTAAAACAATTCAATGGGTTATCATAAAAAAAAAACAGAGATTTAAGATAAAAAATAATCACATTAGTCAATCGGGTTAGATTGGTTAAAGTAGTCTTATTAGGATATTGAGTTATTTTGGTAAAGGTTCGAATCCTCGTATTTCATATTCTAAAAGCTTAAGCTTAAAACGATAGAGGCCTCGATATACCATCAAAACCTTAGGCAAACTCATCAGATTCGACATCTTAAAATCATAGGCGTCCCCAATCATAATTGAGCATAATCGAAAACGAGAGGTGTCCAGAGGCTCCAACATATATTTAGAATAGGATTGATGATCCGGACGTGGTAGTCCGGGGTGCACCTCGTTTAGAATATGTAGCAAAATAACGAGGGGTTCAGGGGGATTTGATATAGATATAATTCTTGAAACCATAGACCATATCCTTAAAACAATTCAATGGGTTATCATAAAAAAAAGAGATTTAAGATAAAAAATAATCAGGTTGATTTGGTTAGATTGGTTAAAGTAGTCTTATTAGGATATTGAGTTATTTTGGTAAAGGTTCGAATCCTCATGATTTCATATTCTAAAAGCTAAAAGCTTAACCACGATAGAGGCTCGATATACCATCAAAACCTTAGGCAAACTCAGATTCGACATCTTAAAATCATAGGCGTCCCCAATCATAATTGAGCATACCATCAAAACGAGAGGTGTCAGAGGCTCCAACATACCCCGGGTCATGGGAGGATTGTCCAGATCCGACGACCGCGGGTGGTAGTCCGGTGGTGCACCTCGTTTAGAATATGTAGCAAAATAACAGGGGTTTCGTGGGGATTTGATATAGATATAATTCTTGAAACCATAGACCATATCCTTAAAACAATTCAATGGGTTATCATAAAAAAAAAAGAGATTTAAGATAAAAATAATCACATTAGCCGATTTGGTTAGATTGGTTAAAGTAGTCTTATTAGGATATTGAGTTATTTTGGTAAAGGTTGAATCCTCGTATTTCATATTCTAAAAGCTTAAGCTTAAAACGATAGAGGCTCGATATACCATCAAAACCTTAGGCAAACTCGTATTCGACATCTTAAAATCATAGGCGTCCCCAATCATAATTGAGCATAATCGAAACGAGAGGTGTCCAGAGGCTCCAACATACAGTCTGGGCCGTAGGATTGACAGAGATCCGACGATTTGTGGTAGTCCGGGGTGCACCTCGTTTAGAATATGTAGCAAAATACTTGGGGGTTCGTGGGGATTTGATATAGATATAATTCTTGAAACCATAGACCATATCCTTAAAACAATTCAATGGGTTATCATAAAAAAAAACAGAGATTTAAGATAAAAAATAATCACATTAGCTGACTGGTTAGATTGGTTAAAGTAGTCTTATTAGGATATTGAGTTATTTTGGTAAAGGTTCGAATCCTCGTATTTCATATTCTAAAAGCTTAAAGCATTATAGAGTTTCGATATACCAACGATAGAGGCTCGATATACCATCAAAACCTTAGGCAAACTCATTATTCGACATCTTAAAAATCATCGCCCCCAATCATAATTGAGCATAATCGAAATCGAGAGGTGTTCCAAAATCAGAGGGATATCCGGTAGTCAGAGGTGCACCTTTAGAATAGTCCAGCAAAAAAAAACAGGGGCAGGGGGATTTGATATAGAATATGAAACCATAGAAAATAATCAAAACAATTCAAATCATAAAAAATAGATTTAAGATAAAAATAATCACATTGAATGATCGGGTTAGATTGGTTAAAGTAGTCTTATTAGGATATTGAGTTATTTTGGTAAAGGTTGAATCCTCGATTTCATATTCTAAAAGCTTAAGCTTAAAACGATAGAGGCTCTCGATATACCATCAAAACCTTAGGCAAACTCCAGATTCGACATCTTAAAATCATGGCCCCCAATCATAATTGAGCATAATCAAAGCGAGAGGTGTCCGGAGGCTCCAACATGACCGGGTCAGTAGGATTGATGAGATCCGATTTAATCGTGGTAGTCCGGGGTGCACCTCGTTTAGAATATGTAGCAAAATAATGAGGGGTTCCAGGGGGATTTGATATAGATATAATTCTTGAAACCATAGACCATATCCTTAAAACAATTCAATGGGTTATCATAAAAAAAAACAGAGATTTAAGATAAAAAATAATCACATTAGCTGACTGGTTAGATTGGTTAAAGTAGTCTTATTAGGATATTGAGTTATTTTGGTAAAGGTTCGAATCCTCGTATTTCATATTCTAAAAGCTTGCTTAAAACGATAGAGGCTCGATATACCATCAAAACCTTAGGCAAACTCGTATTCGACATCTTAAAATCATAGGCGTCCCCAATCATAATTGAGCATAATCGAAACGAGAGGTGTCCAGAGGCTCCAACATACAGTCTGGGCCGTAGGATTGACAGATCCGACGACTGTGGTAGTCCAGGGTGCACCTCGTTTAGAATATGTAGCAAAATAACAGGGGGTTCCAGGGGGATTTGATATAGATATAATTCTTGAAACCATAGACCATATCCTTAAAACAATTCAATGGGTTATCATAAAAAAAAACAGAGATTTAAGATAAAAAATAATCACATTAGCTGACTGGTTAGATTGGTTAAAGTAGTCTTATTAGGATATTGAGTTATTTTGGTAAAGGTTCGAATCCTCGTATTTCATATTCTAAAAGCTTAAGCGAAAACGTATAGAGGCTCGATATACCATCAAAAACCTTTAGGCAAACTCAAAGATTCGACATCTTAAAATCATAGGTCCCCAATCATAATTGAGCATAATGGTTAAAACTTAGAGGTGTCGGAGGCTCCAACATATTCTAAAAGTCGGGGCCGTAGGATTGACAGATCCGACCATTAAAATCGTGGTAGTCCGAGGTGCACCTCGTTTAGAATATGTAGCAAAATAACAGGGGTTTCAGGGGATTTGATATAGATATAATTCTTGAAACCATAGACCATATCCTTAAAACAATTCAATGGGTTATCATAAAAAAAAAGTAGATTTAAGATAAAAAATAATCACATTAGCTGATTTGGTTAGATTGGTTAAAGTAGTCTTATTAGGATATTGAGTTATTTTGGTAAAGGTTGAATCCTCGTATTTCATATTCTAAAAGCTTAAGCTTAAAACGATAGAGGCTCGATATACCATCAAAACCTTAGGCAAACTCGATTCGACATCTTAAAATCATAGGCGCCCCCAATCATAATTGAGCATAATCGAAACGAGAGGTGTCCGAGGCTCCAACATACGATCGGGCCGAGGATTGATGATGATCCGACGACCGTGGTAGTCCAGGTGCACCTCGTTTAGAATATGTAGCAAAATAACAGGGGTTTCGGGGATTTGATATAGATATAATTCTTGAAACCATAGACCATATCCTTAAAACAATTCAATGGGTTATCAAAAAAAAAACAGAGATTTAAGATAAAAAATAATCACATTAATGATTTGGTTAGATTGGTTAAAGTAGTCTTATTAGGATATTGAGTTATTTTGGTAAAGGTTCGAATCCTCAGATTTCATATTCTAAAAGCTTAAGCTTAAAACGTATAGAGGCTCGATATACCATCAAAACCTTAGGCAAACTCGTGATTCGACATCTTAAAATCATAGGCGCCCCTAATCATAATTGAGCATAATCAAAACGAGAGGTGTCCAGAGGCTCCAACATACCTGGGCCGAGGATTGATGATCCGACGACCGTGGTGGTAGTCCGTGGTGCACCTCGTTTAGAATATGTAGCAAAATAACGGGGGTTCCTGTGGGGATTTGATATAGATATAATTCTTGAAACCATAGACCATATCCTTAAAACAATTCAATGGGTTATCATAAAAAAAAACAGATTTAAGATAAAAAATAATCACATTAGCCGATTTGGTTAGATTGGTTAAAGTAGTCTTATTAGGATATTGAGTTATTTTGGTAAAGGTTGAATCCTCGTGATTTCATATTCTAAAAGCTTAAGCTTAAAACGATAGAGGCTCGATATACCATCAAAACCTTAGGCAAAACTCAGATTCGACATCTTAAAATCATAGGCGCCCCCAATCATAATTGAGCATAATCGAAACGAGAGGTGTCCAGAGGCTCCAACATACGGCCGGGCCGTAGGATTGACAGATCCGACGACCGTGGTAGTCGAGGTGCACCTCGTTTAGAATATGTAGCAAAATAATGGGGGTTCTGTGGGATTTGATATAGATATAATTCTTGAAACCATAGACCATATCCTTAAAACAATTCAATGGGTTATCATAAAAAAAAAAAACAGAGATTTAAGATAAAAAAATAATCACATTAGCCGATTTGGTTAGATTGGTTAAAGTAGTCTTATTAGGATATTGAGTTATTTTGGTAAAGGTTGAATCCTCATTATTTCATATTCTAAAAGCTTAAGCTTAAAACGATAGAGGCTCGATATACCATCAAAACCTTAGGCAAACTCAGATTCGACATCTTAAAATCATAGGCGTCCCCAATCATAATTGAGCATAATCAAACGAGGTGTCAGGAGGCTCCAACATACGCCCGGGCCGTAGGATTGTGATCCGACGAATGGTAGTCCGTGGTGCACCTCGTTTAGAATATGTAGCAAAATAATGTGGGGTTCGGGGATTTGATATAGATATAATTCTTGAAACCATAGACCATATCCTTAAAACAATTCAATGGGTTATCATAAAAAAAAAGCAGATTTAAGATAAAAAATAATCACATTAGTCGATTTGGTTAGATTGGTTAAAGTAGTCTTATTAGGATATTGAGTTATTTTGGTAAAGGTTCAATCCTCAGATTTCATATTCTAAAAGCTTAAGTTTAAAACGATATAGAGGCTCGATATACCATCAAAACCTTAGGCAAACTCGTATTCGACATCTTAAAATCATAGGCGCCCCCAATCATAATTGAGCATAATCAAAAACGAGAGGTGTCCAGAGGCTCCAACATGATCCCGGGCCGTAGGATTGACAGATCCGACGATTAATCGTGGTAGTCCGGGGTGCACCTCGTTTAGAATATGTAGCAAAATAACGAGGGGTTCCGTGGGGATTTGATATAGATATAATTCTTGAAACCATAGACCATATCCTTAAAACAATTCAATGGGTTATCATAAAAAACAGAGATTTAAGATAAAAAATAATCACATTAATGATTTGGTTAGATTGGTTAAAGTAGTCTTATTAGGATATTGAGTTATTTTGGTAAAGGTTCAATCCTCGTATTTCATATTCTAAAAGCTTAAGCTTAAAACGATAGAGGCTCGATATACCATCAAAACCTTAGGCAAAACTCAGATTCGACATCTTAAAATCATAGGCGCCCCCAATCATAATTGAGCATAATCGAAAAACGAGAGGTGTCCAGAGGCTCCAACATACGGGCCGGGCCGTGGGATTTGAGATCCGACGATCGCGTGGTAGTCCGTGGTGCACCTCGTTTAGAATATGTAGCAAAATAAATGGGGGTTCCGGGGGATTTGATATAGATATAATTCTTGAAACCATAGACCATATCCTTAAAACAATTCAATGGGTTATCATAAAAAAAAAAAAACAGAGATTTAAGATAAAAAAAATAATTACATTAATTTGGTTAGATTGGTTAAAGTAGTCTTATTAGGATATTGAGTTATTTTGGTAAAGGTTCGAATCCTCAGATTTCATATTCTAAAAGCTTAAAAAAACGTATAGAGGCTCGATATACCATCAAAACCTTAGGCAAACTCAGATTCGACATCTTAAAATCATAGGCGCCCCCAATCATAATTGAGCATAATCGAAACGAGAGGTGTCCGTGAGGCTCCAACATACGGCCCGGGCCGTAGGATTGACAGATCCGGCGATCGTGGTAGTCCGTGGTGCACCTCGTTTAGAATATGTAGCAAAATAACAGGGGTTTCTGTGGGGATTTGATATAGATATAATTCTTGAAACCATAGACCATATCCTTAAAACAATTCAATGGGTTATCATAAAAAAAAATGTAGATTTAAGATAAAAAATAATCACATTAGCCGATTTGGTTAGATTGGTTAAAGTAGTCTTATTAGGATATTGAGTTATTTTGGTAAAGGTTCAATCCTCGTGATTTCATATTCTAAAAGCTTAAGTTTAAAACGATAGAGGCTCGATATACCATCAAAACCTTAGGCAAACTCAGATTCGACATCTTAAAATCATAGGCCCCCAATCATAATTGAGCATAATCAAAACGAGAGGTGTCCAGAGGCTCCAACATACGATCCGGGCCGTAGGATTGACAGATCCGGACGATCGTGGTAGTCCGTGGTGCACCTCGTTTAGAATATGTAGCAAAATAACAGGGGTTCGTGGGGATTTGATATAGATATAATTCTTGAAACCATAGACCATATCCTTAAAACAATTCAATGGGTTATCATAAAAAAAACAGAGATTTAAGATAAAAAATAATCACATTAGCTGAATCGGTTAGATTGGTTAAAGTAGTCTTATTAGGATATTGAGTTATTTTGGTAAAGGTTCAATCCTCAGATTTCATATTCTAAAAGCTTAAGCTAAAAACGATAGAGGCTCGATATACCATCAAAACCTTAGGCAAACTCAGATTCGACATCTTAAAATCATAGGCGCCCCCAATCATAATTGAGCATAATCGAAACGAGAGGTGTCCAGAGGCTCAACATCCGGGTCCGGGGATTGATTGAGATCCGACGATCTGGTGGTAGTCCGTGGTGCACCTCGCTTAGAATATGTAGCAAAATAATGTGGGGTTTGGGGATTTGATATAGATATAATTTTTGAAACCATAGACCATATCCTTAAAACAATTCAATGGGTTATCATAGAGATTTAAGATAAAAAAATAATCAATCACAGGGGTCGATTTGGTTAGATTGGTTAAAGTAGTCTTATTAGGATATTTTGAGTTTTTTGGTAAAGGTTAGACCATATCATAATTGATAAAACAATTCAATGGGTTATTCAAAATAACAGGGGGGTTCCGTGGGGATTTAAGATAAAAAATAATCACATTCCTTAAAACAATTCAATGGCATAAAAAAAAAAAGAGATTTAGATAAAAAAATAATGGTTAAAAGTCTTATTAGGATATTGAGTTATTTTGGTAAACCATCAAAACCTTAGGCATTTCATATTCGACATCTTAAAATCATAGGCGCCCCTAATCATAATTGAGCATAATAAAACGAGAGGTGTCCAGAGGCTCCAACATACACCGGGGCCGAGGATTGATGATCCGACGACGGTGGTAGTCCGTGGTGCACCTCGCTTAGAATATGTAGCAAAATAACAGGGGTTCGTGGGGATTTGATATAGATATAATTCTTGAAACCATAGACCATATCCTTAAAACAATTCAATGGGTTATCATAAAAAAAACAGAGATTTAAGATAAAAAATAATCACATTAGCTGACTGGTTAGATTGGTTAAAGTAGTCTTATTAGGATATTGAGTTATTTTGGTAAAGGTTCAATCCTCAGATTTCATATTCTAAAAGCTTAAGCTTAAAAACGATAGAGGCTCGATATACCATCAAAACCTTAGGCAAACTCGTAGTCCAGGGTGCACCTCGTTTAGAATATGTAACAAAATGAGGGTTTTCGTGGGGATTTGATATAGATACATCTTAAAACAAAAATCGGATTTAAGATAAAAAATAATCACATCCCCCAATCATAATTGAGCATAATTTTAAAACGTTCAAGAGGATATATCATAAAAGAGGTGTCCAGAGGCTCCAACATACCGGGGCGTAGGATTGACATAGGATCCGACGAACGTGGTAGTCCGTGGTGCACCTCGCTTAGAATATGTAGCAAAATAACGTGGGGTTCGTGGGGATTTGATATAGATATAATTTTGAAACCATAGACCATATCCTTAAAACAATTCAATGGGTTATCATAAAAAAAAAAACAGAGATTTAAGATAAAAAATAATCACATTAGCTGACTGGTTAGATTGGTTAAAGTAGTCTTATTAGGATATTGAGTTATTTTGGTAAAGGTTCGAATCCTCGTGATTTCATATTCTAAAAGCTTAAGCTTAAAACGATAGAGGCTCGATATACCATCAAAACCTTAGGCAAACTCGATTCGACATCTTAAAATCATAGGCGCCCCTAATCATAATTGAACATAATCGAAACGAGAGGTGTCCAGAGGCTCCAACAACGATGCGGGCCGTGGGATTGACAGATCCCGACGATCGCGTGGTAGTCCAGGGTGCACCTCGTTTAGAATATGTAGCAACTTCCACGTGTAAGTGCTTCCACTTAACCAAATATTGGAGGAACCGAGACCTCCTAGTCTTCTTGAATGACTTATCAAGAAGCAATTCGAGCACTATTTCTACTTGCTCCTCCGGTCATTTCCAACAAGGTTGGAGTATCCAAAACCTCCTCGGGGTTAGGATTGTGCCTTTTTAATAAACTTTACGTGGAAGACCTTGTGAACCTTGAGATGGGCTGGAAGATCCAACTTGTAGGCTTGAGAGCCCCTCTCTCCAAAATCTTGAACGGACCAGCCCACCTAGGGGCAAGCTTCTTGCAGCTCCCAATCAGACTTGGCTTGCTTCACTTTTTATCTTCAACCGGACGCTATCGCCTACCTTGAATTCTCTCTTACGGTCCAGGCTTTGTCGGCTACACTCTTACGCCGACTTCTTGCTGCCAATAAATAACCCCTTACTTCTTCCACTAGGCTTTGCATATCCCCTAACATCTGCTGGGATACTTCTACCTTGGACAGAGATTGTGCTGTATCAGGGGTTAAGCATCGGGTACCCGTAATTTACCATGAAAGGAGACATCTGAGATGACTCCTGCTTGGCACTGTTGTAGGCGAATTCCACCAAGTGGATGTACTCATCCCACTTGGACTGCTTATTCCACACATAGCTTCGAAGCATGTCTTCAATGATCCGATTCGTCCTTTTCCGCCCTCGCCATCTGTTTGGGGATGATATGCCAGTGCTCATGGAGAGCTTCGTCCCAATGGTGCCGAAGAGGTCCTGCCGAAGGCACTCATAAACTTGGAATCCCTATCGATATTATCTCCGAGGCATGCCATGGAGTCTGAAAATCTCCCTTACAAATAACTTGGCAAGATATCTAATGCGGTGTCAGTAGTCTTGCAAGGCACAAAATGTGCCATCTTAGATAACTTATCTACGACAACCATCAATGCATCCTTGCCTCGAAGAGTTCTAGGGAGACCTGTGATGAAATCCATGCTTATGACCTCCCACTTTGCATTTGGCACCCCAATGGCTCAAGAGCACTGAATCCGAAGTTGCTCGGCTTTGGTCTGTGACATAACGGCAATCCGAATATATGCAGCTATTTGCCTCTTCATTCCTGGCCGAGTATAGCTACTTGAATCTTGAAATAGGTCTTCATGAAGCCCAAGATGCCCCGCTATTGGGCTGTTATGTGTGTCATGAAGAATTAGCTTCCTTACCCCCGATGATTCGGGCACACACAACTTATGCTTGTGATACAACAAAGTTGCCTTCCTTCTTATAATGCTTGAAGGCCCCGCTCCTTATCATTCGGCTTCCTTGGAAAGACTTTCCCATACCTCCTTGAAGTCCACATCGTTGGCAAGGACTCCTCAATCTTCTTGCCAAACTCACTTTCGAAGAGTGGAAATCGCATTACAATGCGTCCTTGTGCGAAATGGTCTCCGGAGGGCATCATCGCTACAACATTAAGCTTACCGGGCTTATATATAATATCAAAATCATACTCCTCAAGGAATTCCATCCACCTCCTTTGCCTTAAGTTGAGGAGTGGCCGGGTGAAAAGATCTTGAAGGCTCACGGTGATCGGTATCCAACTGGAAACTTCCTTCCCGCCAGATAATGCCTCCATATCCTCAATGCCCCGACAATGGCTAGCAGCTCCTGATCATGGGTTGGGTAGCGTTGCTTTCGGCGCCGTTCATCTTCTTCGAGTCAGGCGACTACCCTTCCTTCTTGCATCAAAGGCGCCTGTTGCTATCTTGCTTGCATCTGTTGCTACCAACTTATCTTTACCGGATCCGGGAGAACAAGCATCGGTGCTGTTGTTAAGGGCCTCTTTAAGCTTCTCAAAAGAAGCTTGGACTTTCTAACCAATGGCTAGCCCAATCCTTAATCTTCTTGGCCTTAGTGAGGTCCCCGATGGAGGGGCGCCCACTTAGCAAAGTCCTTCACGAACTTTCGTAATATCCATGGCCAACCCGAGAAAGCTTCTTACTTCTGCCACATTCCTTGGAGCTGGCCAATCAACTATTGCCTCAATCTTAGATGGATCTGTGGAGATTCCCTCGGATGTTACTACATGCCCCAAATACTCCACTCGGCCTGTTGCAAAGTGGCACTTAGAGAGCTTCCCATACAACCGATGACGTCTCAACTTCTCCAACACTTTCCTGAGATGCTGACAATGCTCCTCAAGGGACTTGCTGTAGATTAGGATGTCGTCGAAGAAGACAATAACAAACTCATCCAAGAAGTCTCTGAAGATGTCGTTCATGAGGCGCATAAACGTTGCTGGAGCATTCGATAGTCCAAAGGGCATTACTGTAAACTCAAAATGACCATACCGCGTTCTGAAAGCAGTCTTATGGATATCCTCTTCTTTTATTCTTATCTGATGGTATCCTGACCTCAAATCAATTTTAGAGAATACCTTTGCTCCTTGTAACTGGTCCATTAGATCATCTGCCCTTGGCAATGCATACTTGTTCTTTATCGTCTGCTTATTAAGCTGGCGATAGTCTATGCACATTCTTAAGCTCCCATCTTTCTTCTTCACAAAGAGTATAGGTGCTCCGAAAGGAGACACACTTGCTCTTATAAATCCAAGCTCGAGCAATTCCTGAAGCTGCTTCTTGAGCTCAATCAATTCTGGGGTGCTCATTCTATATGGCGCCTTACTGGTAGGCTTCGCATCCGGAGCCAATGTGATCTCACATTCCACACCCCTATAAGGTGGCAGCTGCCGGATTTCATCCGGAAATACATCCTTGAACTCTGAAATAAGCCTTGCTATCTGCCTGGGCAACTGATTTCCCTTTGGGTCACTTCCATCCTGCTTGCCTGGCTCAACTGATTCCATCCTCAAGATGTAATCCACCTTATTCCTTTCTATACTCTTCCTTAGCTGCTTCAAAGAAATGCACTGCATAGGAGAATCTAGCTTCTTACCTTTCACTATCAACTTGCTGCCGTCTGGTGCCGTCATGGTGACTTCATTCCGGTCGCAATCAATCATGGCTTTGGCTGGCTTCAAAAATTCCATCCCCACTATCAGATCATATCTTCCGATGTCCATGACTTCTGCTCCCATCGGCCACTTAGCCCCACTAAGGTCTATATCAAAGGTGATCCTCCTCCCCTTAGTGTGCCGAATGGCGCCATTTGCCATAGCTACTGGCCTTGGCTTAGACTTCAATACCTTGTTCTTCATTAGAGCAGCCAATCTAGGAGATGCAAAATTATGAGAGCTACCTGTATCTATGAGGACTACATAAGGATTACTATCTATGATCCCGTCCGCAGCGATGACAGTTGACTGATTCTCTATATCACCTGTCTCAATGTTTGCACATATGTGGCACTCACCATCTATGAAGTCCTGGCCCTCCTGCTGGTCGTCGTCCTCGTCCGCTTCTGTTGGGGAGTCCCAATCCAAGAGTTCGCCAAAATTTGCATGACGAATGGACAATCATGTGTTCGGTGCCTGGCTGGAAGCACCGGAAACATAGCTTTTTCTCAATGCATTCTCGTCTCTTTTCCTTCCGGCATTGTCTAGAAGACGCTTTTAAGAGCTGCCCCCCCGATGCATTCTCGGGCTTACGGTCCCCAAAAAGCTTTGCTCGACCCTTACCTTCTGTGACTCCCACGATGGTGTAGCCGCTGATTGCTTACCCCGATATTGTCCACGATCTTTGCCCTGAACTCTTACCCTTGAAGGTTGGTTGCTTCTCTGGCTTTTGGAGTTGCCGGTGCCTCTTCTAAACTTATAGCTTTATCTTGGCTGCAGGTAATCGACTTGGGTTGATTGCTCTAACAAGCCTCTTGATATTGCTGTTCAACCCCTCAATGTAAGTATCCACGGCTCGCCTCTCTGAGACCAGGAACATGCAGCCTGAGCCTCATAAATTCTTCGGTATACTTAGCCAGCGATAAGCTATCCCGATTCAACCCCAGAAAGCACTGAATGTCTACTAGTATGAGACCTTGGCACATAGTGCTGCGGAGGAAAGCCTTCTTTGAAGGTCTTAAACACCGCAATTGTTCCTCTTCAGCTTGTTGGATTAGCATATCCCTTCCACCAGATCCTTGCCGGTCCAATAAGGTTAGCTGTAGCAACTTTCCCTATGTCCTTGTCTTTCATACCGTATGAGTTGCCAAATTCTTCCATTTCATCAAGCCATGCTTCAGCCTCCATGCCTGATCTGTCTTTCCCTGAGAACTGGCCGAGCTTCCTTGTCTTCCATACATTGCTCATAGCACTATCCACCTTTTTCTGATAGTCATCTGTCTTTCTTGCTCTTTTCCTTGCTTTAGGTGTGCCCGACTGACTGTCGGAGCCAGAGCTGTCCTCACTGGAAGAGCTATCTGATGAGCTGGAGTTAGATGATGATGGACTCCTGGTTCTCCTCTTCCTTCTCCTATCCCCCGACGTTCCCACGGGTTGCCCGTCCCCTTCCTGGCCGAGGGACTTCGTCACCACCCGGAAAACAAGGTGGAGGACCATCTTCCTGTGCATTCATGAGAGGTGTCGCCCAGTTGATGAGGTGTTGCATCTGGTTCCTCATCTGCACCAACCTTGCGTTGACTGCCTCTGGTGACATATCCTGCTCAAAGTCTTCCTGTTCTCTGCCAAACAAGTTCCTTGGTACCCAATTAGTGGGTCGGGTCTTGATCTTGAGATCCCCGACTTGAGTTCCTTTGTTGCAAGGATTGATCATCAATACATTTTATTTGGGTTAGATGTTGATCAATTTTACTTGCAATTGAATTATCTTTAGTTATAAGAAATCATACAAAGCCTTACATTGACAAAAAAGCGGTTAATAGTCATTAATACATAAGGATTACATGATAAGGTAGATATATCTTAGCACAATGGGTACACGAAACATTTAGCACAAAACTTAAGAAAATTTCACAATTATTCGTTGGCTCCTAAAGCTTTGAAGAAGTTCTTGACATCCCCGAATCCGGAGGCCTTTGCCGAGGTTGCGCAAGATGTTCCTCGTCGATCTTCCTTCAAGTGCTCGGGCCATCTCGGTTCGAAGTTCGGTCTTTGTTGCTGCTACCACCGAAAGTGTTGCATCCCTAAGGTGCCCTCGCTAAAAGTCGAGGCAATGGAGCTTGAACGCCTGTTGAAAAGAATGATGTGATCGGCATGGGCGTATATCTTCGAAAGTGCGGCCCGGCCGAAAGTGCTATGAGAAGTGCCCGGATTCTTCCCCCTTGGGCTGAACTCCTTGTGGAAGACTATCATTTGCCCTTGGTAGGGGGTCGGAAGATAGTAGCGAAGTCGCGTGCCCTTCCCTACGCCGCCGCGATCCGAAGGCCCTTCCTCCGAAGCCGCTTCACCGTAGGCATCCACTGCCATCAGGTCTTCATGATCCCTCCACATGCTGGTTGCATTGTCCAAGTTGATGCTGCTGGACCCTTCCCTCATGCTCCTGGCTCGAACTGGTCGGCTTGAGCTTGGGCCCTTCCCTGGTTTGTAGAGTGTGCTCTGTATCTGCTGGAACTCCTCCTCTGAGATGATAGGTTCCTGCTGTCGATAGATCTCCCTTATCTGCTGATAGGCTGCTATATCCGACATTGTCTCCCCAGCATAAGAGTGTCTCTCCGCCAGCTCCCTTGGGATCTCCTGGTATGAGTAGTCGATGAGGTCTGTGCTCTTCCCGTGTGCTATCATGCCCAAGAGCTCATCGATCCGGAGACCCTGTTCCTGACAGTAGGACAAGTTGAGGATGTCATTCGCAAAAATGTACTCCTCCCCGTCGATGACTATCGGTGACAAAGCTGTGATGCCGACTGGTGGGTCGGTAGCTGTTCTCACGTCGTCGTCATGCCTCAACGCATACCTCCGCATTCTTGTTGCCTCCCTGCTCTCCCATTCTGGGTTCTGCTCCCCTAGCTGCTCGTAGTCTTCATGGATCTGTAGAGATGGTGCTCCTGACGTCGTGCCATAGTATTCGTAGGCGGAGGACTCTATATTCAGGATTTGATCCTGGGCTCTACGGGTATCAAGTGGCGCTAAGTCTAAGGGCTGAACAGAGGGTTCCCCTACTTTGTTGATTGACTTATAGTGCATGAAGAGGGCAAGGGCTGTCTGAGCTGAAAGGTACCTATGCCTATTATGTCTGCAGGTCATGTAATCGGGCATGGTCCTAGTCCTATCCCATAGCTGCTTCTTGCCTTTGGATCCTGCCAACTCTCGACCTAAGGCTTGGGTAAGTGTCTCAAGAGAAACCCAATTCCCTCCCCTAGGAGGCAGTCTAACTTCCCAAGGCAGGACCTGCTGGTCATATTGGCACATAATGTCCGTGTAGTAGGGTGTTCTAGTCAAAGTTGCGTGAAGATCAAACAAGTGATCAAACACAGAGAAGGCTTGATCTACTGGAAGCTGATGGATATGGCTGGCAGCATTGTACCATCTCTCAAAGTTGCTGGGCGCCATTGAGCAGGAAAGGGTGTAGAAAATGGCTTGCAAAGATCAGTGGAGGATCAGAAAATCGCCTAAGGGGCTGGGAGCAGTTCTGTAGAATGAAAAATGGCAAATGAGACCTATTTTTATAGACTATGGGTGACCTCGGGGTTCGTGCAAAAAGGTGCTTACTTAAGAGGACCTTGGTTCTATGGCTCTGGGTGTCCAAATGAACTACCATGAAGTGCAAACTTAAGCAAAACAAAGCAAGAAACACTACATGGCAATTTGTTGGATCAAATTTGGCTAATTTGGCTCAAAGATGGCCTGACCCGGGTGAATCCGCGCGGATGGCCTCCGCGTCGCGGACGCAGACGCATTTGGCGCGGTCTCACCCGGTTGGCCTGTTTTGGGCCAATTTTTGGTCAATTTAGGGAATTTGAAGATGCTAATATGGCTAATTGGGCCGATTCTAACCTAACTAGCAACTTATTTTGAGCAAAACTGACACCAAAAAGCATGTTTTTGGGGGTAGGCGGGTGAATCCGCGCGAAACGCGCCCGCGTCGCGGACGCAGAGGCCATCCGCGCGGTCTCACCCGGTTGGCCCAATTTTTGGCATTTTTGATGATTTTTTTGCCAAAATTTTGTTGTAGTCATGATTTCTAGGGTGTTTCTAGACATGCTATGAAGAATTCTACCACAATTGGGTTCTATTTCCTACATTTCAAGCATACAACATTTTTTTCTAATTATAGAGGGAAAATAACTTTTATATTAATAAGAAACATAGTTACATGAAAATTTAGCTTTCTTAACAAAATTTACAAAATTTGAGGCCTAAGGCCTCTCTCTGCGAATCCTCCGTGCTAAGTGAATATCCTTGGGCATAAGGGTAACCCTCTTAGCATGGATAGCACAGAGGTTCCCTTCCTCGAAGAGCTGGACCAGCTCTGCTTCGGAAGCCTCTTGCAGAGCCCGGGTCATTAGAGGGGTAACCCTATAATCGGTCCGGAACTGCTGCAAAATCTCTCTAAGGAGACGCTCGAAGGGCGCCTTCCTTATCAGGAGATTCGTGCACATCTGGAAGTGTCGAATCTCCCTAAACACCCGGGCGTATGTGCTATTCGGCCCGTGGTGAACCCTTTTGGGTTTTTCCGGCCTAGGTGGGGGTGGCTTGGGCTGGTTCTTCTTGACCTGCCGCCCACCCACCCTGTGCCTTTGCACCTCCCGGCGGCAATACCACTCATTGTACCTCGTCCAGCGGCCCGAAGGTACTCTTGTCACCACCATCTTCCGCTTAAACTTGCGGTCCTCTTTGAGCTTGAATGCCCGCTTCCCTACCTTTTTGCTTCTTCACCACCTTGGGTGGTTTCCGCCCATTTAGGGTAGGGTGGCCTAGCGTCGGGGTCCTGCTGCCCCTCCTCCTCCTCTTCTTCATCCTCGTCTCCGTCGCCCTCCTGCTCCTCTTCCTCCCGCTGAGGCTCGTCAATAACGATGGTCCGTGAGGGCCATCGTTCCTCCTCTTCGTCCGTCGGCTCTTGCTCCCTTTGCTCCCTCTCTCTCTCCCTTTTCTTCCTAGCGGCCCTCTCCTCAGAGGCCACTCTGCTACATTTTTTCCTTTTTGGGCTTTGAAGGCCCCGCTTCCTCCACCGCTGCACTTTTGCTCTTCCACCTCTTGTTCCACCTCGGTGTGTCTGTGGCCCCAAAGTGGCGCGACTCATCTGTTCTCTGTGTGCCTCCCGATGACGAGCTGCTGCTGGGGCTCTCCTCGGCATCATGATACGTATCGCCGCCGCTGCTGCTGCTGGGGGGAAGCTCCTCTTCCCCTTTCTTGGGTCGGAGGTGCTCCGGGATCTTCTTCACATGTCGCCCTGCTGCCTGCGCCATGGAGAGGGTAGGTCTTGGTCCAGACTTCCTGTAGGTTTGTTTGGTGCGAGCCATATCTTATGGATCAGAAAATGGGTGACGAAAGGCTGAGCAAGAGAGAGTTGGAGGTGAAGGGTTGGAGAGAGAAAATGAGGTGTCAGATATTTAAAAAGGAGGGTCCCTGGGAATATTCTCTTACCATAATTACCCCTATTTATTAGCCCCCCCTTATTAATTACACCATATTTAGTAATTATTTAATTATTAATGTATGAATTAACCCTATATTAATTAAATTTTCGAATTTTTCTAATGGTTCGAAGTGCAATTTATGAATTTGCGCCATTTTTCACCTGGGTCTCCGATTGGCATGATTCTTCGACCCATTTTAGGTGAAATTTGATGCAGATGCATAATTTTCACTCCAAATTTACTAGAAGATGCGTTTGACTCACTCAAACCTTCGTCTAACACTTAACCTAAGTCCTGACCCACTACCTAGGAGAAAACATTTTTTCCCCCATTTTCGCGGTTCAATGGTGGAAATGTTTATTTCACACCCCTATAGGCCTGTTAGACTACTTCATGGTTATGGTCAGTGCTAGTTCTGGTCAACCAAGAACATCGCCTCGATACCATTGTGACGCCTCGCTAAACGTGACGGCGCCGGTATTACACTCGGCAGAAATCCCCCATCCGGCCTCAGAACCGCGATGGGCCCTTCGCCTACCCCCAAGACTCGAGGTGACTCTTAGTGCGGGAAGGGAACACGGAAGGTGTCTTTGCGCGCCCTTCCCCTATGGGCTCCTATAACAGCGGAAGCGATAACACGTCAGAACTAGCATCAATATATACAAATACTACCTCCACCAATTCCCTCCTTTGAGGGTCAGCATAATTTGCCCTCCACTTCTTCTCCCAGCAGTCAGTGTATTGCTCCTTCAAGTTGCCCTTCTTGTGTCTCCCAATGGGCTCCCAATATTGAATTTGGAATCCGGGACTAACTCCTCTCCATCAGGCATAGTGGTGGTTACATCGAGAGAGTGCCACCCCTAACCATATTGGACAGTCCTCATCATCGGGCCTTACTAGCACAAAGTATCCTTCCTTGATGTCCTCAAAGGGATCCCCTCAGGAAGATCAAACCACTTGGCTTTGAGGCCTTACTTCCCACAAACCACTTGGAACCCTTGTTGGGACCCAAGTGAGCATTCTTAGACGTGCTTGCACCTTGAGAACCCTCCCATCTTGACTCGGGCAAGAACCCGTCTCTTAGTTCCCTCCCACATGGCTGTTCAGTTTCCAAGCATGTCACAACTTTCTCCCAAAAGATTTGATTAGGGAGTCCATTTGATTTTTCTTAAAAGTGGAGGTGTGCTTTCCATTTGGACATCATCCCAAGTGTGTTATGTAATCCTTGATGCCCTTCACCGGTTGGCTAGCTAGAGTCTTTGACTGCCTTGAAGGGAGGTAGTGGTTTTGGCTGCCCTTTAGGAATGAGAACTTCACCAAAGAAAGCACCCCTTTGCCACAACTCGATACCTTGTCATGGGCATCCACAACTTGTCACCTGGTCTCCACTTATATTGCATGATTGGTATTCCATCCCTAACCCAAAACTTGAACTCAAGTGGCTTTGTGTGTCCCGTCAACCGGTCCTTACCATCTAGCAAGTATCCTTCTACAAATGATTTCCAATCTGCAACCTCATCCATCAAGAAAGCCATTGGGTTGGGGTCAATGCAGCTCTCAAACACATCCATTAGTTCAGGGAGAGTGGTCACGTTTTCTCTCTTGAGCTTGGTGGAGAAAGTTCCAAAGAATCCATCTATATCATCATGCGTATGCCCACTGCTGTCAAGTATGACATTGCCCCAAACATCCATCTATTCTTGTTTTCTTTCCAACAGTTGTCCAACTGAACACATAGCTCCTCAGGCAGTGATTTCTCAAGTAAGGGGAAATCATCCCAAGTCCTCCTTGATTCACTAGACACCTTGGATGTGAGCTTTTTTATCTGCCTTTGGTAACAAAGCGGTTGATCATCCATCAAAGCCTCAAAAATGGGTGCTGAAGGGGAATACCTCCTCCCTTCTATCGATCCTTTCTCTAGTGTTCTCAGGCACTTGAAAATAGAGCTCACATGGAAGTTTGGATCATCTCTCCATAGATCAAGCACAAAATGACCATATGTTCCAGTTCCATGACCATGTGTTAATACACCCGCCAGACTTACTTTCATCTGAAAAGCGTTTTGACAACGCTTGGGTAAAGGATCTAGCTTTGGCAAGAAAGTCTTGTGTTGGTCCATCTTATCATGAATTATACACAAAAATTTGTCCGGCTGCATCTCAGAAAATGTTCTCCACTGCCAATACAACTGTCTACATGATATTTGGTCCCTTTGGTGATCTGCAAATTGCTCCCTAATTGCCATTCTTTCTTTCTCTATTGCAGTTGATGCAAGTGTATCCTTGAGTTGAATGCAAGTGTTGCACTTTGAGAATGGCATGTGTTGTAGGACACTCACGTCTGAGAAGTGAGTGCTCCATAACTTGCTGAAATGTGATTGAGAAAGAGGCCTACCTCCAGTAGTTTCTAGGATGGAGTTGACCTCCTTAAGGCACTCCTTTTGGATATAGTGTTGTGGCAACACTCTTTGCACCACTCGCACACCGTGCTCGTTCACCTTCGACTTGTGGGGCATAGATTGAGACATGTATCTCACAAAGCTCTCAAGGCGCAATGGCCTTTAGAGTATTTGCTCTAGGTTTCAAAGTGAGTGCATTACCATGTTGGAACAAATTGTGCCCTTCTCTAACCTGCTCCCAGTATCTGTAAAATGAAGACTTGCTCACCCCAAGAATCCATCTCAATGCTCTCATACATACCTTCATGCCCCTCAATTGATATAGTAGTCGTCCTGTGTTTTCATCATAGCTGGAATTCCTACACAAGGAGTAAAATGAAATTAATCCTATCTTTTTGAAGCCGCCCAATGTATTGGGACCTTATCTCAAGACGAGGTCATCCACATTTATGACCTTTATGCAATCTAGGTTGCAACACTCTTGTCCCCTAATTGCCTCCAGGTTTTCTTTGGTTGGTGCCATACTTTCCATCCTTTCTAAATATTTGTCACTTCTAGGCCTCTTGGGCACCCTTGGCTGCCTTTTATGAAAGACATAGCGTCTCTTCCTTGTGATCAAAGGATGCTCATCGACCACCAAATCTTCCACATGGCCTTGGGTGGGCCTTGGGGTGTGTAGTTCAGTAGGGCATTCTAGAGTACCACCATTCTTGTGTGTAATATATCTAATAGGCCATCTCAACTGAGCTTGGGACTCCAGCAGCCCTGAGCACACAATGCAATCACTAGAGCTTCCCTGGGACATGATTGTATCAACTTCGATAAGAAGCTTCACAATGCCAACTCCAAGATGTTCATCTCCCAGCCTCTCATCATTCACACTATCAAATGGATCAACTGCAGTTATTATGCCCTCTGCAAATACCGTCTGGTTGCAAGGGTGCAACAAAAGGCAACCCATCTTCCTCCATTGGAGCCTAGGGCAATGGCCTCTGCTGGACTTCCTTGGCTCCATTTTACTCATCTCACATGCTCCCTGAATGAAAAAGCTCACATTAAAACCATATAGCCCCAAACACCACAAATATGACCATATGAACCATATAAAACCATACAAACATATTAAATATAACCATATTAAATCATACAACCATATTAACTAAAATCATATAACCATATTAAAGCATACAACCATACTCATTCTAAATTATATGTAAACATTGTAACCATATATAACCATTGAAACTATTCAACCATTGAAACCATATTAAATACATAAGATAACATATATAAACATATAACCTAAGCTTTCATATCTTGTCATGGCCACGTGGCGCCTCTTCAGAGGCTGAAAGCGTGGCCATGTCAGCAATCCGCACTGCCACGTCATGGACGGCATAGCCCACACGTGACAGAAGTTTATTATTGCACTTTTATGAGGTTCGAGGGTGCAGCCAGAATTAACTGCACCCTCTTCCTCTCCCCCCCGACCATTCTTCCTCCCCTGTTTTCTCTGATCACTCTTCGAGCTCTGTGTTTTCCTTAAGCGCCCGCTTTTCCGATCAGGCGATCGATCGAACCGAGCGATTCCAAGGCCATCTTATGACAATTTGCTTGGTCGAACGGATCGGGGCGGCTTCTTCAGCGCCGAAGTTCTGCATTGATTGATTGTTCGGCGGCGTTCTGCTACGAGAAGAAAGTGAGGCCCTTTTTAGTCTTTGCTTTTTTAGTTTTCGTAAGTCCTTTAGTGCATTTTTACTTATATTACATTTGTTAGAGGCTCTTATTAATCCACGATACAATTTCTGGCCAGACAAATCCTTATTCATGCTGCGAACGACTATACCCACATGGAAGCAACACGAAGCCTCCTCCTCATCCGGCCAAATCTTCCGGGTATGTTTTTGTAATATCATACCCTTTTTTAATCTCATTTTCTGTCTCTTTTTCTCGATTTCTCATTAATCTCATTTGTCTCCACGTTCTCTGTTTTTTCTCATTAATCTCACTAATCTCTCGTTATCTGTTTTCCCTTTGTATTGTTTTTTTGTTTTTTGTTATCTTTTTCTTGTTTGTGGTTGAATTGAATACATTATACGAGGCACAAGTGAGAATAGTGGTTAGAGTAGTAGCAAGCAACAGAGATAGAAATCATCGAGACCGGTGTTAGGAAGTAAGATATTGCAGAGCATTAACAAAACATAACTAGGAATGTCTTTCTCCCAAAGAAGAACTAAGAATAGGAATTGCTTCACGGAATCTCCATTTCTAACTCACAAAGATATCCACTGCGGGGAGACATGCGCGAGGGGAGTGGCGAGTTGAGAATACTTGACTTGCCAACGATCGTCAGAAGTACGGGCCTTCTTCTCGACTCGCTGAAGTCGAGCTCGACTCGCATGGGCAGAAGAGGGAGTGTACACTGGACGGGCTGGTTGGTTGAGGGATTCTCTTCGCATGACCGGATTGCACGACTACCCAATGTCTTCACATTCTTTAGAAGCTCTGCTGCAGCCTTCTCGACTCGTGAGTCGAGAATGGCGCTCCGCCAATTTCGATGGTCGCAGGTGCCTCCACCCGATCCCGAGCCACTCTCCTTGAACCATGCTCGCCGAATATTGCGAAGAGGACCGGGTCCGACCGGGTGGAGGCCTCGGGCGACCAACCACGAGGTGTGGTCGCCGATTTCGTGAGTCGAAAACGTTGTGCTCTAGTGCGATCTAGAGCTGGCGCAGACAGCCTTAACCACTCCTTCTATCTTCCTGGGACATTATGAAGGGAAGTGGTTTTGACTGTCATAGCCAACTCTTAGCAACTCAATTCTCCGGGTGGTGTCGTTGCTAGTGGCCTCTACCCAATCAAAGACCGTCTCCCTTGAACCATCTTTGTCAATATTATGAAGGGGATGGGCTCGATTGGGTGGAGGCCTCTACAACTAACCACTGTGGAAACCACAGAGCTTCTTCAGATGCATTTTCGGCTCGCTGAGTGGAATGCCTTACCCAACCGGCACTCCATGTGTACCATCCAGGAGTTCTCGATGACTAAGGCATTCTCGACTTGCAGTCGAGAGAATGTAAACAGTAAAACTAACAATCGCATTCTCGACTCGCAAGTCGAGAATCCCTTTAGCCACCAATTCTCCCGTGTATGGTAGCGGTGGCCTCGACCCGGTCGAGTCACTCTCCTTGAACCATCTTCGCCGAATATTGCGAAGGGAGGGGCTCGGGACCGGGTGGAGGCCTCTACAACTAACCCGGGGAAACCCGAGAGAGGAAGCCAAGGCTTGCATTCTCTACACTTTGTATTCTCTGTTTTTTATTCCCAAGTGCCTCTAGCACATGCGAGCCACTCTCCTTGAACCATCTTCCTCGAATATTGCGAAGAGGAGTGGTTCGGACCGGTGGAGGCCCCTCCGACTAACTACAAGAGGATGCATTTGAACCGCATCTCCGGGCCTTAGACCTAGCCGATCTATGTACAACATTCCAAGAAAACACCATAAAAAAGACACCTAAAACGGAACTGTTCTTTTAACCCGATCCATTGTTTCCTTGCCGAGCATCTCTCAACCCCAGAGCAAATCATCTCGAAGCTGAAAAATCTTTGGACAAGAAAAAGGTGAATCCGTCGAGCTTATCGGCACTTCCATTATTTAAACACGGGCGGCATGTTCTACAAGCGAAATAACATAGGCATCTCTCGAAACTCACCTCTTCACCACGGTAATTCCTTGGGCCATCAGTATCACGGATCCATGACCTCACCTAGAGTCTTTGCTTCTTACTGTCGGTCTCATCAAGAGTGTATTCGCGTCTAATACTTGTATCACTGCGATTCTCGCGTATCCCCGTTCCATGGCGCAGCAGTGTAGAGTTCCCGTGTCTGGCAGCTCCTCTCCGCTTCCTACCTTAGCTCCGTGCTCATCGATCAAATCCAATCGCTTGCAATAGGGGCCGGTCGGGGAAAAAACACATATGCAAGGTATTTGTTAGCGGCTTACGGCGTCGCGGCGCCATTCCCGAAGTCGCTATACGTCTCCCCTCCGAACTTCGAGGTCGCCAATGCCGCACGCGGTGAAGATAAACTACGCTCCGCTCACTAAGTCCCTTGATGTGATTAAATTTGAAATAGTGTTTGGGCGGGCTAAAAGCCACCGTCTTTGTACCCTTAGCCCGCTTTTTTTCATAAATGATTGCATGTCCTTAAATTCAAACTAAAGAACACGCCCGATCTTTTTACATGCAGTCCTAAAACTCAACGCCGGAGGAAACTTAATTTACAGAGGGTCCGATCGGGGAAGAGGATGAGAGGGCATCTGACATGACGACTGGCCCAAGAAGCGGAGGGCCCGGAGGGGGATGCTAGTTCTAGCGGCAAAGAAGAAGAAGAAGACTAACACCCCGGTGAGCTCGAGGTTTTTCTTTTTTGTGGAATACCTTAAGCCCGATCCATCCTTTCTTCTTGCAAAGCATTCACCTCGGACTCACTAGTGATCAGCGCGAACTCCGTTCTTCGTCATCGAGGGACCGGAGACAGAGCTTCTTGACACACCGCCAGATTCTTGGTGGTATGTCGAGGTATCAACAAGTGGGAAGGAGAAAGATCATTTCTCCACCAAAGGGACAAGAAGAGCTCGGAGACAAGTACAAGAAAATCGGTGTTGTGCTCTCCCGATCTCGGCGTAAATTCGAAGCATTTAACACTACATGTCGAGGACTGCGCGGAAGAGTAAGTTCTATCACACCAAAAATTAGCGGTTTCAAATTATTCTCACTCTTCCATGAGCAAAGGCGAAGAAGGCACTTAGAAAAAAAAGGCAGCCTTTAAATTGCGAGAAACCTTGGGTGGAAGGATCTGGAAGGGATGAAGGAGGCCGGAACCCTAACGTCCATGGAGCTTGGAATGGAGATTTCCGGTCGGGGAAAAAGCATTTAATCACGGGGAGCTTCACTTCTCTTGTCTTTGAAGACTCTACAACACTCTGTAGTGGGGAATGAAGTTGTGGTTCATACACAAAAAAGTCCACCAAAAACAAAGATGGGGAAGATGACACCACACGGGAGGAATCGGATGGCGAAGGAGGCTTTTAAGATATGGTCGACTCCCCAATAATGGATCGGATGATCGGATCAGGATTTCACTGAGAGAGAGCCTGAGTAAAATGGAGCTGGCCTGGCTCCGGATTATCCGTTGGGGAATATCACACAAAGCTTCGCTCTTTGGACATTAGACGGTGAAGGTTTGCACGGGAGATGCCGCCTTGTTCAACCCGTGGAATTTAATCCAAAGACACATGCCGGAGATTCTCAACCCGATGGTGCGACATCCCCGTTGCAGATCCAATGCCCGCGGATGTCATACCTTTTAACAGATCGGCCGGTGAGTTGTTCAATTTGGAAGTCCGAGGAAGATCCAAGGGAAAAGACATCCGGTTCTCGGGTTGTAGACGGTCAAGATTCGATGAGAGGGCGCAAGTATTGCGGCAGGAGAAGGAGGTGCCGCAAAGGATCAAGGATAGATATGCCAAGCGAGAGTGCAGAGTTCTTTCGGCGGAGATGCCAAAGAACCGAACCGCCAAAGATTAGCTACCCGCCGAACACAATAGCAGCGAAAGTGCCAGCTACGTGAAGATAAATAACTCTCACGAATCTTTCCATTCTCGATTTCGCGAAGTCGAAAAAGCCCTACCATCCTAACATTTGCCGATTATCAGCGGGTTTTTCTCGACTTCGCGAGTCGAGAAAGCCGTGGTTGAGAAAATCAAAGGATCTGAGCTTTTCGACTTCGAGTCGAAAACCTGAAGAAGTAAAAAGAAAATTAGACATTCAAGGGACTTTCGATTTCGCGAGTCGAGAAAGCCCTACCATCCTAACATTTTCCGATTATCAGCGGGGTTTTCATTTCGCTGAAGTCGAGAAAGCTTTGGAATATCTGAAAAATCAAAGGATCGCGAGCTTTTCGACTCGCGAGTCGAAAACCCGAATAAGTAAAAGAAAATTAGGCGTTCAAGGGACTTTCGACCGCGAGTTGGAGAAAACCCGGGCTACTATTTCTTGTTTATTAGGGTGTTTGTAGATACTTTCATGCTCGACATTGGTACATTGATGAATGCAGCCCTTATCGACCGGATCATACACGCTAGGCAACGATTGGAAAGCATTGGGTTGTCCTCGGCGTCCTAAAGGGAAACAGGGGCTCCCTCGGATAAGTGGAAGACCTTTGAGAAACTATGCGGATATGTTTGGCTGGAGGGGACAGGAAGATGATGAGGGAGAGGAAGAAGAGGAGAAGAAGAAGAGAACACCAAGGAAAGGCGGGGAGTCTCTCTCGGACCAAGTATGACCTCATTCTTAGTAATCGGAGGCGGGGGAGAAATGGACTGAATATGGGCTCAATGGACAAAAGGCAAGGTGAAGGACAGCAATGGAGAATTTCCGTGTAGGCGGACCCCAAGTTGTTTGACAAGCGGTTCATGAAGAGGATCTGAGGGCCTCACGGACAAAGAAACGCTTGACCTACAAAGGCAAAATCTTGGATGGAACAATCCTACTAAGGAAGACCGGGAGTTCTAAAATGCGGGGCCTAAAGGATTATGCCACAGTCCTAAAAGCGGCGGCGTCTTGCGTTAGAAGAAGGCATCACGGAGTTACGCAACGTTGCATCTAATGAATACCATGATTTTGATTATTACAAGGAAAAGGCTGCCTTTGATGAGGAAGACATGAAGGAATTGAACCGTCTATGTCAACCCTACATCAACACCAAGCTGAAGCGTAACGTCAAAACCCTTCCTTTCCCGAACGTGCTATGGCAATTCGAAGAGGAAGCTTGGATTGGGGTGGTCCCATTTAAGGCGACGATAGCTCCCCATTTCGGTAACTTTGGGACACAAGGGATTTGGTGGTGGTGGGCGGCATCCGGACCCGTGGCACTATTTGCCATCAATATGATCGAAGACCCCACCCTTTTTATGACAAAGCTGACATAGAAGCAGTGGTACAAGGCGTGTCACGGACATGACCGACTGGATACTTTCGGTTTCCTTGTCTTTTGCATGCCGCAAGCGGACAACCGCTTTGTCTCCCAATGGGCGGTGATATTAACTTCACCAACAAGATCATGTACTCCATATCGAACTTGATCATGAGTGCAGACTTGGCTTGCCGAAGAAGGCACCAAGCTTTGCAAACATAGTTTTGGTTTTGATTTCAAGATCGGTGAGACCTGGATAAGTGGTGGTCTAGCGAACATCATTATCTCGACAAGTTCATGATCTCTCAAGAGCGGATGGAACCACGGAAGGGGGCAGATTTATGGAGGATGTTCCATCGATGGACAAGGTCGGCAAAGATGGTGCGACCAGGTCCTATACATAGAATTCCTATCCGGCCAAGAGTTATCAAGTACTTCATAACCCGCTTGGTCGAGGAAGATCAAATTGTATCGCGAAAGTGGTACATGAATGGCCTATTCTCTCGGGGGGCTATCTTTGTTTGGAATGAAACCTATATCCGTGGTTGGAAATAAGGAATGGTTGAAACCATTCAGTCATACACGGATCGCTTCATGAGCATTTCAAGGGAGGAAGACAAATGGAAGCAAAGAAAAAGGCGGCGAGGACGAGGGAGACAAAGCCGACAGAGACGAGAATGTCGAGGGTTTAGACCAGAATCTTTGCCGAACACATTCTTGAAAACACGAGATTGAGGTGAGTTTACTTTTGCTCTATCGGTGTTTCTCGACTTCGCGAGTCGAGAAAACTTCGTTCCTTTCAATACCTTTTCTTTTCATTCTCGACTTCATGAGTCGAGAAAACTCGTTCCTTTTCGACAGATGTCATCATTTCGGGGACTTGCATGTCAACGACTCGGATCATTGTCATTGGATACCAGCGGTTCACGCCGCGAGGAGGAGAATGCACTCCCCAAAGACAATCGAGCAAGACACCGCTCCCGGCCACGAAAAGGACACGAAAAGATAATGATCCCGCATTTGGATCCCGATGAACCAGAAATATGGTCGAGCCAAACTCCAACCGGGATCCATCCGGTCCCACCAAGCTTGTAATATTTGGCGTCAATGGAGTATTAGCTGCGGTATACCACGATAAAGACGCCCCGAGATTAACACCTCGCAGATCCCAACCCAAAGCAGAGCATAAAATAGTGTATCCGAGGCCTAGAGCTAAGGAAATTGTTGAATGGTGCCCAGGAAGGGGATTGAAGTGGGCATATGGTCTTGTATGGCAAAGAAAAATATTGTCAATGTTCTTGGTGTTCTCGGCATTTCAGTTTTGAAGTTCAAGTTCGTTTGGGGAAACGAAAAGGGTCGAGCATGTGTGGGACCTCGATCCAGCCATCACAAAGGGGAAGCCTATAATGGTGAAAAGGTTGGGCCGGGGTTTATGAGCAATTCCAGGACTATGGCAAACACAACACGCTGATCATAGGCGACTCCGCCTACAAGTGCTATCATAACGCATAAAAATACAATCATTGTTAAGCCATATCGACTGAAGAATATGAGACGGATAGGTGGTTGTCCTTCGGACTACATCCTGTCTTGGCGGAATCCATCTTTGCCATTCTTGTTGCCGATGTGCTTACGAACTATCCGAGCCTCACGGAACCCGATCCAGAGAGCAAGGCGATCATGAAAGCTATGGACGACAAATACTTTGGTGAACAAGAAGAGTGACCCCTGCTTTCAGATAGTCAAATTGTGTGAATATTGTAAACGAATGTGAACACATGTATTGAACATTTTGTAATGAATATACTTGTATATTGAGTTTTCGATGCCTTTCTCGACTCACGAGTCGAGAAAGGCATGCTTGTCCTGTTGATGAGACCATTTGTATGTTTCATTGTGTCACTGGATGCAGGCATGATCTATTATGATAATGCTTGTACATTGCGTTTCCTAGGCCTTTCTCGACTCACGAGTCGAGAAAGGCATGCTGGTTGTCTCATTGACGGACCATTTGTATGCTTCCGTGTGTGATTGGATGCAACCATATTCTAATGAGAATGGTTGTACTTTCACTTTTATGGGCCTTTCTCGACTCGCGAGTCGAGAAAGATACTACTTCCCACGTCATTGGATGCAGTTGTATGGGATGAATGTTCTCCATTCTAATTTGATTTCAACGTTCTTTTCTTCGTTTTGACTAATGGCACCGTAATTGTTAATCATACTCTCCTTGCTCCGGGTGGTTCGCATACGATCCGACACCAGCCGCAGATCCCGCCGGGCATCACGAGAGACCGCTCCAGCGGCACGAGATCCCGCTCAAAGGCGAAGAAATACCGTTTTGGCACGAGATCCCGGTCACGCTACACTCTTGCCCGCCTTTGGGACAAGGTTGCTTTCATGACCGAGAGGTTGCTCGCTACACCACGGGGGGATAAAGAAAGCGAAGAACAAAGAGAAAGTCCCAGGAAGCTCAAAGCATCTTGCAAGCATTGCATAACATCCACGGAGGTTGGGGAAGGAGCATATTCGATGAAAGGCTGCGGAGGCGAAAGTGGAGAAGTCGGGTGGACAGGTCGGCCGGTAGCTCCGAGAGGCACTCCCGTGAGGCATTCCACACTCTTCAGGTTGCCCCCAAGGCTTACAGTCGGCATGAAGAAGCGCCGCTAGTTAATCCCCTAAGGTGGACCACCTACCAAACTGTAGTGACAGCAAGACCACCATGGTCTCTGCGTCCGATGTAAAATAAATTGTATCTGTTCAATTTATTAATAAAAATTCTTTTTCAACTAGATCTTTGGTTTCAAACTTTAATGAATTTCCTTTGTTTCAGTTGCATTGTTTTTGTTCTCGACTCGCGAACCAGGGAAAACTGCAGCAAAGCTCGGATTCAGAATTTTATTCAAAAATTCGAATTAAGGATAGTTTTCGGGTCGGGGTGCTACTTTTTATGTAAATTAACCGGGTTCGGGAAAAAAATGGGAATGGAATGAGTCCCACTTTAATTAAATACGACTTCATTGCTCTCTTTAGATGTTTGCAGGATGGTATCAAGCAACAGGGTATTACGAAGACCATACTGCCAAGACTCAGTTGTCAGAGCAAGCAGAACAAAGAGGAATGCAGAAGTACACGAACATTTGGGAGAGATGTACCAGATCACCACATCCGTGCACTTGGGATCACTAATCACTGGGAAAAGTAAGAAGAAGGGTGGCTCCGGAAATGATCTATTTGTTCTTAATGAGAAGAATAATTGTTGGATGGATCTCTCTAAAATGCTTCTTCTGTTAGTTCGCTTCTATGATATGAAAGTGGAAGAATGTGGAGGGAAACTCCAAATTGCTATAAAGTTGGATGAGATGGAACTGATCAAAGGTGAAAAGTATGAGAGGGTTTCTTTGACATTAATGAACAGGGCGTTGTCAAATTTCGATAATGAGGAACGGAAGTTCTCTGTTCAATCGAGAGGACCATATTTGGTGGATAGGGATATTTCAAGCACCGGAAGAAAATCATGGTGTTCTTCGGTGGGTCTTTCAGCCAGACACCTATTCCTACTATTATTCTTTGCTCATGGAGTCGGGAGAGAAGCTTGAGGTTCCCGGCTCACGAAGATTACGAGGTTGAATGGCATCTGGCTGCTGATCTAAAGACCATCAAGTGGATGTATAACATGAAACATGGTTCTGATAAGACTACCCACGCATGTCCTTACTTGTTTGTATGCTAGGGTAGATGATAAGGGGAAGGGAATGAGTACTCGAATGTGACCGGGATGAACCAACGCAGCGAGAAGGAGGACAAAACTTTGATCCCCGTACTTGCAATTCTGTGAAGAGAGTACATATTTGCACTCTCCATGCCTTTCTAAGAATAGTGGATAAGATGGTGTACATGAGCATTCTTTTTGCTTGGAATAAGTCTCCACAATCAGCCCGAGGAGAAAAGTGTATGAAAGATGTTGAGAATGTGCTTTTCGATCTTGGTCTTCATGGTGGTGACTATAAAAATCTCGCAAGATCCTAAGAAGAGAGGCAAGGTTCCTTGTAAACCATCTATGGGTGGGGTGAAAGCGAAGAGATTTACGCCTTATACTAAATTACGTAAGAATGGATCATTGCCAACTGGAAAGTGGGAGGGGTATAAGGACTTGCTGGAAGCAGAAGATGACCGTACTTCACGTGGGAGGGCAAAACTAAAGAAAATTAAAGCGTGGCAGAATCTGAGCAGTCTGGTAACTTTGATGGCAGAGAAGAAAATGGTGGGTGGAAAGTTAGATGAATTGAGTAGCAAGATGGCGAATTCACGAAGTCGCTTATACAAGCATGGGGAGAATGCAATGTCACACATTACATTCATATACTTCACGCCCATGGCTTGTGGTTTGCCAAAGAGTACGGGAGCTTGGGAATATGGAATACGCAGGGAATGGAGAAGTCACATAAGCAAGCCAAGAATGCTTTTTTCAGGTTCACACAACATCGAGGTTCGTGTGGTAACTCATTGCAACAGATGTGCCAATGGTTCTATAGAAGGATTATCCGCAAGCTAGAGAAAAAAAGATAAAGCTAAACAAGACACGGCGTTGGCTAGAATATTGAGGAGAAAAGTTGAGCAGGAAAAAGAAACAGATATGGTGTAGCTCTAGTGCGGCCAGACAAGTTAAAGCTGGCGATCCACAAGGATCGAGGCGAGGGTAGAAGATATACTACTGGGGAATCAATTGTATGAATAAATTCATATTAATGTATAACTATTGACCATGATGTGCAACTATAATGTTTCAAATATGTTAGGTTGGCAGCGTGGGCACGGTGCGAACTTAGTTGGTATTCAATTCTTTGAATGACAAGTATTCGCACCGTGGGCCACTGCGGCGAATGAAGTTGGGAATTAGTTATAGATTAAGCGCTATTCGCACCGCGGGCCATGGTGCGAAAACATTTGGTTTCCGTGGCTATATTTTGCCGTTTTCGCCGCGGTAGCAACGGTACTCTTTATATAATTATCTTTGTTATCGATGTTGTCTGCTTTTGATATTTGTTCTAAGTCATTACATTGCATATTTATCAATCTTGTCCACTCATTTGTTGCATTACAGTTCAGAGACAATGGCACAGAATAGCGGTAATGCCGGATCTAACAATCCCAACAACCAAAGAACGAGAGAAAGGCGCGTCCCGGGCGCATTACACATCATGGTGAAGACGGCAAGGAGGGCGCCACTAACTATGTCAGTGGTTCTAACAACCAGAACAGAGCACCGTCTTCCGAGCCAGAAAACATCCATCAAGCAGGTCTGGACGCTGTAGTTCAGAATGTTGCCAATGACGCAGAGGAGATTTTTAGAGACATACCTTCCGAGCCAAGGCGTGTTTACCTGTTCTCTTCTGGCCATTTAGTCGGAGAAGGAACCTTCGTGCAGGCAGCTATCTGTCATGGAGTTCCTGTGCCTGATGATTGCATCGTCGTTAACGTCGATGTGGTAGTTGCACCGCAGAACCGACGCGTTGCACGTTCTTCCGATGGGGAGCTGACACCTTGCTTGAGGCACTCCATTCCTTCGTCGTGTAGCCCAGGTTGATGGCTTCTTTGACGCCAACTCCTAACTCATTCTCTGTACTGGCTAATGAGATAGATTACATAACCGGACTTCCTCGTAGAGTGCCGGAAGTTGGATTGGTGGAGATAAACCAGGGGCCAGACTTGCTTGGAGCCGACAATGAGAATGCTAAGCCCCATGAGGATGACCATCAGGATGTGCATGTCCAGGATGTTCCTGTTGCTGATGTGCCTGTCCAGAACGTTCCTATTGCTGTTCAGGCAGTTTTTGAACCCCTGAATATTATGTACTCGGGTGTCCCTTTCCAGGTCCCTGTGACAGCTCAATTAGAAGAAAATATCGTTCTACAAGAGGCAACTGCAGTACCTGTGAGGGTTGTGCCTGAAACCGTTGTACCAGATGCAGTAGTGCTTCCTGTTGATGAGCAGCCTGTAGTCGCATCATCCAGTAGACGTAAGAGGAAGACTAAGCCTAAGCAGCTGCAGAAGAAACAGGTTCTCTGCAAAGGCCCGGGCCAGCCGTTTAATCAAAAGTTAAGATGGATGCGCGAAATCCGGCACTTCCAGAACCACGTGGAGTGGGTGCTTCCGAAGCTCACAATGGCTAGAATATGTAAGGAGGTGGTTCAGGAGAGATACATTAAGATGAAGAGGGATGGTGCAAGGTACCGGAGACATGGTTACAGTTTTCCAATGCCAGAACAGGTGACTCGATTCACTGCAGATGCCCTTGATGCTCTGCACGAGGCCGCTGAGAATCACATGGTCAGGTTCTTCGAAGACTGTGTGAAATGTGCTGTGCATTCCAAGAGAGTGACAATAATGAGGCAGGATATTGCCTTGACAAATTACTTCCGAGGCATGTAAAGTGTTTTATATTAATGAAACGATCTTTGTTGTATATTTTGTTTGCTTGCTAGGTATTTTGATTGTATCTATTCTCTATGTATACTTACAATGCACCGTTGCCACGGTGCGAAATGGGTATAAATTACTTTGTGAGGGAGGTATTTTCGCACCGTGGCCACGGTGCGAAATTCCTGTAAGTTACTGTGTGAGGGCAGGCAATTTCGCACCGTGGCCACTGTGCGAAATTGAATCATTCCATAGAAAGTGAACCACAAGATCAAAGTGAGCATATTAACATGTTTGAGAATATATTAACATATTAGAGAACATTTAGAGAACGGCAAGTAACGGAATTATGTCCAAGTAACCTTCCCCTAGGTTTCTAACCCCTTCCCCTTCCCCTGCGAGGTCTAACCCATGCATCTGGGTTAGGAGTCAAGAGCTCACGCTCCTCCCAGCCTGATTCTTCCCACCATATGGGGTACCTAGTCATTAGAAAAAGTAATTCCACAGGATGATACTCACGGAAGAAGAGCGGACCTAACTCCACAAAACCGTTGTACTCGTTGTAGTACACCCTAATAAGGCCATACATCTGTCCCCGGTTAATTTCATGAATGAACGTTATGTATGCATCCGAGAGAGTGTGCTAAATAGCCGAAAGACGAAGAAGAGGCCTCAATTCTTTGTAGCATCTCGTCCCGGATAAGGAGGGGGTTCAAGAAGTCCCCTCATTGCAAGTCTCCTATAACATTCAGATGGATTAATTTCCATCAGTGGCTCATGACCACAATCAAATCGCTCCATAATGAAGTTGATCAACTCCATTGTAAGCTCCTTGGTAGGACTGTGGCGCAACCTCCACTCCAAGAAATGGTCCCATAGCTCATCCATTCCAGGCCGCACAGAATGCCTGGGGCATGCTTGCAGGCCTTGTGGAGTGGCCCAGGGAGGATTCGGTCCAATCATTTGCAAAGAGCACGAAGATCAAGTAGCAAAGAACAAGGAGCACGAAGATCAAGTAGCAAGGAGCAAGAAGCAAGGATCAAGGACGATCAAGGAGCAAGAAGATCAAAAGAGAAGGAAGATCATGGAGCAAGAAAGCAAGGAACAAGATCAAGTAGCAAGATCAAGAGCAAGGAACACGGAGCAGACAAGAAATTAGTGGATCAGACAAGAAATTAGTGGAGCAGACAGGAAATTAGTGGAGCGCATGAGAGAGGCAAGGCAAGGAGACATAAGAGGCGGACAAGAGGGGGAAAGAGGCAAAGAAGCAGACAAGAAGCAGACAAGAGGCAAGGAGCAAACAAGAAGCAAAGCCAATGATAGACAGTGAAGGCATAGATGCCTATTTAAAGAGAAATCAGGTATATATGCCATTATACGAGTACCATACAAGTATGTATATAATCCAATAATTTCTATGTATATACGATCAATAATTTTGGTGCGTACATACCATCAATAATTTTGGTGGGTATAAATATACATCAAATTGCCGAGTGCAGCAACATTGGCCATGTGGCCTCCTCCTGGTCCTGAACGTGATTCCATCACCTGCAAGATGAATCACGAAAACTTCAAGCAGTGTCGCGAGCGACAAATACCAATGGAAGACTAGATGACAGGGAAAAAAATAGCGGCTAATATTAGCCAAATGGCGATTTTTTGGACATTTTTGAAAAAAGTACGGCTAAACTATAAAGGAGGAAATTTTTGGAAAAAAGAAAAAAATCGTCAAATATTTTCAAAGTCGACCTCCCTTACACCAAGGTTTAGCCAAACATAAGAAAGAAGGAGAGGAAAAATTCTTCCACTTTAGCCAAACGTTCGAAAGTTTTCCTATGCATTTAGGGATAGATTAGCTATACTTTTTAATAGCTAATGTAAAATATGAGATTATTCATGAGATTATGGAATACAGGTTGCTAATATTATATTAGATGGACAGTTTTGTGTTCTCCAACTAGTAGATTTCTATTATTAATATGTTCATACAATAAAAAGTTTGGCATAGCATAAATGTTTGGCTAAAGTTTATATAAAGGTTCAAACAAAAAATAGCCAAACATTCAAAACTAGTAAAGGAAAATTATTCAACTTTAGCCAAACATTCGAAAGTTTTCCTATGTATTTTGGGTTAAATTAGCCAAAGTTGTTCTAGCTAATCTACAATATGACTTTAGTAATTTTTTCCCTGCTGGATGACCACTGCCGCTCTCAATCCTCGCTATTATCCTGATCCCTTCGATGTTATCATCCATCTAATATGGAATAGAGAGCATCAAATGTACATGATAGAAAAGATCACTGGGGTGCCTGGTGACAATGACTCAGAAGAGTCCCCCTAAATCAATACTTGTCATCTGGATCATATTGTCAATACTTATTTGAAGAGTTCATGATCGTGTATTTTGTACATTATGCTCGTATATATAACCAATAATGTTGCTACAGTGCACGTCAATAATTTTGTTCGATATAAGTACAGCTCCATTTATTCAATGGAGAAGGCATCCATTTGCTATGTCTCGGCCTGGTTATTCTTGTTATTCCATTACTTGCACTATGACATATAATGATCTTTATAGATGTTCTCAGAGGGGTATCCCCCTTGATTCCTGGCTGGAAGGGGTAGCAGAGGGTCGAAATCATTCTTCCAACGGGGTTTATCGTGTTGTTATCCACCTTCATCGGGTTCCAGAGCGTCACGTCTATGAGATTAATCGCATCACTCAACTTGCTGCTCATGATGATCCCGATTGCGAATGATCTTCTGCATTTATGTATGCTATGCCTTTTGTATGAGTTCTAAATTCTGTTACTAGAATATTTCAGACATTCTCTAGTTATAAGTATGTATCCATAAGAGATAAGAACATATGATTCATCTATTTACCGCACATTTTCAATTTGGAAAGCTCTTGGCCATTTTCCTTACATGTAGATTCTAAATTCAGATAAGCATTCTCTTCGCAGTGTGTGTAGTCACGGTGCGAAATAATGTGGAATAGTCATTTTCGCACCGTGGCCACGGTGCGAATATTTGTTAGTTGTAAGCACAGACAACACGGTCTTCGCACCGTGACCACGGTACAAGTAAAATAGAAGCGTAAAACAAATTAAAATGAAACCGAAGTTTATGTTCGATATAACAAGAATAGAGATTTCAAACAAGTCTTTGCATTAATTGACAATGGTTACAACTTCATTTTCTTAGAAACATGTAAGTCATCGGACACTTTGACTTCTTCCAATTCGGATTCCTGCAGACCAGCATCCAACAGGTACATAAGGCGAGGAATCTGGGGCTCCCTCTCTTCCCAAGTCAGTCAAATTGTAGCCTTATCCACGCCGGACAAGGCCAATGCAGCTCTACTGGCAGCCATAGAATACATACTAAAGCCACCAAAAATATGCGTGGCGATATCTCTCCTAACAGCCACTACTCGATCAGAATTGGCAGATAATGGGATGTGATTACCAATCAACGAGAGGGCCTTGAGTTTCAAGACCTCTTCTGGTCCATATGGGCTGTACTTAGAATGGAACACAACGATCTCTCCCTTATAAAGGTAGCCCATATAGTGGGCGATACTTGCATCTCTGCCAAGGGTAACTCTGTCATGTCTGGCGCAAAAATCGTCCACAAAAATCTCATGCGCAACAAACAATCGTTCTTAGGCACTTAACAAAATAAGCAAACTTATGGTAGCTTACCTCCATTTCATCAGATGCAATAACCTCTTTGGTAGAAATGTTGATGGACGACCTTGAAGAGCTTGATTCGCTCTTTGATACTTGTTTTGCACTATCCTTTTTAGCCGATGTACTTCGCCTCGAACTTTACCCGAGACTTCCTTCAAGCCCATTTTACGCCATCTCGAACTCTATCAAATGCATTCTCGGGGAGCTATTGAAGTTCCATCATAAGTTAAGAGATCGTGCGGGGTCCCTAGGCACTTCCGGCTCGAAGTCAATGAAGTCGTCTAGACCAACAACGAAAGCATAGATTTGTCCAAGGACTTCATCTTCCCTCAAACCAGTAATGGAAGATATATCGTGGAGAAGAAGATAGTCCTTCCCTCCTATGTTAACTGGCAAGGCTTCCGTGACACCCCATCTATCAAGATTCTCTTCATGCTCGTCTACGTCTTCATCCTCGTCCTCGTCGAGCTTTTCCACCAGTTCCTTCTCTTTCTCTGCATCAAATACCTCCTCTCTGGTGACCGAGTGCGCAATAGCCTTCACGTGGGTTCTTCCCCTATCGTTAGTGGGAACCGTATATATCATGTAAGTAGCAAACATGATGTCAACTGGATATAAATTATCCTTCCCATCCTTCTCACATAAGTAATTTACCGGTCTCTTGAGCGACCTAGCCGAACCTTATCTTGGTCACCTTTGGGAAAAAGCTTGAGAAAGGACTTTAGACTCAATACAATCTTCCGGTCGAGGGAGAAGGACGCCGGTTTACGCCACGGCCATGAAACCATGAATGTAACCCGACCATACACGCCACCGTGTTTGTTAGCCTCGGAGATTATATCTACCGTTAGGCGAGAAGTTATTGTAGACTACGATGGCGCGTTCACAGGGTTTTGTTTGTTGAGCGAACTCATCATCGGGTGTGACGGCCGATACTGCTTCCTTCCCCGACGATCCGGTCATACCATGCCCGGAACTGTTCCCAAGCTTTTACGTGACTGCCGTTTGACATTGCGGAATTGTAGCGCCTTCTTTAGTGCAATAAAAACCTGATCGCCTAAAAGTAAGTGCCGGTGGCGAGCCGACTTGTGAAACTAAAATGTCTTAAGTGTCCTGACGAGAAATATGTCGCACCGTGGCCACGGTGCGAAACAAATATAAACCACAAAGACAACAATAAGGTATTAAGACCGTGTGGCCCGCGGTCGACATTTTGCCGAAAAAGAAGGCCAAATTTATGTTAAGCGCAAAACATACTACACCGTGGCCCGCGGTGCTTGAAACTACACAACACGACTACCACGAACTCCACATATTTTCAAGACGGTGGCCGCGGTGCTATCTTTTGCAAAAGGATATAAGTTATTGGCAAACAACACTGGGATTTGAACCCAGTAACACCATTGTTATTTATTTGTTTAACTGTTTTCACTTAAAGAAAGTACAACAGGAGGCATACAGAGCTTTGTTGTATACAATTCTTCCCTACGTTTTCCTACCTTGACACCATCTACCAAAAATGGAAGGCGTTTAAGTCACATTCGATTCCAAAATAATTCTTACATCAAATAAAGACCATGCTTCTTCGACTTTTAAAGTTTTAAACAATTGACCACTTTTGAAGATAGCAATGTCAATGACATGAGAATGGGTACCATCGGCATCGTCTTGTTCCTTTGGAACCCACGTCCATCTGCTCCCTTCTTTTACTTCCCTCCATCTTACGTATTTGAAGGTAATGTAAACTGTTTGCTTTTCGAATACAATACCGATTCGAGCGCTTTCTTTCTTTATCCCGTGACCGCATACCTTCTCAACTCCTTCATGCGGACGGGATGACCATTCATCACATAAAATGTCATCGAAAAACAATGACAATCACAATCACTTTTGTAAACATTTTTGAAGTCTTCTTGACATTCTCGACATTCTTAAACAAGGTAATAAACATATCGATGGGTACATTTACTTTCACGTGTCCACAGACTCCACCTTTCTCCTTCAAAGTTTGACCTTCAAAAAAGAAAATTTCTGTGACAATTTCAGAACTTGGCAAGAAGAAGCAGAGATAGAAACCCAATTGGAATCCATTGGGCGGATATAATGAACTAATTTGCACCGTGATAATGGGGGCAATGGTAAGCTCGATGCCAGCATGGAAATCACAGCATCTGAAGTAGCATTATCAGCATGGCAATTTAATATCTTCGGGAGGACTAAGGGCGATCTCCGTTGTCAAAATCATCAACCATGGTAGGATGAGGAGTGTGCATAATCCAGGCAGGCGTGTCTTTTATCAAAATCATGCAAGGTCAGAAGCTAGGAAACAGTTTAAGGAGTTACAAAGAGAAAAGATGTGATCTGGGAAAAGCAATGGCAAGCTAAGCTTATGCATGCACTCAAGCGTTCTCCCAAGGAATTCTGGACTAATTTAAAACCTTCAGTATTTGTTACAGGGGACTTTAGTAGGCATGAGCTACTGAATTTTTCTCATGAAAGCCAAAGGCAGCTCCAATGGATTTAGTGCCTGAAGATGTGCTTGACATATTTGATGTTGCCAGAAGTAATCTTTTCAGAAGATGGCATATGGGAAAGCTCGGGAAGTTGAAGGCTTTGCCATTGATATGCTTAAATAGGGAGGGAAGACATTGCATGCTAAAATTACTAAGTTTATTATAGCTCTTAATACTAATTTTCCTAACCAATGGCGCGAGGAATGCACCTATCATATAGGGGGTACGTCATGTGCATGCAAGGGGTCGACAAGAAATCCCTTGTATATGGCCTTAGAAAATGCCAAAAACCCTCATTTCGACCACATATTGTACTAGAGCGAGCTAAAAAGAAAAACTCTAGTTAAGAGTATACATGTAGTTCAAGCAAAAAAAAACCTTTCAGGTCACTTACCTAGATGGATTTTTTCCCTTTTTTTTTCCCCCTTTTTGAAGGATGCAAGCTTTATTTACCAATCAAAAGCTATAACAACATAAAATACAAAGGCAAGATTACAACCCCAACGGACAAACTGATCCAACTGCGCACAACCACTTGTGTATGCATAAGAATGAATCTGAAGGTAAGTATGCCAAATTAGTACTTTCTTCTCATGATCAAGAGAAGAACAATTATAAGCCATAACAATTTTATTCTGCGTCTACTGAAGAAGAATCTCATCTGCAATATCCATGCCCTTAAAGATAAACAACCTCCTTCTCTTCCAAATCGACATGCAACCACATGCAAGATGAAAAGATGCATCAGGGTAGATAGCGAACAGAATTTGCTAGCTAGATCGAGACGTGCTAACACAAGCAGCAAGCAACCCTTTAGAAAGGGAGAAGCGTGGATGTATATGATAAAGCAAAGCCCAAGGAATGAAGGGCTTAATGGTGACCTTATGAAATGGAAGACAATGCTGAATCGACTGCATCAACAATCTCAGGCCAGGAGAATCATCTTTACCAATGAGAATCCTCTAAATAAACATCGAGATCGTTGCTTTACTTTGGAGGTGAAATCCAACATTCCAAGACCACCAGCTGCCTTAGGTTTAATGCACTTCGCCCAAGCTACCTTGACCACAGCTCCACCTCGTTTCCACCCCAAATAAAAATTCTGATGATACGCACAATCTCCTCCATCTTACACTGAGGCGCTAATAGAGCAGACGTCAGGTAAGATGAGCATTACTAAGCACACATTTAGCCATAGTGATTCTTCCGAGCATAGATAGTTTAGCTATATTCCACCAGAATAAGTGCTTTTGCAACCCTCTACTAAATTTAATCCCAAGCATTTGAAGCAAAGACGTGGATACCAACAGGGATACCAAGTAACTTTGTGGTATTGCCATGTAGAAGAATCTTCTATGGATAGTCCAAAATACAGGGATGGAAGGGACTGTCCAACGTCCACAATGTAGTATATTTTTGCCAACCCACAAGAATTCCTGATGCAAGGAGAATGTGTCTAATAATAGCTTAGCATTATGAAGATTTTCAGCTTTGGCAATTAGGAACAAAAAAGTGTCATCGTCCATTGGCAGACCTTGAATGATGTCATCCTGGAGAGCCACAGAGAAAAGCCGGGATAATACTTCTACCACAATCATGAAGAGCAAGGTTGCCGAGGGGTAACCTTACCGAATTCCTCTACCCACTACAAAAATGTTAGATGGCTCGCCCTAAAAAAGTATAGTAGACCTTGCTGACTTGTGAAGCTTTATGATAACGGAAAACAATGTAATAGTCGCCAGTTAGAAATAGTTTTGGGTTCCTTGCTCTTTGGAATGAGGGAGATGGAACCTGTGTTCAAAATCTTATCAAGGCACCTAAACCTCTAAAACTGACAGAATGCATCATATACATCATCCTCCAACCAGTCTCAGCACTTCTGAAAGAATTCCATAGGAAAGCCATCAAGACCAGGGCATTTTCTCCCTTTTTAAGAGAGTTACAACTCCTTTTAAATCTTCTTGACCATATTCCGGAGTTGTTTTTGCTTGCAGAGCTTTTTTTGCTTGCCGCCAAAGAAGCTGTGGCGCTAGCTAGGGTTCGAACCTTCTATTTTTATGCCTTAAATTTTGCCTTCTGTACAAATCAAATCCTAAGGCAGAATGGTTTATCCAAAAGCTGATCTGCAACCTCTGCTCTTCAGAATTAATGCGGTGCACCTTAATCAATATAGCCGATTGCATGTCTTTTTGAAAGGGCAATGGGTTTCACACAAAGAATGAAGAAAAGTGCTGATGAAGATACTGCATAAGATGCACATGATCAGAGATAAGAGAGCCATCCGACAACACCAAAGAATGTATAGAAATGGCGAGTTCCTTTATCTTGCAGCGACAAAAAGGAACCAGATATCTATCTCCATCCTTCAATAATTGCAGCCCTGCCTTCGCCTTACTTTTACAGGTTGCATAGCCTTGATCTGAGATAGTAACTCCTTTTCTCTAACTCCAATAGTAGGGCCACGAGCACAGAGTAGTTCTAATTCCTGGTACAATGCAGTCAATAGTTCTCTAGCTTCAGCAACTCTAACTCTCCCCCATTCTTTTGCAAACGACTTCACTGCAGACAACATTGTGACAATTCCAGACATGCCCCTACGAGGTGAGAAGACCCGAGACCAAACCCAAATACAGCCAACTTTAAACTCATCATCCTTTAAGTACCTACAATTAAGCTTAAAGTAAGTTCTAGTAGATCTATGATAATTAGCCACATCATTGGATAGGAGTCGCAGATTATGATCACACACAGAGCTATTCAGAAGACTTGAGTGACAAAAATCTGCTTAGTTGCACAAGTCATAAAGTATCCTCTATCATGCCTTACATAAGCTCTGCCAACTCCTGTCCAACCATTACACCACATGAAGGACTGATCACCATCAATCTTTATAAGCTGGCAATCATGTAAAAGGCATAACTATTGTTCCCGCTCAAACCCGTGCACCACTCCAGAGCCTCGACCGCTACTATCTCTTTTCAACTCGATTGCATTAAAGTCTTCAATCAGCATCCATGCAACATTCTGTACGGCTAAAACTATGTGAACCTCCTTGCTATCCTATAGGACCAATGGTGCGTGAGTAGGATAGTGACTATTCTGAAAGCTAGAGATCCAGCTTGTGTTTGGAATTCCTGCACTATTATTATTAGTAATGTGATGGCGAAGCTTTTTGGGGTTGTACCAGAGAAAAAGATTTCAGGCTGGGCTGATTTACAGGAGGATATGTAGATGGTTATTTTGAATGCCTAAAATCTGAGATCTATGTGGACTTCAAATTCACATTAGAAAGTGATTCAATTCACATTAGAAAGTAGTTTTTGGGAATAAAATTTGGAATTTAAATCAAAAGATAATACAAGGGTGCAGACACGGCACTGGCTGCTAGGATCCTTCCTCAGTGTATATCTTTATGAGATTGAAAGCACGTGCTCTTAACTAAGACAAGAACAACCACAATGCATGCAACTCTTAGAGCTATGGGATGGTTTGAAAGGCGCAGTCAAGCATGACAAGTAACTTATCTAGAAGAATCCAAATTTGTGTGATAGGCAAGGTCTGCCATCTGAATGTTAAGTCTAATCTAATTCAGGACAATAAAATGATGCTAATCTCACGATGTTCCAAGTTAGTTGCATGATTAACAAGTTATTGGCATGATCCACGAGCCATGTTGATCACCTTATCCAACTAATGAATGGACCCCACTGAAACAGAGACAAGCACATAAAGGAGCATAAAGGCATATCTTTAAGAGTGGCCATGTGTTTGATACAGATGGGTAATGGTTAAAAAATGGCAACTGTTGGAGGATAAGCACATTGCCAAACTGATACTCTCAGAAAAATTCAGACATCCACTGGTACAATGTGTCACTATACCCCCAACTTCAACAGGGGTGTCACTAATTTACTTATATATTATTGTTAGAGCATATCTACAGCAATCCACTAATGTTTGCAATGTGCTCCAAGCAGGAGACCACATCAGACATACTTGGTCTTTCATTAGGTTTTAACCTAACACAGAGCTGAGCAATCTCTGCAAGCTTAAGAAGGGCATCCATGTTCTTCGGAAGCTCCAAAGTCCTGTCAATTATCGAAACCGTCTTTCCATCAGAAATCAAGGGCACTGCCCACTCCACAATGTGTGAAGGATTAAATCCTGAGTCAAAAGCTTTTCTTCCAGAGAGTATTTCCAGCAAAACCACACCAAAACTATACACATCACTTTTTTCTGTAAAAACTTGAGATTGATAATAATCAGGATCAATATAGCCTGCCTCTGTGGGATCCAAGGGCAATGTTACAGTTCTGTCTTTATCTCCACTAACGCAGAGGCCAAAATCAGCAACCCTTCCAAACCATTCTGCATCGAGTAAGATATTTGATGACTTAATATTCCCATGTACTACTTTGGGGGAGGCATCCTTATGCAGATACTCAATACCAATAGCAGCTTGTGCAGCCACTCTAAGCCGCAATCCCCAACCAAGTGGCGTTAAACCACCATGAAGATGGTCATGCAGTGTTCCATGAGGCATGAATTCATAGACAAGTAAACGTTCTCCCATCTCTCCACAATAACCTATTAGGTTCACAAGATTGGAGTGCCTTATTTTACACAAAATCTCAAGTTCAGTCTCAAAATCCCTACTGTTTCCTCGTAACCTACGTGCCGCATTGGCCCTCTTTACAGCTACTTGTCTTCCATCCTGCAAAACAGCCTTGTATACAAAACCATAGCTTCCCCTTCCAAGCTCATTCAGCTCTTTGAAACCGTTAGTAGCATCTCTGAGATCTGCCAACCTAAATGCCTGCATATGGTATACTGCCTCATAGGAGTTCTTTCTGAGCAGTGGACCTGAGTTTGACAAAGAAGAAGAGTTCTTTCTGCCCAATGGACCTGAATTTAACAAGGATGAAGAGGATACATGACTAAGATTACTGCTTCCATTGGATAAACTACTTCTTTTCAACCTTCTTGACAAAGAATATCTTTGTCTTCCTTTCCAAGATAAGAAACCCCATAAGCCACACAACATAGTAATTAAGAACACAACAGATAAAGCAGTTCCAAGTATAAGGTTGACATTAACTCTCTTTTTGCTTCCAGAGTCAGCTCGAACAAAACTTCCCAAAGGAGAAAGTGCGCAACTTTCCTTACAGACATCTTCAGTTTGACACAAACCACAATCACTACAAATGCGGTCCTGATTGTTTGAGCAAGGGGAAGATAGAAACATGCCATTTGGACAAGCTTGAGCACAAGGGATACAGATCTGTTGGAATGGAACTACACATAAGCTATTATGAGGAGTATATATTCCAAAACTGCTAGCATTAAACTTATACTGGCCTTGTTCACAAGGAATTGCAGTGCACACACCTGGACTGAAAAGCTGTGGTGGGGGCTCAAACTGAGTTCCATTCCCGAAACAATCTACTAATAAGTTGGTCTCACGAATTCCACAAGTTACATCTGCAGAGGCAAGGGCTAAAAAATCTGACTTAATAGGCACAGAAGATTGGTTAAACTTCCCCCAGCAAATAATTTCATGGTTGTGTTCCCTAATACCACAGCTATGATCATGTCCTGCACTAAGAAGAACAAAGGTGACATTGTTAGGTGGAGAAGACTGGCCCGAAGTATCATCGCCCCAGCATCTCACTTGCCTGCTTCCTTTCAAAATTCCACAAACATGCCAACTTCCTGCAGACAACATCTCAAATTGAGCATCTTGTGGAGGTTGAGGTGCATTGTCTCCCCAACATCTTGCCCCATAGTTACTAGTCAAAATTACACATGAAAAATATCTCGCAGCCACTACCATTTCAACTGACTGAGAATCTTCTCCATCACCAGGCATCAGGTTCTGATCTCCCCAGCAATCAAGCTTGCCATCATTGATCCTCACTGCACAAAAATGCTGCTCTCCTGCTGCTATATATGTATAAGAACTGTTCTGATATAGGGCAGGAACTGTATTTTGAGATGTTAGATTATTTTTCCAGCAGAAGGGTCTGAAGGTCCCTGCTCTAAGTCCACACATAGAACCCCAGCCTCCTGAAATACCTGCAAGAGCAATGGCTGAAGCCGAAGTGGAATCTAGCATCATTGTGGCAGTGCTGTTTGCCCACCAGCACTGGATTTCTTGATCCTGAGTAGCCTGGATCGAACAGAACATTGGTTCTTCTCCAAATGATGCAGCTATGGAGGACATGTGGCCAAGTGTAAGAGCCGTCGGTAAAACTGAAAAGAACATAACAACCAAGACGAGAGCTGGACAAAAGGGTGATATTCCCATTTGTTGTGATGCCAAGAATTGCTGATCTAATGTTAATCTGCCGCATCACACCAGACCTCGAAAAATTCTCTGCAGGGCAAAGAATCCTTTGATCTTATTTCGTATCTTTTCAATCTGCTGAACAATCGTACATGCCAAAGCAAATCGCTGAAGATATTAAAGAAAATCCAAAACATCTACTCACATTCCTGTGGAAGAAAAGATCCCTTATGGGTCTCTGCGTCTCTTAGGCTCCAACGACCAGCACAGGAGTTTGAAGTTGTATTAGAGGAAGTAAACAGGTCCATTCTCGGATCCAAACCCTCGGATAGTCGGCATAAAAAGACAAAGTAAATTTGTTAATGCAAGGACGAATGAAGGGAAGTAAGAGTTAGAAACTAGACATTTTTTTTTCTTGGTCACAAAGGACAGTCCGTTCATAGCTTTGGCTACAGGGAGGTAAAAAATTGGTTAAAATTAGTCAATGCTTGGGACAGCAAAGATTACTCCTCGTGCACATGCATTCTCTAAACCAAAAAATGATTTATCTGTGGCAGTGTTTGGATGTTTCTGAACTGGATAGTATGAAATCGATGCAAAGGGGCAAGAATCACGAGCCCTTTTGAGCATCATTGCATAAGAAAGCCACCGGATCGGAGGGAATAAAGGAAGAAGAAAAGGCATCAACCCAGAAATCCTTTTTAATCCATCTATCCCAGCTATGGATTACAAGGAAAAGAAGGAAACGCGACAAAACAGAGTAATTCTTTAAGGCAACAGTGTAATGCAATGCAAGCAGTAAAACGGAAAGGCACTGGGCACAATGTAGCAGTGGCAGAAAGAGGCCAAAACCCGCTGCCCGGGGCCACATGACGAAGGTCCCATCTTTAAATAAAAAAAATTCTCACCACCTTCAACGGCCTGGCATTGAAGGCAATGCAGAGGCAAATATACAGCTGCAGAGACCGCGCCAGAGACCGAAGCGAAAGGGCCGGATCCGAGGATGGTCCGCCATAGCTAGAGCTTCGAAATTTTTTTTTTCCTTTAGTTTTCTTTTCTTTATTAATTTTTTTCCAGTAAATGTTTGATAACCAGCAATACAAGTATAAAATGAAATTTTATTCCTTTTTATACCTATGGATTTTTCTTCTTCTTGGACGTTAAAATAATATTTATCTTCTAGGCCTATTTTTTTAAGATGTGCAGAACATAAACATCAAGGATCAAGGAGGCAACATGGCACATTTTGTGCTCCAAAAGGACCTAGAAGATCCTTTTATATGTTGCATCAACATTAGGCATGTTCTCCAGATGTACATGGGACCACTTCATCCCACTTACACAACATACGAGTCTGTACATTTTAAGCTCATTTGTCGTCTTCCCTTGTTAAGTAAGGGACCATTGGCCTCCACTGCCCTTCATAATATGCAACAACAGTCTCCTTCATGTCACCCCCCTCATTTAAATCCTGACATCTGACCTTTCTCGGCCATTAGCATGGCCAACATTCAAAGTTTTATCACTCAAGTAAGCTGTCATCTCAGAGACATGTCTCAAAGAAAAATAAGTTCCCATGATTTGCTTTAATTTGCTAGAACCTGGACTTCTTTAAGTGCTCCCTTGTTTAAGCTATATTTCCCTACTATATTCATGACAATTACCTTCTAAATTAATGAAAATGCTAACATTGTACTTATGTCTCGGAATCTAATTTTACGTAAAGATCCAAAATCCAACATTAGAATTTGACAAGGCATCGTGAAAGCAAGTTGGTAAGGTATATCACGCATTCAAGTAGAGAAGAGCATTTTTGTTCTTCTTAAATCATTTGAAAAATATATACCGAGTAGAGTATGACTTCTAACAATGGATGTTTTTATCAGTATGGCTTATTTGACCTAATTAAATCCTTTTACACAAGAGATCTAGATTGACTATGACTTTTATTAGACCTTTGTGGGTGAAAATATTTTTACCCCGGTTATTGTGATTGCATCGCAAGATATTCCTTCCCCCAGAATCACCAGGCCGGCGAAACGGGGTCCGTTCTGGAGACCCCGTAACCGTACCCTGACAAGGTCATGTACACCTACTGATGCATCCCAGCCGTCGGTCAGCCGGGTGTATCCTGGCCGTTTGTTTCGAAACCTTCCGGTGGAATCACCACGGAAAGAAACCGTCAGAAAGAATCACAATTCTTATATTCCACGAGAAGGAATCACAACTGCAGGATACCGCTCCGCGGAATTACCGAATTCTGATTCCACTCGAAGGAATCACGTGAACGCGCTTCTGTCCGATGGAATCACATTCTGTGGTATTCAACGTGGCGGAATCACCACAGAGAGATTCCAGAGGACGGAATCACAGTTTTGTGATTCCCCATTCGATGGAATCACAACTGCAGGATACCGCTCCGCGGAATCACCGAATTCTGATTCCACTCGAAGGAATCACGTGAACGCGATTCCATTAGAGGAAAAATGAGATCACATTTTGTCCCATTAAGGGATGCTTAAAATGCCATGTCAGCTTTTTAAACTGTCCAATAAGAGAAGAGCTTCAGTATATCTTATTCCAGTATTATGTGGCAGCCTGTAATTAATGCAGCTGCAACTAACTTCTGTAGTATCATTTTTTCATTATAACTTTTGATCCAGAACTCCGATTCAAAAACTTTTTATAGCAATGGGTTCGTCTTCACAAGATCTATCTAGTGATAACCCATTCATACATCTTTTACGATATAAATATATAAGAAATAAGCAAAAAATCATATTTTTTTAAGCTTAATGCATATGACCATATTGAAATACATCATAACCATATATCATTGGAAACAGCAATGAAGTTGTTGGTGCTGCATTAATTGCAGTTAATAGAGGGATAAAATGAGATCTAAAATTTCCTCTAATGTGTCCGATGGAATCACATTCTGTGGTATTCAACGTGGCGGAATCACCATAGAGAGATTCCGGGGGACAGAATCACATTTTTTTGATTCCCCATTCGACGGAATCACCGCCACCTGGAGACGCATCCTGACCGCTCGATTTGTCGTGGATATTTTGGCTATTTTAATTATGTCCTAGGATAATTATTATTATTAAGTAGATTTTATTAAGGGTTTTGAATTCTGGCGACTCATAATTATGACCGTACACGACATACCCTGACAATGTCATGATTGAAGGCGGCTCCGCGTATCAGCGTCCTCCACGTCAAGCCCTAGCATGAACTGCACCCATCCGAAGGAATCACACGTCTCGTGCCAAAATTTCCCTTTCTCTGTTTCCAAACAGTCGTTTTCTCACAGGTTCGTTCCGGCGCTCCATTCTTCCCGGCGCCCCCTTTTCTGCTAGCGTCTGTTCTTGTCTTTTTGCTGCTTCAATCCCTTTCCAGATGGCACAGTCTTGAAACCTCGCTGGGCAATGAAAATTCGGCTTTTGTGTTCCCTGTGAACAATCCCTTGCAAGAAGAGGCTCTCAATTCGGAGGTGGACTCCCCTCCTGGTAAGGCTTTTGCAGGTGAGGGTTTTGGGACAGCTGCAGGCGCAGGTGTGGAGCCGCAACCAGATTCTGTTCGTGCTAGGCTCATTGTTGAAGCTTCTCGTGTATTCCCAAATATTTGGGGGGTCACAGATGCCTGCGAAAATTCTGTTCCAGTGCCTCCAGAACCCAAATTACAGGATGTTGATTGCAAGGATGCAGAAGCCAGCATAGAGTGCGAAATTGATTTATGCAGCGATGCCGTGGAAAGCCCTCCCTGGGAGAATCCCGAAAACATGGCAGAAGTTCTCAACTGAAAATTTGATGCGGGTGATGGTCGGTGGTACTGCCAATTCAACAACTGTGATCGAAGTTACTCCAAGAAGTGGGATTTGGAAATCCACAGGTTAGCCAAGCACAACATGACCGGGGATTACAAGCTGCCAGCAGCAAATCGGGGAAGGAAACCCAATGCCCCTGAGTTAGCCAAGAAGAAGAGGGATTTTGAAATGGTGAAGCTGCAGCGTAGTGCAGATGAGGATTACCTGTGGCATCACAACCTGAGACGGATTTTGGCAAGGGCGAGGCGCAGGGCCGAAGGTATGGCAGAGGAGCAAATAGAGCATGGGATTCTTAAGCCGGCAAGCAAGGCTGCTTGGGTCATTCAGCAGGTGGAGATAAGGCGGATGGTGGAGGAGAGTTTGGAGGATCGGAAGAGGGCAGCAATAAGAAATAACATTGCTAGAAGGTTCAATGTTACTGTTGAAGAGTTGAGGGCCGACATGTCTTTGGCTAGAGAGCAGGAACATGTCGACCGAGATGATTTCAGTATGGAAGCTGCACAAGCAGAAGGGGAATTTGCATCCCCCCTCCCAAGAAAGCATGCAAGCTCCCGGCCAGGAGCCTTCCGAAAACACCGAGGAAAAAGAGGGGTGCAAATAAAACAGAGGATTGCATAGCTCCTAATCACATTGTTTTTGAGACGTCCAGCTACATTCAGGGTCTGCGCGATGTTATTCAAACAGCCGGTATTCCGGACCCCTCTGCTTCGTCGGAAGAGGAAGGGACAATTATTGAGATTCTCATGATGCATAGACTGGAGGCCACATTTCTTGATTCTGTTTTTGCTTACCAGTCAGGCCTTGTTTCCAGGAATTGGACCTGTAATTTTACATTCAAGTATCCACTGACAATCTGCAGCACAACAATTCGGGTAGGGAAGAAATCGGCAGCATCTGAATTTCGGATCTATGCCAATTTTGCCCAGGATTTCATGACAGTTCCTGGTGTAGGAGACGATGTGGACTGCAGAATCAACGAGGAATGCGTTGGTGCCTATCTTCTGTAAGTTCAAAGTTGTTTTTTTTTTTGGGTTTCACAATATCATTCACTGACTGCAGAATGCCCATCACAGAGCCTTAATACATGCCATCCCCCAGAACAAGAGGTCCCAGCATGTTTTCATCCATCCCGCGGCCTTCGGGCTCTTCTTGCAAAACTGTTTGGAGGGTCAGTCGGGTGCATATGAAATTTTCGGTAATCTAATCCCACCCAAACCTTTTAGCCGGTAGAATTGGCGGATGCAAAATGTCGGTTTCTACTACTTCCCAGTGATGAGCAGGTATATAATTCGATTTCGAATTCATAGGTAGGCAATTCGATTTCATAAATTTGTTTTGCAGCAACCACTGGAGCCTGTTTATATTGGTATCCAACGAAGAGGCATGCCGGAGGCTTCAAACCCCGTGCCCAGTGGTGCTGCATCTAGATTCAATGGCGCCCATGCACTCCAACTTAAGATCTTTCGCCACTATGTAAGATGAATTTTACATCTTTCCTATCGAATTTGCCTTCCCTGATTGCTATGTTTGCGCTCAGCTTCATAACAGACATTATGAAGAGATGGAATTTTGAATCCCCGAGCCTGCACAATGCCCCCTGTGTCCCCTTGAATGTGCCCCAGCAGGAGAACACCCAGGATTGTGGGATATACACAATTTGTTTTGTGAAGAGGTTCTTGCTGGACATTTGCAACTCGAAAGATCATTCTGTGAGTGTTATGTGTGCAATTTTTACCTTATTTCGTGATGTTTCGCTCTAAACCGCCCGCTTGTAGGTAATTGACACATCCAAATGGTTTGGGCGGAGGGAAATCGACATGACAAGGTCGACATTTGCAGTGATGCTACAAAAGTTATTTGACTGCGTCCAGCAAAGGAAAAACATATTTCATCTACCCCAGGGATATTGGACCGAGGAGGGTGGCTTGCTTACCCGTCTGAGGAGAAATGGCCCATGATTGCAACCTTGCTATTGAACAGAAAACAAGAATTCCCAGCTTTGCTGGTTTTATTTTCACAGGAATCCATACCATTGTATGTGATGTTCTGATGAACTTTTTTTAATTTGAATTTGAAAGATTTTCGCGCGGGAACTTTTTTGAATTTGAATTTGGATTATATGCTCGATTCTATTCCGTGGAATCACACGTCGTTGATTCGATTTCGTGGAATCACACTTCCGTGATTCAATGCCGTGGAATCACAAGACCGTGATTCAATTCCGTGGAATCACACGTCCGTTATTCTATTCCGTGGAATCACACGTCCGTGATTCCAATCCGTGGAATCACCACAGCGCGAGTCGGTGACGTGGAAAGACGTACGTAATCATTGCCAAGCCGCAGGCATCTATTGCCGTCACTGCTTGGATTCGTGCCAAACTGAATTGATGAGACGTTGACGAATGCAAGGGTGCCACGTCGGCCCCTACACTGACAGCGAATTTAGCCCTAGTCGGTGATTCCGTCAGGCGGAATTTCGTGGAGCCCCGACGGACAAGCTTCTCGCGCTTTGAATTCAATCATAGCTTCTGGTTTTGGTGCTGAGCTGCAGTTCTGGCGCTTCAATCCGATTGTTAGGCGCCTCGATCCGATTGTTAGGCGCCTCGATCCGATTGCTGCTTGCGATACTTTCTGGAGCTGCTTGTTTGCTGTGGTTCGGTAAGGAATTTCTTCACCTGCTCTTCGCCTGCTCTAACATCAGTTGCCGGCTTCTAGGTATGGCAGACTGCCCCCCCATTGCTATAGTGGACGGGTTTCTCGTGATTGACCTCGGTTTCTTGGAGGATTTCCACAACTGCAGGCTCGAGAGCCTGCAAGATCGTCTTCGAAGTCGCTCGCTGGAAGAGGTGCCCCCGCTTTCCGTCGCCATACCGAGGATAGAGGGCTGCGAATGCATCAGGATACCTTTGAGGACCTCCAATGGTTCGAGAATCCTAGTTAAAGTATCTAGGGGATCCAGAATTCCTGGTCACGAAACGTTAGACGATGAATGGGCCAAGAATTTGTTTGCCTTTCTTCATGCAACTCGAAAGCCTACTGCATGCGGATGTTCAGGTCGATCGAAGCCTTTGAAGGACGAGTTTGAGTTCGATGTACCAGAAGATGACGACTTCGTGTTTCCCATTGCCTGCTGCAAAGACCCAACAACCGGTCGAACTAACTGGTCCGGCACCAAGGTATGCCATCTGCGCCTATTACTTCATGCTATTTTTTTATTCTTGCTGGATGTAACTCAGTGCATGCCATGCAGAGGAAGCGTACCCACACCTCCATTGCCTAGCTGCCGAGATTGAATGAAGCAGACACTGTTTTTTTTTTTAGCAGGATCCTTTTGAGAATCACTACATGTTTGAGAATCCCTGTCTGTTAAACCCTGTTGTGCTTAGACACCCATGAAGGGGTTCCTTGTTTATTTTGTGTCACGGTTATTTATAAATATGAACCGGGATTATGGCTGTTCAATCTGCAAGTGTTAGTGCCTCCAGTATCATGCATTAAAGTATCTCATTCCATGCATGCATTTCAATTGTATTTGCTTCCATGTTTCTGGTTGTGATTCCATACGAAGGATTCATGTGATTCCACAGTTTTGAATTTATCCATGGGGTATAAACGTAATATACATGGGAGTATTTGTACTTGAAGTATTATACATAGAGTATTGTCTACATGCTTAGAGTACTTCTATAAAGAGTATTTATACATTGTGTATTTGTACACAGATTATTTATACTTATAGTATTTTGTAAACATGGTATTTATACACAGTATTTCTACATAGAGTACTTATACATAGACTATTTGTACTTAAAAGTATTCATAGATTTTGTTTTTGTATATAGAGTATTTATACATTGTATTTGTGCACAGAGTATTTATAAGTCTAGTATTTTGCACATAGAGTACTTATACATCGAGTATTTATCTACTACCATTGACACAAATATATAGAGCATTTCAACATTGTACACTAGGTATTTATACACATGGTATTTATACACAGAGTATTTCTACATAGAGTACACAAAGCATCTATACATGTAGTATTCTGTACATTGAGTATTTATGCAAAACTCATCAAATTAGAAACCAATGTATTTGTGCGAAACTCCTCAAATTACAATATATAAATTCACAATATGTATAGAATATTCCATGGTATGGAATCACCATACACGGCCATTGCACAGAATACATCAGGAAAAAACAGTTTGTAAATGTGCTTGCAATTTGAAGCTAACTGAAGAGATCGAACATCCAATAACTTAGACTTTGTATTCTCAAAAGAAGGCCTTAAGCAAGGTAGCTGCCAGGAACTGAAAACTGAAGAGGGATTCAGAATTCCTCCGGATTCATAGAAAGGTGTGTCAAAAAAAAAAAAGGATGCTCCTCCTTCATTAATCATCGCGAGCTATGCACTGTAACTGGGGCGGGCTCGTTTTCTCTGCGTAGTTCATTTAGTGAGTTAGTTGCAGCAGAAATAAAGAACATCAAATGAACAGCAGCGAATGAAGTCACACCTTGTTGGTAGACCAGTTAACCCTCCCAGAACTTGGGTCCTTGCAGCAGGCAACCGGGAACACAAAATCACCGTCATCTGGTCATCCTTGCACTCCTCCTTCACTCGCTTTGAACCAGCAGAATCTTTGCAGCCACATTTTGCAGATAACTCCTTCGGCACTTCCGTTTCGTGAATGTAGGCCAACAGATTCTTTGCCCACTCCTCATCAAGCGTCTCGTGCCCGGGGATGTGTGAAACGTTGGAAACCTTCACAGGAATCCTAATACATTCACAATCGTGTCCCAAAGGTATGGCGACAGAAATTGACAGCACCTCTACCAGTGCACGACTCCGAAGACGCTCCTGCAGACCCTCAAGCCTGCAATCCTTGAGCGCCTCCAAAAAACCAAGGTCCACCACGAGGACACCGTCGAGTATGGCTATTGGGGGGCAGTCCGCCATGCCTGGAACTCAGCAACAAATGGTAAGAGCATCCATTATTTCGTTTAACAGGCGAACATGATTCTTACCGAATTTTAGAGGCACAGATGAAGATCGAAGCGCCTCACAGGAGCGTCAGCCAAGGAAGTATGAGCGAATACGAAGAGGATGGTGCTGGTCCGACCGCCGAAGGGTGATTCTGTGGAGTGGAATCACCACATATGGGCCTAGATTTGGCCCTAATTTGTTACGTCAGTGTAGCCGCTGACGTGGCGCCGTTTCATTGCCCACTGTGTACGTCAGTTAGCCGTCCGTCAGAATGGCAGGCATTTGACGTGAAGGAGCAATTAATGCCTGCTGCATGCAATGATGGCAGAGGGCATTCCACGGCATGGAATCACCATTTTGTGATTCCACCGGGTAGATGACGACTTTAGAGATATCTTTCGACCATTGGGCAGACAAATAGTTCTCTATTTTTTAAGTGGTGGTATGGAATTTTGCATTTACACATGTGAATTTTGAATTTATCCATGGGGTATAAACGTAATATACATGGGAGTATTTGTACTTTAAGTATTATACGTAGAGTATTTGTACACAGAGTATTTATAAGTCTAGTATTTTGCACATAGAGTATTTATACATCGAGTATTTATCTACTACCATTGACACATCGAGCA